>OZ020304.1:51352420-51846943 GCA_963971305.1 Arcuatula senhousia | reverse complement strand
AAATCAATCATGGAGAAATAGGATAAGGAAGCAAACTAAACTTGTTGTTTTAATGCTTTATTTTATGCAAAAAGGGGACCATTTAAGGAAATTAAAAGAAAAGTTTTTATTGAAAAATTAGGGGTTTTTAGAAAAGGGCAGTGTAAAAACTTTCTAAATTCAAATCTTAAAATGCTTTAAAATGGGGAAAGGGGGATGGGGCTGATGAACCCAACATAAGGGAAAGAGGTACAAATGGACAGACAAATAGACCAGAAATATGCCCACCTACTTACATAGATGGGTAATGAAAATAAAAAAAATTACTACATTTGTTCAGTAACAGTAAATGTTTCTAAGATGAATAAACAGACAAAATTGTTATATTTAAACTATGTATGTTCCTATATTTATGGTCACCTTTTACAAAATTACAATATATAAACTATAGAGGTTTCAATAATTTTAAAGAACTGCAAGCAAGCTAACAAAGGACAGTTTATACAAGACTCTAGATGAGTCCAATTATCTCCCAGGATTATTTCTGAGAGCAATGAAATTTCTTCACAGTTTATGGTGTAAAGTTTCATTGAAATCCATAAAATAAATTAGAAGTATTTGAGCTGATGGCAGACAGACAGACAAACAGAGTGATTCCTATAACACCATTACCCTTTTTGGGGGGTGGGGTGGAAGAGGTCTACAAAGCTGAGATATCAATAATTATTGATTAAGTGGACATTTTGTTTTATGAATTAGATATTAGTAAATCACCCTTGAACATAAAAGAGGGAATAAAGTTATCTTTTATTAAAATAACACAAAAGTAAAAAAAAAGAGATAAAAGATTATGATTTTTCTATACCCTCTACCTTTCTACGTGGAGGGGGAGTGGGGGTTGACATTAAAAGCCTTGACCTTTGTCACAAAATAAAGAACAGCATCTAAGAACCAAGACTACTAAAATCAATGTATTTATCCTGAAATGATGATTTGAAATTTGATAAAATTAGAATGGAAAAATATATACATAAAAGAAAAGATTTCAAGATAAATACAATATACACACATTGTTAGAAAGTGTTAAGTTTTTTTGTTACCTTAATAAGTGTAAATGCAAGAAAAAACTTCATGCATTTGATCTGTTATCAAGGCTACAATAAAACTTAAGCTTTCTAATCTATGAGTATATGCTATATGCCATTAATGACAAAAAGTTAAGATAAAGTGACAAAAGAAGACTTGTCAATCAACGTGGACAAGCTAAACATAATCATGCCACTCTCTATCAACTCTGCATTAGCCAATGGGGATGGGGGTAGCCAAAGAAAGTACTGGTACATTTTTGTGGCTGTCCACTGTCCCTGTCCTAGGTTGTCCACCTATCTGGAGGATCTTACCCGTCATCGGTGACAGACTGGCATCAGTTCACCTAATGGGACTATAATGCTATAGATCAGTGGCTGTTCACTGGTTCTGTCTATAGAGGTAGTCTGCCAAATTCTGGGAGAAAACCATTCATAGGTTAGTATCATGCTGACACCTGCAGAGCATCAAGAGAATGCTATGACATGTTCTACACTGACCAGGGATCAACCCATCTTACAAATGCCCCAAACCTATTACCTTTATCATTAATGAGCTTTCTTTAAGCTAACAATTACAGCATTTTATGTCATTTTTATTCTTTATTTTGTGACTGACAAGGAACTGAAACAAAAATAACTACAAAAGTATAAAGATAGGAGAGATATAACATACAAGTGGATTAAGCAAAAGTATTTTTTTCTTTTTGGAAAAAAGTTTAAAATTGACTTGAGACTATCTATAAATATCTTAAAAAGGCTTAAAATGGTAAATAAAAATTCATTATAATAGAAATACTATGATACTAAACTAATATTGGAATTCTACTAATTACACTTAAAAATAACTGCATGCCTATAGAAATGTATGATAAAAAAATAATAAAGGAAAAATAGTTGTATGTCCAAAAACCCATATTGTTGAAAAAAAACATTTTCAGACCTAATATTTTTCAAGAACTAATCTTATTTTCCAACATAAAAACAACAAAATCAATTTAAAATATTAATAATCAATATTACATGGACGGGCATAAAGAACTTCTTTAATCAAAAGATGAAGAACATCATTTACAATCCAAAACAAAAATAAGAATGTATTTATCCTGAAATAATGATTTAATTTAGATAAAATAAAAGTTATTGATAGACAAGAATGATTGGTTTCAAGATAAATACAATATACACACATTGTTAGAAAGCATTAAGTTCTTTTGTTACCTCAATAAAGGCAATTGCAAGAATATTCTTGCATTTGGTCTGTTATCAAGGCTACAATAAAACTTAAGCTTTCTAATCTATGAGTATATGTTATATGTCATTAATGACAAAAAGTTAAGATAAGGTGACAGGAGAAGACTAGTCAATCAACGTGGACAGGTAAAACATAATCATGCCACTCTCTATCAACTCTGCATTAGCCAATGGGGATGGGGGTAGCCAAAGAAAGTACCAGTACATTTTTGTGGCTGTCCACTGCCCCTGTCCTAGGTTGTCCACCTTTCTGGAGGATCTTACCCGTCATTGGTGACAGACTGGCATCAGCTCACTCAATGGGGCTATATGTTTTATGATATATACCAGTAACTGTTCACTGGCTCTGTCTATAGAGGTAGTCTCCCAAATTCTGAGAGAATACCAATGATAGGTATCATGCTGACACCTGCAGGCCTTCAAGAGAATGCTATGACATGTTCTACATTGACCAGGGATCAAACTGTCTTACAAATGCCCCAAATCTATTACCTTCATCATTAATGAACTTTATTTTTATATGAAATTCCTGTATTTCTTGTTATGATGATTCTTTATTTTTTGACTATAACAAGGAGCTTAAAAAATAAAAAATATTAAAGTAAAAGAAGTAAGGAAACTATGACAGAACTTAACTTTAAAAATCATTATGTGTTTAAGCTTGATTGAATTCTTTTTAAATGATAGGAATAACAAATAAAATTAATATTCGGTAAAAAAATGGTTCATTTATATAGAATAGTGACATGTTTATAGTCTGACAAAAAAGGTGACCATTTACATTTCAATACTTAAAAAAAAATCAAATCTAAAATAGATTGGACAGATACAAATATAAACAAGTGTGGCCACTAAAAGTATGTCTCGCCTGCCGGCACCATCGCTAGCCTAAAATCAACTACCTAAGCTTTCATTTCTTGATATAAACACAAAAAGTGTCAGTATACCTTATAACAGATGCCTAGTTATTATACTATTCAAGCAATCCATTGTCCACACAAGTATTACAAAAAGTTTTCTGTCTGAAAAAAGACCTAAGTTCACAGAGTCACTGGAGCGTAAAAATGGGGTCATGGTCACATGGCATGGTGACAGTTGCGTTGTCCATAACTGCAACTGTCTGTTTACCCAATATCAGATGCCTAGCTATTATACTTTTCAAGCAATTCATCTTCCATAAAAGTCTTACAATATGTTTTTCGGCCTGAAAAACACCTAAGTTCACAGAGTCACTGGAGCGTGAAAATGGGGTCAGGGTCACACGGCATGGTGACATTTGCATGGACCATAACCTAAACTGTCTGTATACTAAATATCAGATGCCTAGCTATTATACTGTTCAAGCAATTCATCGTCCACAAAAGTCTTACACAAAAGTTTACGGCCTGAAAAAAGACCTAAGTTCACAGAGTCACTGAAGCGTGAAAATGGGGTCAGGGTCAAACGGCATGGGGACAGTTGCGTAGACCATAACCTGAACTGTCTGTATTCGAAATATCAGATGCCTAGCTATTATACTTTTCAAGCAATTCATCGTCCACAAAAGTCTTACAAAAAAGTTTACGGCCTGAAAAAAGACCTAAGTTCACAGAGTCACTGGAGCGTGAAAATGGGGTCAGGGTCAAACGGCATGGCGACAGTTGCGTAGACCATACCCTCAACTGTCTGTATACCAAATATCAGATGCCTAGCTATTATACTTTTCAAGCAATTGATCGTCCACAAAAGTCTTACAAAAATGTTTATGGCCTGAAAAAAAACCTAAGTTCACAGAATCACTGGAGCGTGAAAATGGGGTCAGGGTCAAACGGCATGGCGACAGTTGCGTAGACCATACCCTCAACTGTCTGTATACCAAATATCAGATGCCTAGCTATTATACTTTTCAAGCAATTCATCGTCCATAAAAGTCTTACAAAAAAGTTTACGCCGCCGCCGTCGCCGCCGCCGCCGTCGCCGCCGCCGTCGCCGGAAAGTAATACCTATGTCTCGCCTTCCGCGACTATTCGTCGCAGGCGAGACAAAAATAGACTAACAATTTACTTATATTTTGTCTCTATAAATAATTAAGTTATAATGTCCTAATGCAATCTTCTAAACAGTCCCAGCACAAGAACTGCAATATCACACGAAAATGTCAACCAATTTATCCTCCTCAAACTTCAATGAATACATGTCATCAACTTGTCAGACAGTGAGGCAAAGTCAATCTGGTTTAGAATACATCAAATTTGAAGACTGCTCCCCCTGAAATAAATCAAAATATGATCATTAAACTGGATTAATAAATCATTTTTCTTATTTTAAATAATGATGACTTTTTGTAGTTGACAGTTCAGTGCAAAAAATTCCTGCAGGAAAGAGCATATGACACCATTCAGGCTGATTTGACTTTGCATTTCAAATGCCTGTTCCAAAGTCAGAACCACTGGTTTTTTTTTTGAATGCGATATCCATTAGGAGAACATGACAATTTAAAAAAAAAACAAGCTACAGCTCACAAATAAATATAACCCCCAAAATATCAATCAGAAGAAATTTAAGTTTACATCATCTTTATGTAACAGAGATTGTTTGCAAGTTTAATGACAATCCATTGAGGAGTTGAGAGATGGATACGCCTTGTCAGGAAATGGCTAAGTCCATGTTTTGCTATGCCTGTCAATGCCAAAACCCTTCTGGAGCATGATATGTGCAGTACAGACAAAAGGATCAGTTAACAATAGACAAGTATAAAGTAATGAACAAGACTATTTGGTACTTTGGGTTTTGGTTGATGAAGATTAACTGATTATTTCTTAACTATATTAGACTTACCTCGTTGCATTCTTTGTGGTGGATCATTTAGTGGAAAGTTGACCATCTGTCTGGGTAGTGTAGCATCTTGCTGGGTAGTGGAACATCTAACTGGGTAAAGGAACATCTTACTGGGTAGAATAACATCTTACTAGTTAGCAGATTTTCTTCCTGGGTAGTAAAACATCTTGCTTAAGAGCAGATATTCTTGTTTGGAAGGGAAAGGTAGTGTAAGGTAGTGGAATATCTCATTTGGTATGGGATCTTCTTGTTGGATAGTGGAACATCTTGCTGGGTAATGGAGCATATTACTGTGTAGTGGATCTTCTTGCTAGGTAGTGGATCATCTTACTGGGTAAGGGGATCTTACTGGGTAGTGGAAAATCTTGCTGGGTAGTGGAACATCTTACTCGATAGTAGAACATCTTACTGGGTTGCAGATCATCTTGTGGATCATCTCATTGGGTCATGTTCTTCAGAAGTTCTTGCTAGGTAGTAGAACATCTTTTGGATTGCAAGTCATCTTGCTGGGAAGTAGAACATCTTGCTGGGAAACGGAACATCTTGTTGGGAAATGGAACATCTTGTTGGGGAATGGAAAATCTTACTAGTAGTGGAACATCTCTCTGGGTAGTGGATCATCTTTCTGGGTAGAGGATTATCTTGCTGGTAAATGGATCATCTTGTTGGGAAATGGAACATCTTACTGGGTTGCAGATCATCTAACTGGGTAGTGGAACATCTTGCTGGGTAGTGGAACATCTTACTCGAGAATGGAACTTGGTTGTGGAACAGCTTATACTGGGTAGTTGACCATGCATCTTCCTGGGAAGAATACATCTTTCTTGGTAGATCATCCAGTAACATCCTTTAACGAAATAGAACATATTGGTGGGTAGTGGGTGGTCTTACTGGGAAATTGAATATTACTCAAGATAAAATATTTTATTTTGCTGGCTAGTAGAATATCTTACTGGGTAGGAGATTTACTTGGTGGGTAAAGGGACATCTTCATGTGTAGTGGATTATATTCATGGATAGTGAGACATCTT
This sequence comes from Arcuatula senhousia, assembly GCA_963971305.1. Taxonomy (NCBI): domain Eukaryota; kingdom Metazoa; phylum Mollusca; class Bivalvia; order Mytilida; family Mytilidae; genus Arcuatula; species Arcuatula senhousia. The sequence goes on along the minus strand of OZ020304.1, from coordinate 51,840,777 downwards.
ATTGGTTAGTGGAACATCTTGGTAATGTTACTTAGTAGTGGAGCATCTTACCTGTAGTATTCATATTGACAGGTTGTATAACATTTTGCTGGGTAGTGTAACATCTTGCTGGGAAGTGGAACATCTAACTTGGGTAGTGTTACATCTTGCTAGGTAATTGAACATTTTTTCTGGGTAATGGAACATCTTGCTGGGAAGTGGAACATCTAACTTGAGTAGTGGAACATCTTACTGGGTAGTGGAACATCTTACTTGTAAGCAGATTGTCTTGCTGCATAGTAAAACATCTTGCTTAGTAGTGGATATTCTTGATGGGTAGTGAAAGGTAGTGTAACATCTTGCTTGATAGTGGAACATCTAACTTGGGTAGTGGAATATCTTACTGGGTATGGGATCCTCTTGCTGGGTAATGGAGCATATTACTGGGAAGTGGATCTTCTTGCTAGGTCATGGATCATCTTACTGGGTAGGGGATCTTGCTGGGTAGTGGAACATCCTACTGGGTAGTACATCTTGCTGGAAAATGGATCATCTTGTTGGGAAATGGAACATCTTGTTGAGAAATGGAACATTTTACTGGGTTGCAGATCATCTTACTGGTTGAAGATCATCTTGCTGGGTAGTGGAACATCTTGTTGGGACATGGAGCATTTTACTTGGTAATGGATCATCTTACTGGGTAATGGAACATCTTACTGGGTAGTGGATCATCTTACTGGGTAGTGGATCATCTTATTGGGTAGTGGATCATCTTACTGGTAAATTGATCATCTTGCTGGGTAGTGGAACATCTTTCTTGAGAATGGAACTTGGTTGTGGAACAGCTTACATGGGGCAGTTGACCATGCATCTTCCTGGGAAGTATGCATCTTTCTTGGTCAAATGACTAGTACCATCTTTCAAGGAAGTAGAACATATTGGTGGGTAGTGGATAGTCTTACTGGGAAATAGAATATTACTTTAAATATTTCATTTTGCTGGCTAGTCGAATATCTTACTGGGTAGGAGATTTACTTGGTGGGTAAAGGGACATCTTCATGTGTAGTGGATTATATTCATGGGTAAAGAGACATCTTATTGGTTAGTGGAACATCTTGGTAATAGAGGATAATCTTAGTAGTGGAGCATCTTACTTGGTAGTATACATATTGACAGGTAGAGGAATATCTTGATGGGTAGTGGGTTGTCTTTCCGGGTAGCAGGACATCTTTCTGGAGAGTACAGACAAGAGAAAAAAGACATATTTAATTATTTTATATTGTAGAGTTGATACGTACATCTTTCTGGTTTTTAGGATTAACATCCAACAGGGTTTATGTTTTTGTGAAGTTGACATGGGCCATAGCCACTTTAAGCCAAAAAAATATATAGGAAAAATAGGATTTTTTATACAAAAAATAGAACAAAAAACAGGATTTCAGCTTTAGAGAACTTTTATAGGGCAAAAATTGCTAAAACAGACTACTGTGGATTAGTGAGTATCAATTTTCGTGTTTTGATGAAAAGTGATCATTTCATGGATTCTTTAATTTGTGGTTTTTTAGTCTGCAACATACAGATCAATGTTAAATATCCTTTTTGTGGGGTATCAAATTTTGTGGGTAAAGGGCACCCACGAAAACCACAAAAATTGATGCCCAACAAAAAATAATGAAACCACAGTATGTCATTAGTTATTAACACAATTTTTGTGCCTTATTGACATAAAGTCATAAAAGTAAATTAATTAAATTCAAGAAGAATGTAAAATTATAATATTTCACATTGAATATGATGGGAAGACAATTCAAAAGGAATTAGCTGACATTTGTTGAAAGAGTCGCCAAGCTCAGCAAGGCTTGAAACATTTTTGGGTGTTTGCAACAAATTTGATTGTATTTACTTTTTCCAGAAAGTAAAGGTCAATTTTATAGAACTTATAAAACAAAAAGATCAAATATAGGACTTTATAGCAAATGGCCAAAATTTATAGGAAATATAGGATTTACTATTATAGTGGAATACTCACCAGATAGATTAACATCTTGATTGGTAGTGAGCAATCTTATTGGCTATTGAGTTACACCTTTCTGGTTATGGGGACATCTTACTTGTAGTTCAACATTTTGATGTGGACGTATCTCACTGGTAATTAAAACATTACACATGGAAGTTATAAACTGTACCAAAATTTCTAATAAATGATGCATCTGGGCAGTGAAACAAATTGCTGCATAAAGTTATGCATTTCTTGGTAGTGGAACATTTTTCTTAGAGGTGCAAGCATCTTTAGGGTAGGGAAACATTTCTATGCAAAGAGGAACATCTAACTGGGTATTAGAAAATCGTTCTTGAAAGGTTTCTCTTACAAGAAAGTGTTGACATCTTTCTGGGTAGTGTGACATCTTTCCCTGTAGTGGGATATCTTTCTGATTAGAACATCTTACTGTGTAACATCTTTCAGAGTAGAGAATCATTGTTCTTGGTAGTGGATATCCTTCAGGAAAGAACATCAAAAAGTGGTTCAAAAAGTTTATGCCCCTATCAATACTTAAGCTATTTATTTATTAAAGTTCTTTTTGTTATGTTTGTTATTTTATGTCTTACATGGTTTACTGTTCATGTCTTTTTTTGTTGTTGTCGGTTTCTTTGTGTTGTGCTCCATATTCTGGTTTTGTCTTTTGCAATTTCAGACTTTTGAGATTGGAATGCCCCATTGGCACTTCCCTGCATTTAAGTGCAATATTTTCAATATAAAATATAAATAAATAAATATAAAAGCCAAAATCACATTTTTTACCATTTAAGGGTCAAAAACGGCAAAAAGGAGGGATCTGACAACCCAATAAAAATTTTGTAGAGATCATGGAGCTGAATATTTATGCAAGCACAAGCTTTGCTTTATCTTTAATAGGTGTCATTCTATAAGCCTTATAATGATCATATGACAACTTAGACCCAATGGTTCGATCCTCGTCAGGGGTGAAAATTTCATGAACCAATTTTCCGACTCTCTCTTGACACCATTTGCGAGAATGGTCTCCAGAATCAATGCTAGTCCTTCGAAAGGGACGAAAAAAGGTTGTCCCGTGTATGTGGAGAGCAATACCCCATGCACGTTAAAGACCCCTTTGTGGAGTTCGATAAGAGTAGGCTCAATGGGGGCCGCTACAAAGGCCACACTCGCAAACTGCTAGCTGGAGAGGGATTGATATAAGCATCAAGCTTGTTTCCCAATCCAGGATAAATAAATATGTTTAAATTAAACTAGACCCAATGATCACTCTTTACTGAGCTGAGTATTTAATTAAGCCAGAAACAGCTTTTTTTTCTCCATAAAATTTTCATTTAAAAAAGGAAAAACAGGATTTTTAACCTAAAAAGGGCAATAACTTTATCAAAGGTGTATCTGACAAATTAGACCCAAATAACACTTATTTTATCTAACAACTCAATGTTTTGGTAGAGCTTTCAATTCTAATAAGATCCATTAGATTTGTTCTATCTGTTTATAGTTTTTGAGCTGTAAGCCTGTATTTGATTTTACACTAAATCAGCTATATTTGATAATGATTCAAATCAATGGTTTTGTAAAGGAAAGTCTGGCAACTTAAACTGGTTGAATTAAGCCCAGTTGAGGAAGGATGCTATGTGATTGCAATAGCAAACCATCTATTTTTTTTAATAGGAGGCCTGAAATGCCTACCTGGTGTTTCTGGAAGGTGGGGACATTTTTCGGGTAAATTGAACATCTGGATAGTGATAAACCTGCTCAGTTATTTTTCTGGAAAGTGAAACTGTTGAGCTGATTTACCCCTCTTGTTTGTTTGGACATCCTTCTGAAAAGAAAAAAAAATACAGGGTAGTTGAAGTTATTAAGCCCCATCTACAAAAGGAGAAGGCATATAATGCTTGGGTTTGTTTGTCCTTCTGTCTGTCCAACCAAAAAGTTGCAAGATTGGGCATTATGTCTTTTTGACATTTTCATTTGTTTTTTATATTCTTAACATTATCATGTCTGTAATGGTTAACATTTGGTGCACATTTCAACTGTCATTTATTTATTTTGCATAAATAACAAAATGAAATAGATGTCAGGAGGCTGCTGAATGTTTAAGATTATTGCAGATTTTTAAATTATAACTTTTTTGTTCTAATGTCATGGATAATCACCATTCTAATGTAACCAATTAATTAAGCTTTCTAAAATAAAATCAAAAACTTGGATTGACCCTTATGGCTTGGAATCATTATTGTCGATTAGAAACATTAAGTGAGGTTGTATAGTCATTTCTAAAAAAAATATTATTCAGATGTTTAAACATTTTGTTAAGATATAACAAGTAAATAGTTATAAAATGTACAATTAAAAGCAATAATTTCATAGATGTTTGTATTTTTCCATTTTTTAAACAATTTTTGAAAAAAAATATGCAGAAGACTTACAATCTCAAAATTTATAAACCTTTAAAACATCTTTCTGAGAGTACAGACTCCTTTCTTGGTATTTGGCATCCTTCTAGACATCAGATACATTTGTTCTGGGTAGTGGTATCATTCTGGGTAGCTGACATTACCTTCAGGGCCAGTTGGCTTTTTCTGGGTAGTTGACATCTATCTTGGTAGTGGTGACATCCTCTGGGTTGTGAAGACTTCTTTCTGGGAAGTGGACAATATCTGGGAAGATGATACATTTTAATAAGTAGTGGAACATCTTTTTGGGTCCTGGACATCATCTTGGTGGTTGATATCTTTCTGGGTAGTTGGCATCCTTCAGGGTAGTTGACATCTATCTGTGGTAGTGACATCTTTCTGGGTAGTGAACATCTGTCTTAGTGGTTGACATTTCTCTGTGGGTAGTTAGCATCTTTCTTTGAGTAGTTGGCATATATCTGGGTAAAGGACATCTTTCTGAGTAGTTGGCATCTTTATATGGTAATTGACATCTGTCTGTGGTAGTTGGCATCTTTCTTGGTAGTTGGCATCTTTCTATGGTAGTTGAAATATTTCCTGGTAGTGAACATCTTTCTGGGGAGTTGGCATCTTTCTTTGGGTTGTTGGCATTTTTATTTGGGTAGCTGGCATCTTTCTTGGTAGTGAACATCTGTCTTAGTGGTAGACATTTCTCTTTGGGTAGTTTGCATCTTTCTTTGAGTAGTTGGCATATTTCTGGGTAAAGGACATCTTTCTGGGTAGTTGGCATCTCTATATGGTAGTTGACATCTGTCTGTGGTAGTTGACATCTGTCTGTGGTAGCTGGCATCTTTCTGGGTAGTAAACATCTTTCTTGGAAGTTGGCATCTTTCTATGGAATTGAAAAATTTCCTGGTAGTGAACATCTTTCTGGGTTGTTGGCATCTTTCTTCGGGTTGTTGGCATCTTTCTTTGGGTAGCTGGCATCTTTCTGGGCAGTAAACATCTTTGTAGATAGTGGTATTTGGCATATTTCTGGGTGGTTGACAGCTTTTTTTTTAATCTTTTTGTGGTAATTGGCATCTTTTCCGCATAGTGCACATCTTTCTGGGTAGTGAACATCTTTCTTGGTGGTTGGCATCTTTCTTTTGGTAGTTGGTGTATTTCTGGATGGTGGACATTTATCTGAGTGGTAGTGGGCATTTTTCTGGGTTGTGGACATCTGTTTGGGTAGCTGGCATATTTCTAAGTAGTGGACATCTTTCTGGGTAGTTGATAGTTTTTGTATCTTTTGTGGTAGTGGGCATCTTCCTCGATAGTGGACATCTGTTTGGGCAGCTGACATCTTTCTTGGTATTGAACATCTTTCTTGGTGATTGACATATTTCTTTGGGTAGTTAACATCTTTCTAAGGGGAGTTTGCATCTTTCTTTGGGTAGCTGGCATATTTCTAGGTAGTGGACATCTTTCTGGGTAGTGGACATCTGTTTGTATCTATTTGTGTTAGTTAGCATCTTTCTGGGTAGTGGACATCTTTCTAGGTAGTAAACATTTTTCTTGGTAGTTGGCATCTTTCTATGGTAGATGAAATATTTCCTGGTAGTAAACATCTTTTTGGGTTGTTGGCATCTTTCTTTGGGTAGCTGGCATCTTTCTGGGTAGTAAACATCCTTGTTGGTAGTGGTATTTGGCATATTTCTAGGTAGTGGATATATTTCTTGGTGGTTGACAGCTTTTTTTTTTATCTTTTTTGTGGTAGTTGGCATCTTTTCCGCATAGTGCACATCTTTCTGGATAGCTGGCATCTTTCTGGGTAGTGAACATCTTTCTTGGTGGTTGACATCTTTCTTTGGGTAGTTGGCATCTTTGTTTGGATAGTTGGCATCTTTCTTTGGGTAGTTGGCATATTTCTAGGTAGTGGACATCTTTCTGGGTAGTTGATAGTTTTTGTATCTTTTTGTGGTAGTGGGCATCTTACTGGGTAGTGGACATCTGTTTGGGCAGCTGGCATCTTTCTCGGTAGTGAACATCTTTCTTGGTGGTTGACATATTTCTTTGCGTAGTTGACATCTTTTTTGGGGTAGTTTGCATCTTTGTTTGGGTAGTTTGCATCTTTCTTTGGGTAGCTGGCATATTTCTAGGTAGTGGACATCTTTCTGGGTAGTTGATAGTTTTTGTATCTTTTTGTGGTAGTGGGCATCTTTCTTGGTAGTGGACATTTTTTGGGTAATGGTAAAATAATTCTGGGTATTTGGAACTATCTTGCTGAAAAGTTCATGAACATATTTCAGGGTAGTAGGACATCTTTCTTGGCAGAGGAACATCTTTGCCAGTAGTGGTACATCCTTCTGAGAATAGAGACATGTTTCTGGGAAGATGAATATTTTCCAAAGTAGTGAACAAATTTCGGGGTTTTGGAGAAATCTTTTGAGTTTCATTTTTCTGGGTAGTGAAGACAATATTTATCTTTCTGTGCTCCAGAGATCTAGGGGGTTGTGCCATCATTTTTGGTAGTGAAAAAAAAATTCATTGCTGTAGAATTTCTATAGTAATAACTTGAAAGACTTTAATTAATCTCATATGTAATTTCTGAAAGTGATATTTTTTTATTATTTTATAAATGGTTTATCATGTATTTTTTTCTGAAAGAAACCCAAAATATATTTTTATTATTTTTATAAAATTGCATTGAAAGTAACTCAAAAGATATTTCTTATTTTCATGTCAATGCTCTAAAAGTAACTCAAAAGACATTTATTATTTTTATATGAAAACAGATGTTCATTATAACCATAAAACATTTCTGAAAATAACTTAGAAGATATTTATTATTCTCATAAAATAGCGTAAAAATTGTGCTATTATTGTAAAATAATAGCCCCTAAAAAAATTATTGTGGAACACAATAAATATATTTGTATAAATGTTCTGAAAGAAACTAAAAAAATACTTTATATTAATTGCTCTGTTAGTAGCTAAGATATTCATTATTCTTTTGAAAGTTAGACATCTTTTTCAGGTAAATGGATATCTTTGTGGATAAATCTTTATCTGAGTGGTAGACATCTTTCAAAGTGAAAAACCCATGTTAAAGCCTGAAAGAAATTTAAATATTTAGTCCTAAAAGAAAGAAAAAAAAGATTAATATATATTGTTTAGTAGTCACATGTGTCCAGTCTACTTCTGTCTCTGTCTTAATGTGTCTAAATGTCTTTTTGTCTGTCTTTTACATCGACACAATTGTCAATAAGACACTACCACTACCCATGCCACAACCACAAGCATAAGGCATAAAAGTGAAATTTACCAAACACACAACAAATAGATGAACAAGTCAATACCACAAACAACCAGGAGATACAACTAATTTTTCAGCCAGACACTAGTAAACAATAACCCCAAGTCCTGGAAACACAATCCAACACTACCAAACCAAACACAAGATAATTAAGTCAACACCATTAAGCAAAAGCCGCACAAGACAACATCTCAACCTCACCACCAACACTAATAAAATGACACCAAGACCCAAAAGACAACAACCATGGCTGGATGACTTTCTTTGCCTTTGTCTTTGCCTTTAAAATCTTTTCCTTTGGTCCCTGGTGCGTCCTAGAAAACAAAACCTTATTGTTGAATTATCAAAATCAATTCTCAAAAAACAGTGAAAAGGTAATTAAAGGTATCAGTAAGATCTTCAAAAGTTGAATTATAAACATGAATACACAGTATGAAATCATTGTAGTGTTGTGAATTTGTTTGATTTTGATCAAACAATATTTAAAAGCTAATACAGAAATGTTTCTAAAACTTAAAAATTTAAAATACCATTTATTCAATTCATCCCATAGGCTACTGTGAAATTGATGTGTCTATGTGTGAGCAATACTATAGTAAACTATGTACTAGCATACCAAGTTTCATATATACATGTATTTGCATAGTAAGTTTCATCCTTTATGCTTACACTTCCGTAAACAAGTGCAAAATGTCATGGGATGAGTTATAGTGCCTATATTTCACCATGTACAGGCTTTATTATATTACTTGTACAAACAACCAACACCGACTTATCTATCAAAGAGCAGGAACTACTATCCCTTCCAGAGCTTTAAAATTTCTAATAAAAATAAACTAAGAAAAATATATTTCATGTAAATCAAGCAAGATTTGAAATTATCAATTCAAACTATGAAATGAACTTATCATCTCTCATTTGACATTGAAGTTTTCACTTCTAAACATGACCTTTGACCTTTTCCCAAAAATCATTTAGTTTCTCCAAAAGCATTAATGTGTGTTTTATGATATTCTACCTAGGGCTAAAAAAACCTTGATTAATTCCATTTCACTTTAAATTTCAGCCAAATAAAAAGGAGCATCCAAGTCTACGACTATAAATTATCTCAAATTTTACTAATTTTGCACAACTTATGAGCAGTGTGCAGTAATAAAGAAACAATTACCTCTCCCTTCAGGCCTCCTATTTTCCCTGTGGATGGCATTTTGCCATTGAAGTTCAGCCTCCTGAAAGAATGAAAAAACAATAAACACAATTTCACATTTTATCTCCCAAATAAAATTACAAAAAAGACCCATATGTTAAGTTATCAAGACTCAAAACTTTCCCAAAACTGCAATACAACATTTTTAACTGCACATTAACAATACTTGTAAATAATAAAGTAGTTGTGAAGAAGCTACCTAAGTAGATGGATCAAAATAGACAATAAACTATTTTTTTCTATTTGTTAAATATCAAACCCAAGCACACAAAACAACAGGTTCATATGATTCCTCTGAAGATGGGAGTTATTTTTCTTTTATAAGGAAAAAAATCTTTCTTTCTGCAAAATATTTGACCCTGTACAAAAACTATTTTAGGTCATATATAAAACTGAATTGCACTTGATTCTGGTTTTATTGTAACCTACATCTGTTCAAAATTGTTTTCAAATTGGTTGAAGCTTTTTCAAGTTATCATTTTGAAGTGTAGTGAAAAAAAAGATGAGGAGTCAGACAAACAGCAAACAAAACAGAGGCTATCACATAAAACCATGCCAATTTGTTTACTGGGTTATATTAAGTCTTAATCAAGATTTACCTGTTCTGCCAAACTTCTTAATTTTATTCTTTGACATCTGAAGGTCTGCAGGTCTTGATCCATGTCCTCTTTCGCGCGCGCAATCTGGAATAAATAGAAACAGAAGATTAGTAACCTTAACCAAAAATATACCTAGTGTCTTTGGTCTGTAAGTCTTTGCCTTTAACTTTGCCTGTATTGCTGTGCCTTTGCCTTTCGCCTGAAACAATAAAAAAGCTAATTTAACAAGAGCATGGCTCAAGGTCACAGCCTAGCAAAACTTGTGATCTTAACATTTGATCATTTGTCCTAAAAATTAATCAGCTTTTCCTAACCTGATCAGCTTTAATGTTTATGAATGTCAAAAAATGCAACCAGGGTAATTAATCAGGTAATACTACAGAAACCTTTCTTGCTTTTAAATTTCTATGTTTTTCATTTGCCACCTTGACCTTTGACCCCATCTAAATGAAAGTTATGAAATTTCATTACAATCTTTAACAATTATGCAGTGGAAACCTATGAACTTAAAATTAGTTTTCACTTCTGACCTTGACCTTTTGAGCCCATTTTTCGATTTGGCAGAAAAGTGGGGGACACAAATCAAGTTTAATATATACCTTGATATGTTTAATGTCAAAAATGGTCGAGTCACATCAAGTTTACAAAATAAGCAGAATTAAAAGAGCCATAAAGTCAACTATTGAAATTATCTCCCCTTTTCTCTTAGCTTAACTTGCAAAAAGTATACAGTTATGGAGAAACAATTTTCACCAATATTTACCTTTTCCTTCAGGCCTCCTATTTTCGCCGTGGATGGCATTTTGCCATTGAAGTTCAGCCTCCTGAAAGAATGAAAAAACAATAAACACAATTTCACATTTTATCTCCCAAATAAAATTACAAAAAAGACCCATATGTTAAGTTATCAAGACTCAAAACTTTCCCAAAACTGCAATACAACATTTTTAACTGCACATTAACAATACTTGTAAATAATAAAGTAGTTGTGAAGAAGCTATCTAAGTAGATGGATCAAATTAGACAATAGACTATTTTTTCTATTTGTTAAAGATCAAACCCAAGCACACAAAACAACAGGTTCATATGATTCCTCTGAAAATGGGAGTTATTTTTCTTTTATAAGGAAAAAAAATCTTTCTTTCTGCAAAATATTTGACCCTGTACAAAAACTATTTTAGGTCATATATAAAACTGAATTGCACTTGATTCTGGTATTATTATAACCTACATCTGTGCAAAATTGTTTTTAAATTGGTTGAAGCTTTTTCACGTTATCATTTTGAAGTGTAGTGAAAAAAAAGATGAGGAGTCAGACAAACAGCAAACAAAACAGAGGCTATTACATAAAACCATGCCAATTTGTTTACTGGGTTATATTAAGTCTTAATCAAAATTTACCTGTTCTGCCAAACTTCTTAATTTTATTCTTTGACATCTGAGGGTCTAGGTCTGCAGGTCTTGATCCATGTACTCTTCTCGCGCGCGCAATCTGGAATAAATAGAAACAGAAGATTAGTGACCTTAACCAAAAATATACCTAGTGTCTTTGGTCTGTAAGTCTGTGCCTTTAACTTTGCCTGTATTGCTGTGCCTTTGCCTTTCGCCTGAAACAATAAAAAAGCTAATTTAACAAGAGCATGGCTCAAGGTCACAGCCTAGCAAAACTTGTGATCTTAACATTTGATCATTTGTCCTAAAAATTAATCAGCTTTTCCTAACCTGATCAGCTTTAATGTTTATGAATGTCAAAAAATGCAACCAGGGTAATTAATAAGGTAATACTACAGAAACCTTTCTTGCTTTTAAATTTCTATGTTTTTAATTTGCCATCTTGACCTTTGACCTTTTGACCCCATCTAAATATTTGCAAGTTATGAAATTTCATTACAATCTTTAACAATTATGCAGTGGAAACCTATGAACTTAAAATTAGTTTTCACTTCTGACCTTGACCTTTTGAGCCCATTTTTCGATTTGGCAGAAAAGTGGGGGACACAAATCAAGTTTAATATATACCTTGATATGTTTAATGTCAAAAATGGTTGAGTCACATCAAGTTTACAAAATAAGCAGAATTAAAAGAGCCATAAAGTCAACTATTGAAATTATCTCCCCTTTTCTCTTAGCTTAACTTGCAAAAAGTATACAGTTATGGAGAAACAATTTACACCAATATTTACCTTTTCCTTCAGGCCTATTTTAGCCGTGGATGGCATTTTGCCATTGAAGTTCAGCCTCCTGAAAGAATGAAAAAACAATAAACACAATTTCACATTTTATCTCCCAAATAAAATTACAAAAAAGACCCATATGTTAAGTTATCAAGACTCAAAACTTTCCCAAAACTGCAATACAACATTTTTAACTGCACATTAACAATACTTGTAAATAATAAAGTAGTTGTGAAGAAGCTACCTAAGTAGATGGATCAAAATAGACAATAAACTATTTTTTCTATTTGTTAAATATCAAACCCAAGCACACAAAACAACAGGTTCATATGATTCCTCTGAAGATGGGAGTTATTTTTCTTTTATAAGGAAAAAAATCTTTCTTTCTGCAAAATATTTGACCCTGTACAAAAACTATTTTAGGTCATATATAAAACTGAATTGCACTTGATTCTGGTTTTATTGTAACCTACATCTGTTCAAAATTGTTTTCAAATTGGTTGAAGCTTTTTCACGTTATCATTTTGAAGTGTAGTGACAAAAAAAGATGAGGAGTCAGACAAACAGCAAACAAAACAGAGGCTATCACATAAAACCATGTTAATTTGTTTACTGGGTTATATTAAGTCTTAATCAAGATTTACCTGTTCTGCCAAACTTCTTAATTTTATTCTTTGACATCTGAGGGTCTGCAGGTCTTGATCCATGTCCTCTTTCGCACGCGCAATCTGGAATAAATAGAAACAGAAGATTAGTAACCTTAACCAAAAATATACCTAGTGTCTTTGGTCTGTAAGTCTTTGCCTTTAACTTTGCCTGTATTGCTGTACGCCTGCCTTTGCCTTTCGCCTGAAACAATAAAAAAGCTAATTTAACAAGAGCATGGCTCAAGGTCACAGCCTAGCAAAACTTGTGATCTTAACATTTGATCATTTGTCCTAAAAATTAATCAGCTTTTCCTAACCTGATCAGCTTTAATGTTTATGAATGTCAAAAAATGCAACCAGGGTAATTAATCAGGTAATACTACAGAAACCTTTCTTGCTTTTAAATTTCTATGTTTTTCATTTGCCACCTTGACCTTTGACCCCATCTAAATGAAAGTTATGAAATTTCATTACAATCTTTAACAATTATGCAGTGGAAACCTATGAACTAAAAATTAGTTTTCACTTCTGACCTTGACCTTTTGAGCCCATTTTTCGATTTGGCAGAAAAGTGGGGGACACAAATCAAGTTTAATATATACCTTGATATGTTTAATGTCAAAAATGGTCGAGTCACATCAAGTTTACAAAATAAGCAGAATTAAAAGAGCCATAAAGTCAACTATTGAAATTATCTCCCCTTTTCTCTTAGCTTAACTTGCAAAAAGTATACAGTTATGGAGAAACAATTTTCACCAATATTTACCTTTTCCTTCAGGCCTCCTATTTTCGCCGTGGATGGCATTTTGCCATTGAAGTTCAGCCTCCTGAAAGAATGAAAAAACAATAAACACAATTTCACATTTTATCTCCCAAATAAAATTACAAAAAAGACCCATATGTTAAGTTATCAAGACTCAAAACTTTCCCAAAACTGCAATACAACATTTTTAACTGCACATTAACAATACTTGTAAATAATAAAGTAGTTGTGAAGAAGCTATCTAAGTAGATGGATCAAATTAGACAATAGACTATTTTTTCTATTTGTTAAAGATCAAACCCAAGCACACAAAACAACAGGTTCATATGATTCCTCTGAAGATGGGAGTTATTTTTCTTTTATAAGGAAAAAAAAATCTTTCTTTCTGCAAAATATTTGACCCTGTACAAAAACTATTTTAGGTCATATATAAAACTGAATTGCACTTGATTCTGGTATTATTATAACCTACATCTGTGCAAAATTGTTTTTAAATTGGTTGAAGCTTTTTCACGTTATCATTTTGAAGTGTAGTGAAAAAAAAGATGAGGAGTCAGACAAACAGCAAACAAAACAGAGGCTATTACATAAAACCATGCCAATTTGTTTACTGGGTTATATCAAGTCTTAATCAAAATTTACCTGTTCTGCCAAACTTCTTAATTTTATTCTTTGACATCTGAGGGTCTGCAGGTCTTGATCCATGTCCTCTTTCGCACGCGCAATCTGGAATAAATAGAAACAGAAGATTAGTAACCTTAACCAAAAATATACCTAGTGTCTTTGGTCTGTAAGTCTTTGCCTTTAACTTTGCCTGTATTGCTGTACGCCTGCCTTTGCCTTTCGCCTGAAACAATAAAAAAGCTAATTTAACAAGAGCATGGCTCAAGGTCACAGCCTAGCAAAACTTGTGATCTTAACATTTGATCATTTGTCCTAAAAATTAATCAGCTTTTCCTAACCTGATCAGCTTTAATGTTTATGAATGTCAAAAAATGCAACCAGGGTAATTAATCAGGTAATACTACAGAAACCTTTCTTGCTTTTAAATTTCTATGTTTTTCATTTGCCACCTTGACCTTTGACCCCATCTAAATGAAAGTTATGAAATTTCATTACAATCTTTAACAATTATGCAGTGGAAACCTATGAACTAAAAATTAGTTTTCACTTCTGACCTTGACCTTTTGAGCCCATTTTTCGATTTGGCAGAAAAGTGGGGGACACAAATCAAGTTTAATATATACCTTGATATGTTTAATGTCAAAAATGGTCGAGTCACATCAAGTTTACAAAATAAGCAGAATTAAAAGAGCCATAAAGTCAACTATTGAAATTATCTCCCCTTTTCTCTTAGCTTAACTTGCAAAAAGTATACAGTTATGGAGAAACAATTTTCACCAATATTTACCTTTTCCTTCAGGCCTCCTATTTTCGCCGTGGATGGCATTTTGCCATTGAAGTTCAGCCTCCTGAAAGAATGAAAAAACAATAAACACAATTTCACATTTTATCTCCCAAATAAAATTACAAAAAAGACCCATATGTTAAGTTATCAAGACTCAAAACTTTCCCAAAACTGCAATACAACATTTTTAACTGCACATTAACAATACTTGTAAATAATAAAGTAGTTGTGAAGAAGCTATCTAAGTAGATGGATCAAATTAGACAATAGACTATTTTTTCTATTTGTTAAAGATCAAACCCAAGCACACAAAACAACAGGTTCATATGATTCCTCTGAAGATGGGAGTTATTTTTCTTTTATAAGGAAAAAAAAATCTTTCTTTCTGCAAAATATTTGACCCTGTACAAAAACTATTTTAGGTCATATATAAAACTGAATTGCACTTGATTCTGGTATTATTATAACCTACATCTGTGCAAAATTGTTTTTAAATTGGTTGAAGCTTTTTCACGTTATCATTTTGAAGTGTAGTGAAAAAAAAGATGAGGAGTCAGACAAACAGCAAACAAAACAGAGGCTATTACATAAAACCATGCCAATTTGTTTACTGGGTTATATTAAGTCTTAATCAAAATTTACCTGTTCTGCCAAACTTCTTAATTTTATTCTTTGACATCTGAGGGTCTAGGTCTGCAGGTCTTGATCCATGTCCTCTTCTCGCGCGCGCAATCTGGAATAAATAGAAACAGAAGATTAGTGACCTTAACCAAAAATATACCTAGTGTCTTTGGTCTGTAAGTCTGTGCCTTTAACTTTGCCTGTATTGCTGTGCCTTTGCCTTTCGCCTGAAACAATAAAAAAGCTAATTTAACAAGAGCATGGCTCAAGGTCACAGCCTAGCAAAACTTGTGATCTTAACATTTGATCATTTGTCCTAAAAATTAATCAGCTTTTCCTAACCTGATCAGCTTTAATGTTTATGAATGTCAAAAAATGCAACCAGGGTAATTAATAAGGTAATACTACAGAAACCTTTCTTGCTTTTAAATTTCTATGTTTTTCATTTGCCATCTTGACCTTTGACCTTTTGACCCCATCTAAATATTTGCAAGTTATGAAATTTCATTACAATCTTTAACAATTATGCAGTGGAAACCTATGAACTTAAAATTAGTTTTCACTTCTGACCTTGACCTTTTGAGCCCATTTTTCGATTTGGCAGAAAAGTGGGGGACACAAATCAAGTTTAATATATACCTTGATATGTTTAATGTCAAAAATGGTTGAGTCACATCAAGTTTACAAAATAAGCAGAATTAAAAGAGCCATAAAGTCAACTATTGAAATTATCTCCCCTTTTCTCTTAGCTTAACTTGCAAAAAGTATACAGTTATGGAGAAACAATTTACACCAATATTTACCTTTTCCTTCAGGCCTATTTTCGCCGTGGATGGCATTTTGCCATTGAAGTTCAGCCTCCTGAAAGAATGAAAAAACAATAAACACAATTTCACATTTTATCTCCCAAATAAAATTACAAAAAAGACCCATATGTTAAGTTATCAAGACTCAAAACTTTCCCAAAACTGCAATACAACATTTTTAACTGCACATTAACAATACTTGTAAATAATAAAGTAGTTGTGAAGAAGCTATCTAAGTAGATGGATCAAATTAGACAATAGACTATTTTTTCTATTTGTTAAAGATCAAACCCAAGCACACAAAACAACAGGTTCATATGATTCCTCTGAAGATGGGAGTTATTTTTCTTTTATAAGGAAAAAAAAAATCTTTCTTTCTGCAAAATATTTGACCCTGTACAAAAACTATTTTAGGTCATATATAAAACTGAATTGCACTTGATTCTGGTTTTATTATAACCTACATCTGTGCAAAATTGTTTTTAAATTGGTTGAAGCTTTTTCACGTTATCATTTTGAAGTGTAGTGGAAAAAAAAAGATGAGGAGTCAGACAAACAGCAAACAAAACAGAGGCTATTACATAAAACCATGCCAATTTGTTTACTGGGTTATATTAAGTCTTAATCAAAACTTACGTTCTGCCAAACTTCTTAATTTTATTCTTTGACATCTGAGGGTCTAGGTCTGCAGGTCTTGATCCATGTCCTCTTCTCGCGCGCGCAATCTGGAATAAATAGAAACAGAAGATTAGTGACCTTAACCAAAAATATACCTAGTGTCTTTGGTCTGTAAGTCTGTGCCTTTAACTTTGTCTGTATTGCTGTGCCTTTGCCTTTCGCCTGAAACAATAAAAAAGCTAATTTAACAAGAGCATGGCTCAAGGTCACAGCCTAGCAAAACTTGTGATCTTAACATTTGATCATTTGTCCTAAAAATTAATCAGCTTTAATGTTTATGAATGTCAAAAAATGCAACCAGGGTAATTAATTAGGTAATACTACAGAAACCTTTCTTGCTTTTAAATTTCTATGTTTTTCATTTGCCACCTTGACCTTTGACCTTTTGACCCCATCTAAATATTTGCAAGTTATGAAATTTCATTACAATCTTTAACAATTATGCAGTGGAAACCTATGAACTTAAAATTAGTTTTCACTTCTGACCTTGACCTTTTGAGCCCATTTTTCGATTTGGCAGAAAAGTGGGGGACACAAATCAAGTTTAATATATACCTTGATATGTTTAATGTCAAAAATGGTCGAGTCACATCAAGTTTACAAAATAAGCAGAATTAAAAGAGCCATAAAGTCAACTATTGAAATTATCTCCCCTTTTCTCTTAGCTTAACTTGCAAAAAGTATACAGTTATGGAGAAACAATTTTCACCAATATTTACCTTTTCCTTCAGGCCTCCTATTTTCGCCGTGGATGGCATTTTGCCATTGAAGTTCAGCCTCCTGAAAGAATGAAAAAACAATAAACACAATTTCACATTTTATCTCCCAAATAAAATTACAAAAAAGACCCATATGTTAAGTTATCAAGACTCAAAACTTTCCCAAAACTGCAATACAACATTTTTAACTGCACATTAACAATACTTGTAAATAATAAAGTAGTTGTGAAGAAGCTATCTAAGTAGATGGATCAAATTAGACAATAGACTATTTTTTCTATTTGTTAAAGATCAAACCCAAGCACACAAAACAACAGGTTCATATGATTCCTCTGAAGATGGGAGTTATTTTTCTTTTATAAGGAAAAAAAAATCTTTCTTTCTGCAAAATATTTGACCCTGTACAAAAACTATTTTAGGTCATATATAAAACTGAATTGCACTTGATTCTGGTTTTATTATAACCTACATCTGTGCAAAATTGTTTTTAAATTGGTTGAAGCTTTTTCACGTTATCATTTTGAAGTGTAGTGAAAAAAAAGATGAGGAGTCAGACAAACAGCAAACAAAACAGAGGCTATCACATAAAACCATGCCAATTTGTTTACTGGGTTATATTAAGTCTTAATCAAAATTTACCTGTTCTGCCAAACTTCTTAATTTTATTCTTTGACATCTGAGGGTCTAGGTCTGCAGGTCTTGATCCATGTCCTCTTCTCGCGCGCGCAATCTGGAATAAATAGAAACAGAAGATTAGTGACCTTAACCAAAAATATACCTAGTGTCTTTGGTCTGTAAGTCTGTGCCTTTAACTTTGCCTGTATTGCTGTGCCTTTGCCTTTCGCCTGAAACAATAAAAAAGCAAATTTAACTAGAGCATGGCTCAAGGTCACAGCCTAGCAAAAATTGTGATCTTAACATTTGATCATTTGTCCTAAAAATTAATCAGCTTTAATGTTTATGAATGTCAAAAAATGCAACCAGGGTAATTAATTAGGTAATACTACAGAAACCTTTCTTGCTTTTAAATTTCTATGTTTTTCATTTGCCACCTTGACCTTTGACCTTTTGACCCCATCTAAATATTTGCAAGTTATGAAATTTCATTACAATCTTTAACAATTATGCAGTGGAAACCTATGAACTTAAAATTAGTTTTCACTTCTGACCTTGACCTTTTGAGCCCATTTTTCGATTTGGCAGAAAAGTGGGGGACACAAATCAAGTTTAATATATACCTTGATATGTTTAATGTCAAAAATGGTCAAGTCACATCAAGTTTACAAAATAAGCAGAATTAAAAGAGCCATAAAGTCAACTATTGAAATTATCTCCCCTTTTCTCTTTTAGCTTAACTTGCAAAAAGTATACAGTTATGGAGAAACAATTTACACCAATATTTACCTTTGCCTTCAGGCCTCCTATTTACCCCGTGGATGGCATTTTGCCATTGAAGTTCAGCCTCCTGAAAGAATGAAAAAACAATAAACACAATTTCACATATTATCTCCCAAATAAAATTACAAAAAAGACCCATATGTTAAGTTATCAAGACTCAAAACTTTCCCAAAACTGCAATACAACATTTTTAACTGCACATTAACAATACTTGTAAATAATAAAGTAATAGATCAAAATAGACAATAGACTATTTTTTCTATTTGTTAAAGATCAAACCCAAGCACACAAAACAACAGGTTCATATGATTCCTCTGAAGATGGGAGTTATTTTTCTTTTATAAGGAAAAAAAAAAAATCTTTCTTTCTGCAAAATATTTGACCCTGTACAAAAACTATTTTAGGTCATATATAAAACTGAAATGCACTTGATTCTGGTTTTATTGTAACCTACATCTGTGCAAAATTGTTTTCAAATTGGTTGAAGCTTTTTCACGTTATCATTTTGAAGTGTAGTGAAAAAAAAGATGAGGAGTCAGACAAACAGCAAACAAAACAGAGGCTATCACATAAAACCATGCCAATTTGTTTACTGGGTTATATTAAGTCTTAATCAAAATTTACCTGTTCTGCCAAACTTTTTAATTTTATTCTTTGACATCTGAGGGTCTAGGTCTGCAGGTCTTGATCCATGTCCTCTTCTCGCGCGTGCAATCTGGAATAAATAGAAACAGAAGATTAGTGACCTTAACCAAAAATATACCTAGTGTCTTTGGTCTGTAAGTCTGTGCCTTTAACTTTGCCTGTATTGCTGTGCCTTTGCCTTTCGCCTGAAACAATAAAAAAGCTAATTTAACAAGAGCATGGCTCAAGGTCACAGCCTAGCAAAACTTGTGATCTTAACATTTGATCATTTGTCCTAAAAATTAATCAGCTTTAATGTTTATGAATGTCAAAAAATGCAACCAGGGTAGTTAATTAGGTAATTCTACAGAAACCTTTCTTGCTTTTAAATTTCTATGTTTTTCATTTGCCACCTTGACCTTTGACCTTTTGACCCCATCTAAATATTTGAAAGTTATGAAATTTCATTACAATCTTTAACAATTATGCAGTGGAAACCTATGAACTTAAAATTAGTTTTCACTTCTGACCTTGACCTTTTGAGCCCATTTTTCGATTTGGCAGATAAGTGGGGGACACAAATCAAGTTTAATATATACCTTGATATGTTTAATGTCAAAAATGGTCAAGTCACATCAAGTTTACAAAATAAGCAGAATTAAAAGAGCCATAAAGTCAACTATTGAAATTATCTCCCCTTTTCTCTTTTAGCTTAACTTGCAAAAAGTATACAGTTATGGAGAAACAATTTACACCAATATTTACCTTTTCCTTCAGGCCTCCTATTTTCCCCGTGGATGGCATTTTGCCATTGAAGTTCAGCCTCCTGAAAGAATGAAAAAACAATAAACACAATTTCACATTTTATCTCCCAAATAAAATTACAAAAAAGACCCATATGTTAAGTTATCAAGACTCAAAACTTTCCCAAAACTGCAATACAACATTTTAACTGCACATTAACAATACTTGTAAATAATAAAGTAGTTGTGAAGAAGCTATCTAAGTAGATGGATCAAAATAGACAAAAGACTATTTTTTCTATTTGTTAAAGATCAAACCCAAGCACACAAAACAACAGGTTCATATGATTCCTCTGAAAATGGGAGTTATTTTTCTTTTATAAGGAAAAAAAATCTTTCTTTCTGCAAAATATTTGACCCTGTACAAAAACTTTTTTAGGTCATATATAAAACTGAATTGCACTTGATTCTGGTTTTATTGTAACCTACATCTGTGCAAAATTGTTTTCAAATTGGTTGAAGCTTTTTCACGTTATCATTTTGAAGTGTAGTGAAAAAAAAGATGAGGAGTCAGACAAACAGCAAACAAAACAGAGGCTATCACATAAAACCATGCCAATTTGTTTACTGGGTTATATTAAGTCTTAATCAAAATTTACCTGTTCTGCCAAACTTCTTAATTTTATTCTTTGACATCTGAGGGTCTAGGTCTGCAGGTCTTGATCCATGTCCTCTTCTCGCGCGCGCAATCTGTAATAAATAGAAACAGAAGATTAGTGACCTTAACCAAAAATATACCTAGTGTCTTTGGTCTGTAAGTCTGTGCCTTTAACTTTGCCTGTATTGCTGTGCCTTTGCCTTTCGTCTGAAACAATAAAAAAGCTAATTTAACAAGAGCATGGCTCAAGGTCACAGCCTAGCAAAACTTGTGATCTTAACATTTGATCATTTGTCCTAAAAATTAATCAGCTTTAATGTTTATGAATGTCAAAAAATGCAACCAGGGTAATTAATTAGGTAATACTACAGAAACCTTTCTTGCTTTTAAATTTCTATGTTTTTCATTTGCCACCTTGACCTTTGACCTTTTGACCCCATCTAAATATTTGTAAGTTATGAAATTTCATTACAATCTTTAACAATTATGCAGTGGAAACCTATGAACTTAAAATTAGTTTTCACTTCTGACCTTGACCTTTTGAGCCCATTTTTCGATTTGGCAGAAAAGTGGGGGACACAAATCAAGTTTAATATATACCTTGATATGTTTAATGTCAAAAATGGTCAAGTCACATTAAGTTTACAAAATAAGCAGAATTAAAAGAGCCATAAAGTCAACTATTGAAATTATCTCCCCTTTTCTCTTTTAGCTTAACTTGCAAAAAGTATACAATTATGGAGAAACAATTTACACCAATATTTACCTTTTCCTTCAGGCCTCCTATTTTCCCCGTGGATGGCATTTTGCCATTGAAGTTCAGCCTCCTGAAAGAATGAAAAAACAATAAACACAATTTCACATTTTATCTCCCAAATAAAATTACAAAAAAGACCCATATGTTAAGTTATCAAGACTCAAAACTTTCCCAAAACTGCAATACAACATTTTTAACTGCACATTAACAATACTTGTAAATAATAAAGTAGTTGTGAAGAAGCTATCTAAGTAGATGGATCAAAATAGACAATAGACTATTTTTTCTATTTGTTAAAGATCAAACCCAAGCACACAAAACAACAGGTTCATATGATTCCTCTGAAGATGGGAGTTATTTTTCTTTTATAAGGAAAAAAAAAAAATCTTTCTGCAAAATATTTGACCCTGTACAAAAACTATTTTAGGTCATATATAAAACTGAAATGCACTTGATTCTGGTTTTATTGTAACCTACATCTGTGCAAAATTGTTTTCAAATTGGTTGAAGCTTTTTCACGTTATCATTTTGAAGTGTAGTGAAAAAAAAGATGAGGAGTCAGACAAACAGCAAACAAAACAGAGGCTATCACATAAAACCATGCCAATTTGTTTACTGGGTTATATTAAGTCTTAATCAAAATTTACCTGTTCTGCCAAACTTTTTAATTTTATTCTTTGACATCTGAGGGTCTAGGTCTGCAGGTCTTGATCCATGTCCTCTTCTCGCGCGTGCAATCTGGAATAAATAGAAACAGAAGATTAGTGACCTTAACCAAAAATATACCTAGTGTCTTTGGTCTGTAAGTCTGTGCCTTTAACTTTGCCTGTATTGCTGTGCCTTTGCCTTTCGCCTGAAACAATAAAAAAGCTAATTTAACAAGAGCATGGCTCAAGGTCACAGCCTAGCAAAACTTGTGATCTTAACATTTGATCATTTGTCCTAAAAATTAATCAGCTTTAATGTTTATGAATGTCAAAAAATGCAACCAGGGTAGTTAATTAGGTAATTCTACAGAAACCTTTCTTGCTTTTAAATTTCTATGTTTTTCATTTGCCACCTTGACCTTTGACCTTTTGACCCCATCTAAATATTTGCAAGTTATGAAATTTCATTACAATCTTTAACAATTATGCAGTGGAAACCTATGAACTTAAAATTAGTTTTCACTTCTGACCTTGACCTTTTGAGCCCATTTTTCGATTTGGCAGAAAAGTGGGGGACACAAATCAAGTTTAATATATACCTTGATATGTTTAATGTCAAAAATGGTCAAGTCACATCAAGTTTACAAAATAAGCAGAATTAAAAGAGCCATAAAGTCAACTATTGAAATTATCTCCCCTTTTCTCTTTTAGCTTAACTTGCAAAAAGTATACAGTTATGGAGAAACAATTTACACCAATATTTACCTTTTCCTTCAGGCCTCCTATTTTCCCCGTGGATGGCATTTTGCCATTGAAGTTCAGCCTCCTGAAAGAATGAAAAAACAATAAACACAATTTCACATTTTATCTCCCAAATAAAATTACAAAAAAGACCCATATGTTAAGTTATCAAGACTCAAAACTTTCCCAAAACTGCAATACAACATTTTAACTGCACATTAACAATACTTGTAAATAATAAAGTAGTTGTGAAGAAGCTATCTAAGTAGATGGATCAAAATAGACAATAGACTATTTTTTCTATTTGTTAAAGATCAAACCCAAGCACACAAAACAACAGGTTCATATGATTCCTCTGAAAATGGGAGTTATTTTTCTTTTATAAGGAAAAAAAATCTTTCTTTCTGCAAAATATTTGACCCTGTACAAAAACAATTTTAGGTCATATATAAAACTGAATTGCACTTGATTCTGGTTTTATTGTAACCTACATCTGTGCAAAATT
Source organism: Arcuatula senhousia (assembly GCA_963971305.1). Classification (NCBI taxonomy): domain Eukaryota; kingdom Metazoa; phylum Mollusca; class Bivalvia; order Mytilida; family Mytilidae; genus Arcuatula; species Arcuatula senhousia. The sequence goes on along the minus strand of OZ020304.1, from coordinate 51,817,392 downwards.
GTTTTCAAATTGGTTGAAGCTTTTTCATGTTATCATTTTGAAGTGTAGTGAAAAAAAAGATGAGGAGTCAGACAAACAGCAAACAAAACAGAGGCTATCACATAAAACCATGCCAATTTGTTTACTGGGTTATATTAAGTCTTAATCAAAATTTACCTGTTCTGCCAAACTTCTTAATTTTATTCTTTGACATCTGAGGGTCTAGGTCTGCAGGTCTTGATCCATGTCCTCTTCTCGCGTGCGCAATCTGTAATAAATAGAAACAGAAGATTAGTGACCTTAACCAAAAATATACCTAGTGTCTTTGGTCTGTAAGTCTGTGCCTTTAACTTTGCCTGTATTGCTGTGCCGAAACAATAAAAAAGCTAATTTAACAAGAGCATGGCTCAAGGTCACAGCCTAGCAAAACTTGTGATCTTAACATTTGATCATTTGTCCTAAAAATTAATCAGCTTTAATGTTTATGAATGTCAAAAAATGCAGACAACCAGGGTAATTAATTAGGTAATACTACAGAAACCTTTCTTGCTTTTAAATTTCTATGTTTTTCATTTGCCACCTTGACCTTTGACCTTTTGACCCCATCTAAATATTTGTAAGTTATGAAATTTCATTACAATCTTTAACAATTATGCAGTGGAAACCTATGAACTTAAAATTAGTTTTCACTTCTGACCTTGACCTTTTGAGCCCATTTTTCGATTTGGCAGAAAAGTGGGGGACACAAATCAAGTTTAATATATACCTTGATATGTTTAATGTCAAAAATGGTCAAGTCACATCAAGTTTACAAAATAAGCAGAATTAAAAGAGCCATAAAGTCAACTATTGAAATTATCTCCCCTTTTCTCTTTTAGCTTAACTTGCAAAAAGTATACAATTATGGAGAAACAATTTACACCAATATTTACCTTTTCCTTCAGGCCTCCTATTTTCCCCGTGGATGGCATTTTGCCATTGAAGTTCAGCCTCCTGAAAGAATGAAAAAACAATAAACACAATTTCACATTTTATCTCCCAAATAAAATTACAAAAAAGACCCATATGTTAAGTTATCAAGACTCAAAACTTTCCCAAAACTGCAATACAACATTTTTAACTGCACATTAACAATACTTGTAAATAATAAAGTAGTTGTGAAGAAGCTATCTAAGTAGATGGATCAAAATAGACAATAGACTATTTTTTCTATTTGTTAAAGATCAAACCCAAGCACACAAAACAACAGGTTCATATGATTCCTCTGAAGATGGGAGTTCTTTTTCTTTTATAAGGAAAAAAAATCTTTCTTTCTGCAAAATATTTGACCCTGTACAAAAACTATTTTAGGTCATATATAAAACTAAATTGCACTAGATTCTGGTTTTATTGTAACCTACATCTGTGCAAAATTGTTTTCAAATTGGTTGAAGCTTTTTCATGTTATCATTTTGAAGTGTAGTGAAAAAAAAGATGAGGAGTCAGACAAACAGCAAACAAAACAGAGGCTATCACATAAAACCATGTTAATTTGTTTACTGGGTTATATTAAGTCTTAATCAAAATTTACCTGTTCTGCCAAACTTCTTAATTTTATTCTTTGACATCTGAGGGTCTAGGTCTGCAGGTCTTGATCCATGTCCTCTTCTCGCGCGCGCAATCTGGAATAAATAGAAACAGAAGATTAGTGACCTTAACCAAAAATATACCTAGTGTCTTTGGTCTGTAAGTCTGTGCCTTTAACTTTGCCTGTATTGCTGTGCCTTTGCCTTTCGCCTGAAACAATAAAAAAGCTAATTTAACAAGAGCATGGCTCAAGGTCACAGCCTAGCAAAACTTGTGATCTTAACATTTGATCATTTGTCCTAAAAATTAATCAGCTTTAATGTTTATGAATGTCAAAAAATGCAACCAGGGTAATTAATTAGGTAATACTACAGAAACCTTTCTTGCTTTTAAATTTCTATGTTTTTCATTTGCCACCTTGACCTTTGACCTTTTGACCCCATCTAAATATTTGTAAGTTATGAAATTTCATTACAATCTTTAACAATTATGCAGTGGAAACCTATGAACTTAAAATTAGTTTTCACTTCTGACCTTGACCTTTTGAGCCCATTTTTCGATTTGGCAGAAAAGTGGGGGACACAAATCAAGTTTAATATATACCTTGATATGTTTAATGTCAAAAATGGTCAAGTCACATCAAGTTTACAAAATAAGCAGAATTAAAAGAGCCATAAAGTCAACTATTGAAATTATCTCCCCTTTTCTCTTTTAGCTTAACTTGCAAAAAGTATACAATTATGGAGAAACAATTTACACCAATATTTACCTTTTCCTTCAGGCCTCCTATTTTCCCCGTGGATGGCATTTTGCCATTGAAGTTCAGCCTCCTGAAAGAATGAAAAAACAATAAACACAATTTCACATTTTATCTCCCAAATAAAATTACAAAAAAGACCCATATGTTAAGTTATCAAGACTCAAAACTTTCCCAAAACTGCAATACAACATTTTTAACTGCACATTAACAATACTTGTAAATAATAAAGTAGTTGTGAAGAAGCTATCTAAGTAGATGGATCAAAATAGACAATAGACTATTTTTTCTATTTGTTAAAGATCAAACCCAAGCACACAAAACAACAGGTTCATATGATTCCTCTGAAGATGGGAGTTCTTTTTCTTTTATAAGGAAAAAATCTTTCTTTCTGCAAAATATTTGACCCTGTACAAAAACTATTTTAGGTCATATATAAAACTGAATTGCACTTGATTCTGGTTTTATTGTAACCTACATCTGTGCAAAATTGTTTTCAAATTGGTTGAAGCTTTTTCATGTTATCATTTTGAAGTGTAGTGAAAAAAAAGATGAGGAGTCAGACAAACAGCAAACAAAACAGAGGCTATCACATAAAACCATGTTAATTTGTTTACTGGGTTATATTAAGTCTTAATCAAAATTTACCTGTTCTGCCAAACTTCTTAATTTTATTCTTTGACATCTGAGGGTCTAGGTCTGCAGGTCTTGATCCATGTCCTCTTCTCGCGCGCGCAATCTGGAATAAATAGAAACAGAAGATTAGTGACCTTAACCAAAAATATACCTAGTGTCTTTGGTCTGTAAGTCTGTGCCTTTAACTTTGCCTGTATTGCTGTGCCTTTGCCTTTCGCCTGAAACAATAAAAAAGCTAATTTAACTAGAGCATGGCTCAAGGTCACAGCCTAGCAAAACTTGTGATCTTAACATTTGATCATTTGTCCTAAAAATTAATCAGCTTTAATGTTTATGAATGTCAAAAAATGCAACCAGGGTAATTAATTAGGTAATACTACAGAAACCTTTCTTGCTTTTAAATTTCTATGTTTTTCATTTGCCACCTTGACCTTTGACCTTTTGACCCCATCTAAATATTTGCATGTTATGAAATTTCATTACAATCTTTAACAATTATGCAGTGGAAACCTATGAACTTAAAATTAGTTTTCACTTCTGACCTTGACCTTTTGAGCCCATTTTTCGATTTGGCAGAAAAGTGGGGGACACAAATCAAGTTTAATATATACCTTGATATGTTTAATGTCAAAAATGGTCAAGTCACATCAAGTTTACAAAATAAGCAGAATTAAAAGAGCCATAAAGTCAACTATTGAAATTATCTCCCCTTTTCTCTTTTAGCTTAACTTGCAAAAAGTATACAGTTATGGAGAAACAATTTACACCAATATTTACCTTTTCCTTCAGGCCTCCTATTTTCCCCGTGGATGGCATTTTGCCATTGAAGTTCAGCCTCCTGAAAGAATGAAAAAACAATAAACACAATTTCACATTTTATCTCCCAAATAAAATTACAAAAAAGACCAATATGTTAAGTTATCAAGACTCAAAACTTTCCCAAAACTGCAATACAACATTTTAACTGCACATTAACAATACTTGTAAATAATAAAGTAGTTGTGAAGAAGCTATCTAAGTAGATGGATCAAAATAGACAATAGACTATTTTTTGTATTTGTTAAAGATCAAACCCAAGCACACAAAACAACAGGTTCATATGGTTCCTCTGAAGATGGGAGTTATTTTTCTTTTATAAGGAAAAAATCTTTCTTTCTGCAAAATATTTGACCCTGTACAAAAACTATTTTAGGTCATATATAAAACTGAATTGCACTAGATTCTGGTTTTATTGTAACCTACATCTGTGCAAAATTGTTTTCAAATTGGTTGAAGCTTTTTCATGTTATCATTTTGAAGTGTAGTGAAAAAAAAGATGAGGAGTCAGACAAACAGCAAACAAAACAGAGGCTATCACATACAAGAGTTAACACTAAAGTATGTCTCGCCTGCCGGCACCATCAGAAACAATTATTCTTTCTTACTTCCTCTATATTTTGAATTTACATGGATTTTCAGTTTCTGAGATCAAAAGATGTTTATAGAACTTAAACATTGCAAATATATGCAATAAAAATAATCAAAGTCACTCAACCGGAAAATCAAGGTCAAGGTCAAAAGATGGGGATGCAACTGTGCTAAGCTACTACTGGGGCATATGCATACCAAGTTTCATCAACCTAGTACCTATAGTTCTTGAGATATGGAGGTGCTCACAAAACTTTTTCATTGCTATTATATGTATTGAAAATTGTCAAAGTCACTCAACCGAAAAATCAAGGTCAAGGTCAAAAGATGGGGATGCAACTGTGGTAAACTACTACTGGGGCATATGCATACCAAGTTTCATCAACCTAGGACCTATAGTTCTTGATATATGGAGGTGCTCGCAAAACTTTTCCATTGCTATTCTATGTATTGAAAATTGTCAAAGTCACTCAACGGGAAAATCAAGGTCAAGGTCAAAAGATGGGGATGCAACTGTGGTAAGCTACTACTGGGGCATATGCATACCAAGTTACATCAACCTAGGACCTATAGTTCTTGAGATATGGAGGTGCTCGCAAAACTTTTTCATTGCTATTTTATGTATTGAAAATTGTCAGTCACTCAACCGGAAAATCAAGGTCAAGGTCAAAAGATGGGGATGCAACTGTGCTAAGCTACTACTGGGGCATATGCATACCAAGTTTCATCAACCCAGGACCTATAGTTCTTGAGATATGGAGGAGCTCATAAAATTTTTCCAAAAGGTTAACGCCGCCGTCGCCGCCGCCGGTAAAGTAACACCTATGTCCCGCTCTGCTTCGCAGGCGAGACAAAAACCATGTTAATTTGTTTACTGGGTTATATTAAGTCTTAATCAAAATTTACCTGTTCTGCCAAACTTCTTAATTTTATTCTTTGACATCTGAGGGTCTAGGTCTGCAGGTCTTGATCCATGTCCTCTTCTCGCGCGCGCAATCTGGAATAAATAGAAACAGAAGATTAGTGACCTTAACCAAAAATATACCTAGTGTCTTTGGTCTGTAAATCTGTGCCTTTAACTTTGCCTGTATTGCTGTGCCTTTGCCTTTCGCCTGAAACAATAAAAAAGCTAATTTAACAAGAGCATGGCTCAAGGTCCCAGCCTAGCAAAACTTGTGATCTTAACATTTGATCATTTGTCCTAAAAATTAATCAGCTTTAATGTTTATGAATGTCAAAAAATGCAGACAACCAGGGTAATTAATTAGGTAATACTACAGAAACCTTTCTTGCTTTTAAATTTCTATGTTTTTCATTTGCCACCTTGACCTTTGACCTTTTGACCCCATCTAAATATTTGCAAGTTATGAAATTTCATTACAATCTTTAACAATTATGCAGTGGAAACCTATGAACTTAAAATTAGTTTTCACTTCTGACCTTGACCTTTTGAGCCCATTTTTCGATTTGGCAGAAAAGTGGGGGACACAAATCAAGTTTAATATATACCTTGATATGTTTAATGTCAAAAATGGTCAAGTCACATCAAGTTTACAAAATAAGCAGAATTAAAAGAGCCATAAAGTCAACTATTGAAATTATCTCCCCTTTTCTCTTTTAGCTTAACTTGCAAAAAGTATACAGTTATGGAGAAACAATTTACACCAATATTTACCTTTTCCTTCAGGCCTCCTATTTTCCCCGTGGATGGCATTTTGCCATTGAAGTTCAGCCTCCTGAAAGAATGAAAAAACAATAAACACAATTTCACATTTTATCTCCCAAATAAAATTACAAAAAAGACCCATATGTTAAGTTATCAAGACTCAAAACTTTCCCAAAACTGCAATACAACATTTTAACTGCACATTAACAATACTTGTAAATAATAAAGTAGTTGTGAAGAAGCTATCTAAGTAGATGGATCAAAATAGACAATAGACTATTTTTTCTATTTGTTAAAGATCAAACCCAAGCACACAAAACAACAGGTTCATATGATTTCTCTGAAAATGGGAGTTATTTTTCTTTTATAAGGAAAAAAATCTTTCTTTCTGCAAAATATTTGACCCTGTACAAAAACTATTTTAGGTCATATATAAAACTGAATTGCACTTGATTCTGGTTTTATTGTAACCTACATCTGTGCAAAATTGTTTTCAAATTGGTTGAAGCTTTTTCACGTTATCATTTTGAAGTGTAGTGAAAAAAAAGATGAGGAGTCAGACAAACAGCAAACAAAACAGAGGCTATCACATAAAACCATGCCAATTTGTTTACTGGGTTATATTAAGTCTTAATCAAAATTTACCTGTTCTGCCAAACTTCTTAATTTTATTCTTTGACATCTGAGGGTCTAGGTCTGCAGGTCTTGATCCATGTCCTCTTCTCGCGCGCGCAATCTGTAATAAATAGAAACAGAAGATTAGTGACCTTAACCAAAAATATACCTAGTGTCTTTGGTCTGTAAGTCTGTGCCTTTAACTTTGCCTGTATTGCTGTGCCTTTGCCTTTCGTCTGAAACAATAAAAAAGCTAATTTAACAAGAGCATGGCTCAAGGTCACAGCCTAGCAAAACTTGTGATCTTAACATTTGATCATTTGTCCTAAAAATTAATCAGCTTTAATGTTTATGAATGTCAAAAAATGCAACCAGGGTAATTAATTAGGTAATACTACAGAAACCTTTCTTGCTTTTAAATTTCTATGTTTTTCATTTGCCACCTTGACCTTTGACCTTTTGACCCCATCTAAATATTTGTAAGTTATGAAATTTCATTACAATCTTTAACAATTATGCAGTGGAAACCTATGAACTTAAAATTAGTTTTCACTTCTGACCTTGACCTTTTGAGCCCATTTTTCGATTTGGCAGAAAAGTGGGGGACACAAATCAAGTTTAATATATACCTTGATATGTTTAATGTCATAAACGGTCAAGTCACATCAAGTTTACAAAATAAGCAGAATTAAAAGAGCCATAAAGTCAACTATTGAAATTATCTCCCCTTTTCTCTTTTAGCTTAACTTGCAAAAAGTATACATTTATGGAGAAACAATTTACACCAATATTTACCTTTTCCTTCAGGCCTCCTATTTTCCCCGTGGATGGCATTTTGCCATTGAAGTTCAGCCTCCTGAAAGAATGAAAAAACAATAAACACAATTTCACATTTTATCTCCCAAATAAAATTACAAAAAAGACCCATATGTTAAGTTATCAAGACTCAAAACTTTCCCAAAACTGCAATACAACATTTTTAACTGCACATTAACAATACTTGTAAATAATAAAGTAGTTGTGAAGAAGCTATCTAAGTAGATGGATCAAAATAGACAATAGACTATTTTTTCTATTTGTTAAAGATCAAACCCAAGCACACAAAACAACAGGTTCATATGATTCCTCTGAAGATGGGAGTTCTTTTTCTTTTATAAGGAAAAAATCTTTCTTTCTGCAAAATATTTGACCCTGTACAAAAACTATTTTAGGTCATATATAAAACTGAATTGCACTAGATTCTGGTTTTATTGTAACCTACATCTGTGCAAAATTGTTTTCAAATTGGTTGAAGCTTTTTCATGTTATCATTTTGAAGTGTAGTGAAAAAAAAGATGAGGAGTCAGACAAACAGCAAACAAAACAGAGGCTATCACATAAAACCATGTTAATTTGTTTACTGTGTTATATTAAGTCTTAATCAAAATTTACCTGTTCTGCCAAACTTCTTAATTTTATTCTTTGACATCTGAGGGTCTAGGTCTGCAGGTCTTGATCCATGTCCTCTTCTCGCGCGCGCAATCTGGAATAAATAGAAACAGAAGATTAGTGACCTTAACCAAAAATATACCTAGTGTCTTTGGTCTGTAAGTCTGTGCCTTTAACTTTGCCTGTATTGCTGTGCCTTTGCCTTTCGCCTGAAACAATAAAAAAGCAAATTTAACTAGAGCATGGCTCAAGGTCACAGCCTAGCAAAAATTGTGATCTTAACATTTGATCATTTGTCCTAAAAATTAATCAGCTTTAATGTTTATGAATGTCAAAAAATGCAACCAGGGTAATTAATTAGGTAATACTACAGAAACCTTTCTTGCTTTTAAATTTCTATGTTTTTCATTTGCCACCTTGACCTTTGACCTTTTGACCCCATCTAAATATTTGCAAGTTATGAAATTTCATTACAATCTTTAACAATTATGCAGTGGAAACCTATGAACTTAAAATTAGTTTTCACTTCTGACCTTGACCTTTTGAGCCCATTTTTCGATTTGGCAGAAAAGTGGGGGACACAAATCAAGTTTAATATATACCTTGATATGTTTAATGTCAAAAATGGTCAAGTCACATCAAGTTTACAAAATAAGCAGAATTAAAAGAGCCATAAAGTCAACTATTGAAATTATCTCCCCTTTTCTCTTTTAGCTTAACTTGCAAAAAGTATACAGTTATGGAGAAACAATTTACACCAATATTTACCTTTGCCTTCAGGCCTCCTATTTTCCCCGTGGATGGCATTTTGCCATTGAAGTTCAGCCTCCTGAAAGAATGAAAAAACAATAAACACAATTTCACATATTATCTCCCAAATAAAATTACAAAAAAGACCCATATGTTAAGTTATCAAGACTCAAAACTTTCCCAAAACTGCAATACAACATTTTTAACTGCACATTAACAATACTTGTAAATAATAAAGTAATGGATCAAAATAGACAATAGACTATTTTTTCTATTTGTTAAAGATCAAACCCAAGCACACAAAACAACAGGTTCATATGATTCCTCTGAAGATGGGAGTTATTTTTCTTTTATAAGGAAAAAAAAAAAATCTTTCTTTCTGCAAAATATTTGACCCTGTACAAAAACTATTTTAGGTCATATATAAAACTGAAATGCACTTGATTCTGGTTTTATTGTAACCTACATCTGTGCAAAATTGTTTTCAAATTGGTTGAAGCTTTTTCACGTTATCATTTTGAAGTGTAGTGAAAAAAAAGATGAGGAGTCAGACAAACAGCAAACAAAACAGAGGCTATCACATAAAACCATGCCAATTTGTTTACTGGGTTATATTAAGTCTTAATCAAAATTTACCTGTTCTGCCAAACTTTTTAATTTTATTCTTTGACATCTGAGGGTCTAGGTCTGCAGGTCTTGATCCATGTCCTCTTCTCGCGCGTGCAATCTGGAATAAATAGAAACAGAAGATTAGTGACCTTAACCAAAAATATACCTAGTGTCTTTGGTCTGTAAGTCTGTGCCTTTAACTTTGCCTGTATTGCTGTGCCTTTGCCTTTCGTCTGAAACAATAAAAAAGCTAATTTAACAAGAGCATGGCTCAAGGTCACAGCCTAGCAAAACTTGTGATCTTAACATTTGATCATTTGTCCTAAAAATTAATCAGCTTTAATGTTTATGAATGTCAAAAAATGCAGACAACCAGGGTAATTAATTAGGTAATACTACAGAAACCTTTCTTGCTTTTAAATTTCTATGTTTTTCATTTGCCACCTTGACCTTTGACCTTTTGACCCCATCTAAATATTTGTAAGTTATGAAATTTCATTACAATCTTTAACAATTATGCAGTGGAAACCTATGAACTTAAAATTAGTTTTCACTTCTGACCTTGACCTTTTGAGCCCATTTTTCGATTTGGCAGAAAAGTGGGGGACACAAATCAAGTTTAATATATACCTTGATATGTTTAATGTCAAAAATGGTCAAGTCACATCAAGTTTACAAAATAAGCAGAATTAAAAGAGCCATAAAGTCAACTATTGAAATTATCTCCCCTTTTCTCTTTTAGCTTAACTTGCAAAAAGTATACAGTTATGGAGAAACAATTTACACCAATATTTACCTTTTCCTTCAGGCCTCCTATTTTCCCCGTGGATGGCATTTTGCCATTGAAGTTCAGCCTCCTGAAAGAATGAAAAAACAATAAACACAATTTCACATTTTATCTCCCAAATAAAATTACAAAAAATACCCATATGTTAAGTTATCAAGACTCAAAACTTTCCCAAAACTGCAATACAACATTTTTAACTGCACATTAACAATACTTGTAAATAATAAAGTAATGGATCAAAATAGACAATAGACTATTTTTTCTATTTGTTAAAGATCAAACCCAAGCACACAAAACAACAGGTTCATATGATTCCTCTGAAGATGGGAGTTATTTTTCTTTTATAAGGAAAAAAAAATCTTTCTTTCTGCAAAATATTTGACCCTGTACAAAAACTATTTTAGGTCATATATAAAACTGAATTGCACTTGATTCTGGTTTTATTGTAACCTACATCTGTGCAAAATTGTTTTCAAATTGGTTGAAGCTTTTTCACGTTATCATTTTGAAGTGTAGTGAAAAAAAAGATGAGGAGTCAGACAAACAGCAAACAAAACAGAGGCTATCACATAAAACCATGCCAATTTGTTTACTGGGTTATATTAAGTCTTAATCAAAATTTACCTGTTCTGCCAAACTTCTTAATTTTATTCTTTGACATCTGAGGGTCTAGGTCTGCAGGTCTTGATCCATGTCCTCTTCTCGCGCGCGCAATCTGGAATAAATAGAAACAGAAGATTAGTGACCTTAACCAAAAATATACCTAGTGTCTTTGGTCTGTAAGTCTGTGCCTTTAACTTTGCCTGTATTGCTGTGCCTTTGCCTTTCGCCTAAAACAATAAAAAAGCTAATTTAACAAGAGCATGGCTCAAGGTCACAGCCTAGCAAAACTTGTGATCTTAACATTTGATCATTTGTCCTAAAAATTAATCAGCTTTAATGTTTATGAATGTCAAAAAATGCAACCAGGGTAATTAATTAGGTAATATTACAGAAACCTTTCTTGCTTTTAAATTTCTATGTTTTTCATTTGCCACCTTGACCTTTGACCTTTTGACCCCATCTAAATATTTGCAAGTAATGAAATTTCATTACAATCTTTAACAATTATGCAGTGGAAACCTATGAACTTAAAATTAGTTTTCACTTCTGACCTTGACCTTTTGAGCCCATTTTTCGATTTGGCAGAAAAGTGGGGGACACAAATCAAGTTTAATATATACCTTGATATGTTTAATGTCAAAAATGGTCAAGTCACATCAAGTTTACAAAATAAGCAGAATTAAAAGAGCCATAAAGTCAACTATTGAAATTATCTCCCCTTTTCTCTTTTAGCTTAACTTGCAAAAAGTATACAGTTATGGAGAAACAATTTACACCAATATTTACTTTTTCCTTCAGGCCTCCTTTTTTCCCCGTGGATGGCATTTTGCCATTGAAGTTCAGCCTCCTGAAAGAATGAAAAAACAATAAACACAATTTCACATTTTATCTCCCAAATAAAATTACAAAAAAGACCCATATGTTAAGTTATCAAGACTCAAAACTTTCCCAAAACTGCAATACAACATTTTTAACTGCACATTAACAATACTTGTAAATAATAAAGTAATGGATCAAAATAGACAATAGACTATTTTTTCTATTTGTTAAAGATCAAACCCAAGCACACAAAACAACAGGTTCATATGATTCCTCTGAAGATGGGAGTTATTTTTCTTTTATAAGGAAAAAAAAATCTTTCTTTATGCAAAATATTTGACCCTGTACAAAAACTATTTTAGGTCATATATAAAACTGAATTGCACTTGATTCTGGTTTTATTGTAACCTACATCTGTGCAAAATTGTTTTCAAATTGGTTGAAGCTTTTTCACGTTATCATTTTGAAGTGTAGTGAAAAAAAAAGATGAGGAGTCAGACAAACAGCAAACAAAACAGAGGCTATCACATAAAACCATGCCAATTTGTTTACTGGGTTATATTAAGTCTTAATCAAAATTTACCTGTTCTGCCAAACTTCTTAATTTTATTCTTTGACATCTGAGGGTCTAGGTCTGCAGGTCTTGATCCATGTCCTCTTCTCGCGCGCGCAATCTGGAATAAATAGAAACAGAAGATTAGTGACCTTAACCAAAAATATACCTAGTGTCTTTGGTCTGTAAGTCTGTGCCTTTGACTTTGCCTGTATTGCTGTGCCTTTGCCTTTCGCCTGAAACAATAAAAAAGCTAATTTAACAAGAGCATGGCTCAAGGTCACAGCCTAGCAAAACTTGTGATCTTAACATTTGATCATTTGTCCTAAAAATTAATCAGCTTTAATGTTTATGAATGTCAAAAAATGCAACCAGGGTAATTAATTAGGTAATACTACAGAAACCTTTCTTGCTTTTAAATTTCTATGTTTTTCATTTGCCACCTTGACCTTTGACCTTTTGACCCCATCTAAATATTTGCAAGTTATGAAATTTCATTACAATCTTTAACAATTATGCAGTGGAAACCTATGAACTTAAAATTAGTTTTCACTTCTGACCTTGACCTTTTGAGCCCATTTTTCGATTTGGCAGAAAAGTGGGGGACACAAATCAAGTTTAACATATACCTTGATATGTTTAATGTCAAAAATGGTCAAGTCACATCAAGTTTACAAAATAAGCAGAATTAAAAGAGCCATAAAGTCAACTATTGAAATTATCTCCCCTTTTCTCTTTTAGCTTAACTTGCAAAAAGTATACAGTTATGGAGAAACAATTACACCAATATTTACCTTTTCCTTCAGGCCTCCTATTTTCCCCGTGGATGGCATTTTGCCATTGAAGTTCAGCCTCCTGAAAGAATGAAAAAACAATAAACACAATTTCACATTTTATCTCCCAAATAAAATTACAAAAAAGACCCATATGTTAAGTTATCAAGACTCAAAACTTTCCCAAAACTGCAATACAACATTTTTAACTGCACATTAACAATACTTGTAAATAATAAAGTAGTTGTGAAGAAGCTATCTAAGTAGATGGATCAAAATAGACAATAGACTATTTTTTCTATTTGTTAAAGATCAAACCCAAGCACACAAAACAACAGGTTCATATGATTCCTCTGAAGATGGGAGTTATTTCTATTTTATAAGGAAAAAAATCTTTCTTTCTACAAAATATTTGACCCTGTACAAAAACTATTTTAGGTCATATATAAAACTGAATTGCACTAGATTCTGGTTTTATTGTAACCTACATCTGTGCAAAATTGTTTTCAAATTGGTTGAAGCTTTTTCATGTTATCATTTTGAAGTGTAGTGAAAAAAAAGATGAGGAGTCAGACAAACAGCAAACAAAACAGAGGCTATCACAGAAAACCATGCCAATTTGTTTACTGGGTTATATTAAGTCTTAATCAAAATTTACCTGTTCTGCCAAACTTCTTAATTTTATTCTTTGACATCTGAGGGTCTAGGTCTGCAGGTCTTGATCCATGTCCTCTTCTCGCGCGCGCAATCTGGAATAAATAGAAACAGAAGATTAGTGACCTTAACCAAAAATATACCTAGTGTCTTTGGTCTGTAAGTCTGTGCCTTTAACTTTGCCTGTATTGCTGTGCCTTTGCCTTTCGCCTGAAACAATAAACAAGAGGCTCCCAGGAGCCTGAATCGCTCACCTGGTCTCGATGTCGACCCTAAAAAGACTGTTCTAGAGCTAAATGAGCTGAACATTTAAGCAAGTAACAGATTTTCTGTATCTACTATAGTTTCCATTATGTAGCCGTAGGCTCAAATCATGAAAAATTTTTATTTTAAGGGCCATAACCCCTATAAGGCGTCATCTGACAACTCTGATCCTATGAAAACTTTTGTAGAGCTAAATGAACTGAACATTTAAGGAAGCAACTGCTTCTCTCTATCTGCTATAGTTTTCATTATATAGGCCAAAACATGAAAGAACGTTATATTAGGGGCCGTAATCCCTATAAGGGGACATCTGACAACTTTGACCCTATGGAGACTTTGGTAGAGCTAAATAAGCTGAACATTTAAGCAAGCAATAGCTTCTCTCTATTTGCAATAGTTTTCATTCTATAGGCCAAAAACATGAAAAAACGTTATATTAGGGGCCGTAACCCCTATAAGGGGACATCTGACAACTTTGACCCTATGGAGACTTTGGTAGAGCTAAATGAGCTGAACATTTAAGCAAGCAAGAGCTTCTCTCTATCTGCAATAGTTTTCATTCCATAGGCCAAAAACATGAAAAAACGTTATTTTAGGGGCTGTAACCCCTATAAGGGGTCATCTGACAACTTCGACCCTATGGAGACTTTTGTAGAGCTAAATGAGCTGAACATTTAAGCAAGCAACAACTTTTCTCTATCTGTCATAGTTTTCATTCTATAAGCCAAAAACATGAAAAAATGCTATTTTTCACCTTTAAGGGGCCGTAACTCCTATAAGGGGTCATCTGACAACTTCGACTCAATGGAGACTTTTGTAGAGCTTTTGATGCTGTAGCAGTAGCGTGGCATTAGATTTCATCTATCTCTTATACTTTTTGATTTACAAGCCAAAAACAGTAGTCTGACCCCCCTGGTCTATTTTTAGTAACGGCGGCCATGTTTTTTGGACGGCGGTCACCATTTGTGCAATCTTGGTAGAGGACATTCCATAGATGAAGTGTGCAAAGTTTCAAAGCAATCCCTTCAGTCGTTTCAGAGGAGAAGATTTTCAAAGAAAAGTTAACGAAGACGGACGACGACAGACGACGACGGACGACGACGACGACGGACGACGACGGACGCCAAGTGATGGCAATAGCTCACATGGACCTTCGGTCCAGGTGAGCTAAAAAGCTAATTTAACAAGAGCATGGCTCAAGGTCACAGCCTAGCAAAACTTGTGATCTTAACATTTGATCATTTGTCCTAAAAATTAATCAGCTTTAATGTTTATGAATGTCAAAAAATGCAGACAACCAGGGTAATTAATTAGGTAATACTACAGAAACCTTTCTTGTTTTTAAATTTCTATGTTTTTCATTTGCCACCTTGACCTTTGACCTTTTGACCCCATCTAAATATTTGCAAGTTATGAAATTTCATTACAATCTTTAACAATTATGCAGTGGAAACCTATGAACTTAAAATTAGTTTTCACTTCTGACCTTGACCTTTTGAGCCCATTTTTCGATTTGGCAGAAAAGTGGGGGACACAAATCAAGTTTAATATATACCTTGATATGTTTAATGTCAAAAATGGTCAAGTCACATCAAGTTTACAAAATAAGCAGAATTAAAAGAGCCATAAAGTCAACTATTGAAATTATCTCCCCTTTTCTCTTTTAGCTTAACTTGCAAAAAGTATACAGTTATGGAGAAACAATTTACACCAATATTTACCTTTTCCTTCAGGCCTCCTATTTTCCCCGTGGATGGCATTTTGCCATTGAAGTTCAGCCTCCTGAAAGAATGAAAAAACAATAAACACAATTTCACATTTTATCTCCCAAATAAAATTACAAAAAATACCCATATGTTAAGTTATCAAGACTCAAAACTTTCCCAAAACTGCAATACAACATTTTTAACTGCACATTAACAATACTTGTAAATAATAAAGTAATGGATCAAAATAGACAATAGACTATTTTTTCTATTTGTTAAAGATCAAACCCAAGCACACAAAACAACAGGTTCATATGATTCCTCTGAAGATGGGAGTTATTTTTCTTTTATAAGGAAAAAAAAATCTTTCTTTCTGCAAAATATTTGACCCTGTACAAAAACTATTTTAGGTCATATACAAGAGTTAACACTAAAGTATGTCTCGCCTGCCGGCACCATCATAAACAATTATTCTTTCTTACTTCCACTATATTTTGAATTTATGTGGATTTTCAGTTTCTGAGATCAAAAGATGTTTAAAGAACTCAAACATTGCAAATATATGCAATAAAAATAATCAAAGTCACTCAACTGGAAAACCAAGGTCAAGGTCAAAAGATGGGGATGCAACTGTGCTAAGCTACTACTGGGGCATATGCATACCAAGTTTCATCAACCTAAGACCTATAGTTCTTGAGATATGGAGGTACTCGCAAAACTTTTCCATTGCTATTATACATGTAGGTATTGAAAATTGTCAAAGTCACTCAACCGAAAAATCAAGGTCAAGGTCAAAAGATGGGGATGCAACTGTGCTAAGCTACTACTGGGGCATATGCATACCAAGTTTCATCAACCTAGGACCTATAGTTCTTGAGATATGAAGGTGCTCGCAAAACTTTTCCATTGCTATTATAGGTATTGAAAATTGTCAAAGTCACTCAACCCGAAAATCAAGGTCTAGGTCAAAAGATGGGGATGCAATTGTGCTAAGCTACTACTGGGGCATATGCATACCAAGTTTCATCAACCTAGGACCTATAGTTCTTGAGATATGAAGGTGCTCGCAAAACTTTTCCATTGCTATTATATGTATTGAAAATTGTCAAAGTCACTCAACCGGAAAATCAAGGTCAAGGTCAAAAGATGGGGATGAAATTGTGCTAAGCTACTACTGGGGCATATGCATACCAAGTTTCATCAACCTAGGACCTATAGTTCTTGAGATATGAAGGTGCTCGCAAAACTTTTCCATTGCTATTATATGTATTGAAAATTGTCAAAGTCACTCAACCAGAAAATCAAGGTCAAGGTCAAAAGATGGGGATGCAACTGTGCTAAGCTACTACTGGGGCATATGCATACCAAGTTTCATTAACCTAGGACTTATAGTTCTTGAGATATGGAGGTGCTCATAAAACTTTTTCAAAAAGATAACGCCGCCATGGCCGCCGCCGTCGCCGCCGCCGGTAAAGTAACACCTATGTCCCGCTCTGCTTCGCAGGCGAGACAATAAAACTGAATTGCACTTGATTCTGGTTTTATTGTAACCTACATCTGTGCAAAATTGTTTTCAAATTGGTTGAAGCTTTTTCACGTTATCATTTTGAAGTGTAGTGAAAAAAAAAAGATGAGGAGTCAGACAAACAGCAAACAAAACAGAGGCTATCACATAAAACCATGCCAATTTGTTTACTGGGTTATATTAAGTCTTAATCAAAATTTACCTGTTCTGCCAAACTTCTTAATTTTATTCTTTGACATCTGAGGGTCTAGGTCTGCAGGTCTTGATCCATGTCCTCTTCTCGCGCGCGCAATCTGGAATAAATAGAAACAGAAGATTAGTGACCTTAACCAAAAATATACCTAGTGTCTTTGTTCTGTAAGTCTGTGCCTTTGACTTTGCCTGTATTGCTGTGCCTTTGCCTTTCGCCTGAAACAATAAAAAAGCTAATTTAACAAGAGCATGGCTCAAGGTCACAGCCTAGCAAAACTTGTGATCTTAACATTTGATCATTTGTCCTAAAAATTAATCAGCTTTAATGTTTATGAATGTCAAAAAATGCAACCAGGGTAATTAATTAGGTAATACTACAGAAACCTTTCTTGCTTTTAAATTTCTATGTTTTTCATTTGCCACCTTGACCTTTGACCTTTTGACCCCATCTAAATATTTGCAAGTTATGAAATTTCATTACAATCTTTAACAATTATGCAGTGGAAACCTATGAACTTAAAATTAGTTTTCACTTCTGACCTTGACCTTTTGAGCCCATTTTTCGATTTGGCAGAAAAGTGGGGGACACAAATCAAGTTTAATATATACCTTGATATGTTTAATGTCAAAAATGGTCAAGTCACATCAAGTTTACAAAATAAGCAGAATTAAAAGAGTCATAAAGTCAACTATTGAAATTATCTCCCCTTTTCTCTTTTAGATTAACTTGCAAAAAGTATACAGTTATGGAGAAACAATTTACACCAATATTTACCTTTTCCTTCAGGCCTCCCATTTTCCCCGTGGATGGCATTTTGCCATTGAAGTTCAGCCTCCTGAAAGAATGAAAAAACAATAAACACAATTTCACATTTTATCTCCCAAATAAAATTACAAAAAATACCCATATGTTAAGTTATCAAGACTCAAAACTTTCCCAAAACTGCAATACAACATTTTTAACTGCACATTAACAATACTTGTAAATAATAAAGTAATGGATCAAAATAGACAATAGACTATTTTTTCTATTTGTTAAAGATCAAACCCAAGCACACAAAACAACAGGTTCATATGATTCCTCTGAAGATGGGAGTTATTTTTCTTTTATAAGGAAAAAAAAAAAAATCTTTCTTTCTGCAAAATATTTGACCCTGTACAAAAACTATTTTAGGTCATATATAAAACTGAAATGCACTTGATTCTGGTTTTATTGTAACCTACATCTGTGCAAAATTGTTTTCAAATTGGTTGAAGCTTTTTCACGTTATCATTTTGAAGTGTAGTGAAAAAAAAGATGAGGAGTCAGACAAACAGCAAACAAAACAGAGGCTATCACATAAAACCATGCCAATTTGTTTACTGGGTTATATTAAGTCTTAATCAAAATTTACCTGTTCTGCCAAACTTTTTAATTTTATTCTTTGACATCTGAGGGTCTAGGTCTGCAGGTCTTGATCCATGTCCTCTTCTCGCGCGTGCAATCTGGAATAAATAGAAACAGAAGATTAGTGACCTTAACCAAAAATATACCTAGTGTCTTTGGTCTGTAAGTCTGTGCCTTTAACTTTGCCTGTATTGCTGTGCCTTTGCCTTTCGCCTGAAACAATAAAAAAGCTAATTTAACAAGAGCATGGCTCAAGGTCACAGCCTAGCAAAACTTGTGATCTTAACATTTGATCATTTGTCCTAAAAATTAATCAGCTTTAATGTTTATGAATGTCAAAAAATGCAACCAGGGTAGTTAATTAGGTAATACTACAGAAACCTTTCTTGCTTTTAAATTTCTATGTTTTTCATTTGCCACCTTGACCTTTGACCTTTTGACCCCATCTAAATATTTGAAAGTTATGAAATTTCATTACAATCTTTAACAATTATGCAGTGGAAACCTATGAACTTAAAATTAGTTTTCACTTCTGACCTTGACCTTTTGAGCCCATTTTTCGATTTGGCAGAAAAGTGGGGGACACAAATCAAGTTTAATATATACCTTGATATGTTTAATGTCAAAAATGGTCAAGTCACATCAAGTTTACAAAATAAGCAGAATTAAAAGAGCCATAAAGTCAACTATTGAAATTATCTCCCCTTTTCTCTTTTAGCTTAACTTGCAAAAAGTATACAATTATGGAGAAACAATTTACACCAATATTTACCTTTTCCTTCAGGCCTCCTATTTTCCCCGTGGATGGCATTTTGCCATTGAAGTTCAGCCTCCTGAAAGAATGAAAAAACAATAAACACAATTTCACATTTTATCTCCCAAATAAAATTACAAAAAAGACCCATATGTTAAGTTATCAAGACTCAAAACTTTCCCAAAACTGCAATACAACATTTTTAACTGCACATTAACAATACTTGTAAATAATAAAGTAGTTGTGAAGAAGCTATCTAAGTAGATGGATCAAAATAGACAATAGACTATTTTTTCTATTTGTTAAAGATCAAACCCAAGCACACAAAACAACAGGTTCATATGATTCCTCTGAAGATGGGAGTTCTTTTTCTTTTATAAGGAAAAAAAATCTTTCTTTCTGCAAAATATTTGACCCTGTACAAAAACTATTTTAGGTCATATATAAAACTAAATTGCACTAGATTCTGGTTTTATTGTAACCTACATCTGTGCAAAATTGTTTTCAAATTGGTTGAAGCTTTTTCATGTTATCATTTTGAAGTGTAGTGAAAAAAAAGATGAGGAGTCAGACAAACAGCAAACAAAACAGAGGCTATCACATAAAACCATGTTAATTTGATTACTGGGTTATATTAAGTCTTAATCAAAATTTACCTGTTCTGCCAAACTTCTTAATTTTATTCTTTGACATCTGAGGGTCTAGGTCTGCAGGTATTGATCCATGTCCTCTTCTCGCGCGCGCAATCTGGAATAAATAGAAACAGAAGATTAGTGACCTTAACCAAAAATATACCTAGTGTCTTTGGTCTGTAAGTCTGTGCCTTTAACTTTGCCTGTATTGCTGTGCCTTTGCCTTTCGCCTGAAACAATAAAAAAGCTAATTTAACAAGAGCATGGCTCAAGGTCACAGCCTAGCAAAACTTGTGATCTTTACATTTGATCATTTGTCCTAAAAATTAATCAGCTTTAATGTTTATGAATGTCAAAAAATGCAACCAGGGTAATTAATTAGGTAATACTACAGAAACCTTTCTTGCTTTTAAATTTCTATGTTTTTCATTTGCCACCTTGACCTTTGACCTTTTGACCCCATCTAAATATTTGTAAGTTATGAAATTTCATTACAATCTTTAACAATTATGCAGTGGAAACCTATGAACTTAAAATTAGTTTTCACTTCTGACCTTGACCTTTTGAGCCCATTTTTCGATTTGGCAGAAAAGTGGGGGACACAAATCAAGTTTAATATATACCTTGATATGTTTAATGTCAAAAATGGTCAAGTCACATCAAGTTTACAAAATAAGCAGAATTAAAAGAGCCATAAAGTCAACTATTGAAATTATCTCCCCTTTTCTCTTTTAGCTTAACTTGCAAAAAGTATACAATTATGGAGAAACAATTTACACCAATATTTACCTTTTCCTTCAGGCCTCCTATTTTCCCCGTGGATGGCATTTTGCCATTGAAGTTCAGCCTCCTGAAAGAATGAAAAAACAATAAACACAATTTCACATTTTATCTCCCAAATAAAATTACAAAAAAGACCCATATGTTAAGTTATCAAGACTCAAAACTTTCCCAAAACTGCAATACAACATTTTTAACTGCACATTAACAATACTTGTAAATAATAAAGTAGTTGTGAAGAAGCTATCTAAGTAGATGGATCAAAATAGACAATAGACTATTTTTTCTATTTGTTAAAGATCAAACCCAAGCACACAAAACAACAGGTTCATATGATTCCTCTGAAGATGGGAGTTCTTTTTCTTTTATAAGGAAAAAATCTTTCTTTCTGCAAAATATTTGACCCTGTACAAAAACTATTTTAGGTCATATATAAAACTGAATTGCACTAGATTCTGGTTTTATTGTAACCTACATCTGTGCAAAATTGTTTTCAAATTGGTTGAAGCTTTTTCATGTTATCATTTTGAAGTGTAGTGAAAAAAAAGATGAGGAGTCAGACAAACAGCAAACAAAACAGAGGCTATCACATACAAGAGTTAACACTAAAGTATGTCTCGCCTGCCGGCACCATCAGAAACAATTATTCTTTCTTACTTCCTCTATATTTTGAATTTACATGGATTTTCAGTTTCTGAGATCAAAAGATGTTTATAGAACTTAAACATTGCAAATATATGCAATAAAAATAATCAAAGTCACTCAACCGGAAAATCAAGGTCAAGGTCAAAAGATGGGGATGCAACTGTGCTAAGCTACTACTGGGGCATATGCATACCAAGTTTCATCAACCTAGTACCTATAGTTCTTGAGATATGGAGGTGCTCACAAAACTTTTTCATTGCTATTATATGTATTGAAAATTGTCAAAGTCACTCAACCGAAAAATCAAGGTCAAGGTCAAAAGATGGGGATGCAACTGTGGTAAACTACTACTGGGGCATATGCATACCAAGTTTCATCAACCTAGGACCTATAGTTCTTGATATATGGAGGTGCTCGCAAAACTTTTCCATTGCTATTCTATGTATTGAAAATTGTCAAAGTCACTCAACGGGAAAATCAAGGTCAAGGTCAAAAGATGGGGATGCAACTGTGGTAAGCTACTACTGGGGCATATGCATACCAAGTTACATCAACCTAGGACCTATAGTTCTTGAGATATGGAGGTGCTCGCAAAACTTTTTCATTGCTATTTTATGTATTGAAAATTGTCAAAGTCACTCAACCGGAAAATCAAGGTCAAGGTCAAAAGATGGGGATGCAACTGTGCTAAGCTACTACTGGGGCATATGCATACCAAGTTTCATCAACCCAGGACCTATAGTTCTTGAGATATGGAGGAGCTCATAAAATTTTTCCAAAAGGTTAACGCCGCCGTCGCCGCCGCCGGTAAAGTAACACCTATGTCCCGCTCTGCTTCGCAGGCGAGACAAAAACCATGTTAATTTGTTTACTGGGTTATATTAAGTCTTAATCAAAATTTACCTGTTCTGCCAAACTTCTTAATTTTATTCTTTGACATCTGAGGGTCTAGGTCTGCAGGTCTTGATCCATGTCCTCTTCTCGCGCGCGCAATCTGGAATAAATAGAAACAGAAGATTAGTGACCTTAACCAAAAATATACCTAGTGTCTTTGGTCTGTAAATCTGTGCCTTTAACTTTGCCTGTATTGCTGTGCCTTTGCCTTTCGCCTGAAACAATAAAAAAGCTAATTTAACAAGAGCATGGCTCAAGGTCCCAGCCTAGCAAAACTTGTGATCTTAACATTTGATCATTTGTCCTAAAAATTAATCAGCTTTAATGTTTATGAATGTCAAAAAATGCAGACAACCAGGGTAATTAATTAGGTAATACTACAGAAACCTTTCTTGCTTTTAAATTTCTATGTTTTTCATTTGCCACCTTGACCTTTGACCTTTTGACCCCATCTAAATATTTGCAAGTTATGAAATTTCATTACAATCTTTAACAATTATGCAGTGGAAACCTATGAACTTAAAATTAGTTTTCACTTCTGACCTTGACCTTTTGAGCCCATTTTTCGATTTGGCAGAAAAGTGGGGGACACAAATCAAGTTTAATATATACCTTGATATGTTTAATGTCAAAAATGGTCAAGTCACATCAAGTTTACAAAATAAGCAGAATTAAAAGAGCCATAAAGTCAACTATTGAAATTATCTCCCCTTTTCTCTTTTAGCTTAACTTGCAAAAAGTATACAGTTATGGAGAAACAATTTACACCAATATTTACCTTTTCCTTCAGGCCTCCTATTTTCCCCGTGGATGGCATTTTGCCATTGAAGTTCAGCCTCCTGAAAGAATGAAAAAACAATAAACACAATTTCACATTTTATCTCCCAAATAAAATTACAAAAAAGACCCATATGTTAAGTTATCAAGACTCAAAACTTTCCCAAAACTGCAATACAACATTTTAACTGCACATTAACAATACTTGTAAATAATAAAGTAGTTGTGAAGAAGCTATCTAAGTAGATGGATCAAAATAGACAATAGACTATTTTTTCTATTTGTTAAAGATCAAACCCAAGCACACAAAACAACAGGTTCATATGATTCCTCTGAAGATGGGAGTTATTTTTCTTTTATAAGGAAAAAAAAAATCTTTCTTTCTGCAAAATATTTGACCCTGTACAAAAACTATTTTAGGTCATATATAAAACTGAAATGCACTTGATTCTGGTTTTATTGTAACCTACATCTGTGCAAAATTGTTTTCAAATTGGTTGAAGCTTTTTCACGTTATCATTTTGAAGTGTAGTGAAAAAAAAGATGAGGAGTCAGACAAACAGCAAACAAAACAGAGGCTATCACATAAAACCATGCCAATTTGTTTACTGGGTTATATTAAGTCTTAATCAAAATTTACCTGTTCTGCCAAACTTTTTAATTTTATTCTTTGACATCTGAGGGTCTAGGTCTGCAGGTCTTGATCCATGTCCTCTTCTCGCGCGTGCAATCTGGAATAAATAGAAACAGAAGATTAGTGACCTTAACCAAAAATATACCTAGTGTCTTTGGTCTGTAAGTCTGTGCCTTTAACTTTGCCTGTATTGCTGTGCCTTTGCCTTTCGCCTGAAACAATAAAAAAGCTAATTTAACAAGAGCATGGCTCAAGGTCACAGCCTAGCAAAACTTGTGATCTTAACATTTGATCATTTGTCCTAAAAATTAATCAGCTTTAATGTTTATGAATGTCAAAAAATGCAACCAGGGTAGTTAATTAGGTAATACTACAGAAACCTTTCTTGCTTTTAAATTTCTATGTTTTTCATTTGCCACCTTGACCTTTGACCTTTTGACCCCATCTAAATATTTGAAAGTTATGAAATTTCATTACAATCTTTAACAATTATGCAGTGGAAACCTATGAACTTAAAATTAGTTTTCACTTCTGACCTTGACCTTTTGAGCCCATTTTTCGATTTGGCAGAAAAGTGGGGGACACAAATCAAGTTTAATATATACCTTGATATGTTTAATGTCAAAAATGGTCAAGTCACATCAAGTTTACAAAATAAGCAGAATTAAAAGAGCCATAAAGTCAACTATTGAAATTATCTCCCCTTTTCTCTTTTAGCTTAACTTGCAAAAAGTATACAATTATGGAGAAACAATTTACACCAATATTTACCTTTTCCTTCAGGCCTCCTATTTTCCCCGTGGATGGCATTTTGCCATTGAAGTTCAGCCTCCTGAAAGAATGAAAAAACAATAAACACAATTTCACATTTTATCTCCCAAATAAAATTACAAAAAAGACCCATATGTTAAGTTATCAAGACTCAAAACTTTCCCAAAACTGCAATACAACATTTTAAACTGCACATTAACAATACTTGTAAATAATAAAGTAGTTGTGAAGAAGCTATCTAAGTAGATGGATCAAAATAGACAATAGACTATTTTTTCTATTTGTTAAAGATCAAACCCAAGCACACAAAACAACAGGTTCATATGATTCCTCTGAAGATGGGAGTTCTTTTTCTTTTATAAGGAAAAAATCTTTCTTTCTGCAAAATATTTGACCCTGTACAAAAACTATTTTAGGTCATATATAAAACTGAATTGCACTAGATTCTGGTTTTATTGTAACCTACATCTGTGCAAAATTGTTTTCAAATTGGTTGAAGCTTTTTCATGTTATCATTTTGAAGTGTAGTGAAAAAAAAGATGAGGAGTCAGACAAACAGCAAACAAAACAGAGGCTATCACATAAAACCATGTTAATTTGTTTACTGTGTTATATTAAGTCTTAATCAAAATTTACCTGTTCTGCCAAACTTCTTAATTTTATTCTTTGACATCTGAGGGTCTAGGTCTGCAGGTCTTGATCCATGTCCTCTTCTCGCGCGCGCAATCTGTAATAAATAGAAACAGAAGATTAGTGACCTTAACCAAAAATATACCTAGTGTCTTTGGTCTGTAAGTCTGTGCCTTTAACTTTGCCTGTATTGCTGTGCCTTTGCCTTTCGCCTGAAACAATAAAAAAGCAAATTTAACTAGAGCATGGCTCAAGGTCACAGCCTAGCAAAAATTGTGATCTTAACATTTGATCATTTGTCCTAAAAATTAATCAGCTTTAATGTTTATGAATGTCAAAAAATGCAACCAGGGTAATTAATTAGGTAATACTACAGAAACCTTTCTTGCTTTTAAATTTCTATGTTTTTCATTTGCCACCTTGACCTTTGACCTTTTGACCCCATCTAAATATTTGCAAGTAATGAAATTTCATTACAATCTTTAACAATTATGCAGTGGAAACCTATGAACTTAAAATTAGTTTTCACTTCTGACCTTGACCTTTTGAGCCCATTTTTCGATTTGGCAGAAAAGTGGGGGACACAAATCAAGTTTAATATATACCTTGATATGTTTAATGTCAAAAATGGTCAAGTCACATCAAGTTTACAAAATAAGCAGAATTAAAAGAGCCATAAAGTCAACTATTGAAATTATCTCCCCTTTTCTCTTTTAGCTTAACTTGCAAAAAGTATACAGTTATGGAGAAACAATTTACACCAATATTTACCTTTGCCTTCAGGCCTCCTATTTTCCCCGTGGATGGCATTTTGCCATTGAAGTTCAGCCTCCTGAAAGAATGAAAAAACAATAAACACAATTTCACATTTTATCTCCCAAATAAAATTACAAAAAATACCCATATGTTAAGTTATCAAGACTCAAAACTTTCCCAAAACTGCAATACAACATTTTTAACTGCACATTAACAATACTTGTAAATAATAAAGTAATGGATCAAAATAGACAATAGACTATTTTTTCTATTTGTTAAAGATCAAACCCAAGCACACAAAACAACAGGTTCATATGATTCCTCTGAAGATGGGAGTTATTTTTCTTTTATAAGGAAAAAAAAATCTTTCTTTCTGCAAAATATTTGACCCTGTACAAAAACTATTTTAGGTCATATATAAAACTGAATTGCACTTGATTCTGGTTTTATTGTAACCTACATCTGTGCAAAATTGTTTTCAAATTGGTTGAAGCTTTTTCACGTTATCATTTTGAAGTGTAGTGAAAAAAAAGATGAGGAGTCAGACAAACAGCAAACAAAACAGAGGCTATCACATAAAACCATGCCAATTTGTTTACTGGGTTATATTAAGTCTTAATCAAAATTTACCTGTTCTGCCAAACTTCTTAATTTTATTCTTTGACATCTGAGGGTCTAGGTCTGCAGGTCTTGATCCATGTCCTCTTCTCGCGCGCGCAATCTGGAATAAATAGAAACAGAAGATTAGTGACCTTAACCAAAAATATACCTAGTGTCTTTGGTCTGTAAGTCTGTGCCTTTAACTTTGCCTGTATTGCTGTGCCTTTGCCTTTCGCCTAAAACAATAAAAAAGCTAATTTAACAAGAGCATGGCTCAAGGTCACAGCCTAGCAAAACTTGTGATCTTAACATTTGATCATTTGTCCTAAAAATTAATCAGCTTTAATGTTTATGAATGTCAAAAAATGCAACCAGGGTAATTAATTAGGTAATACTACAGAAACCTTTCTTGCTTTTAAATTTCTATGTTTTTCATTTGCCACCTTGACCTTTGACCTTTTGACCCCATCTAAATATTTGCAAGTAATGAAATTTCATTACAATCTTTAACAATTATGCAGTGGAAACCTATGAACTTAAAATTAGTTTTCACTTCTGACCTTGACCTTTTGAGCCCATTTTTCGATTTGGCAGAAAAGTGGGGGACACAAATCAAGTTTAATATATACCTTGATATGTTTAATGTCAAAAATGGTCAAGTCACATCAAGTTTACAAAATAAGCAGAATTAAAAGAGCCATAAAGTCAACTATTGAAATTATCTCCCCTTTTCTCTTTTAGCTTAACTTGCAAAAAGTATACAGTTATGGAGAAACAATTTACACCAATATTTACTTTTTCCTTCAGGCCTCCTATTTTCCCCGTGGATGGCATTTTGCCATTGAAGTTCAGCCTCCTGAAAGAATGAAAAAACAATAAACACAATTTCACATTTTATCTCCCAAATAAAATTACAAAAAAGACCCATATGTTAAGTTATCAAGACTCAAAACTTTCCCAAAACTGCAATACAACATTTTTAACTGCACATTAACAATACTTGTAAATAATAAAGTAATGGATCAAAATAGACAATAGACTATTTTTTCTATTTGTTAAAGATCAAACCCAAGCACACAAAACAACAGGTTCATATGATTCCTCTGAAGATGGGAGTTATTTTTCTTTTATAAGGAAAAAAAAAATCTTTCTTTATGCAAAATATTTGACCCTGTACAAAAACTATTTTAGGTCATATATAAAACTGAATTGCACTTGATTCTGGTTTTATTGTAACCTACATCTGTGCAAAATTGTTTTCAAATTGGTTGAAGCTTTTTCACGTTATCATTTTGAAGTGTAGTGAAAAAAAAAGATGAGGAGTCAGACAAACAGCAAACAAAACAGAGGCTATCACATAAAACCATGCCAATTTGTTTACTGGGTTATATTAAGTCTTAATCAAAATTTACCTGTTCTGCCAAACTTCTTAATTTTATTCTTTGACATCTGAGGGTCTAGGTCTGCAGGTCTTGATCCATGTCCTCTTCTCGCGCGCGCAATCTGGAATAAATAGAAACAGAAGATTAGTGACCTTAACCAAAAATATACCTAGTGTCTTTGGTCTGTAAGTCTGTGCCTTTGACTTTGCCTGTATTGCTGTGCCTTTGCCTTTCGCCTGAAACAATAAAAAAGCTAATTTAACAAGAGCATGGCTCAAGGTCACAGCCTAGCAAAACTTGTGATCTTAACATTTGATCATTTGTCCTAAAAATTAATCAGCTTTAATGTTTATGAATGTCAAAAAATGCAACCAGGGTAATTAATTAGGTAATACTACAGAAACCTTTCTTGCTTTTAAATTTCTATGTTTTTCATTTGCCACCTTGACCTTTGACCTTTTGACCCCATCTAAATATTTGCAAGTTATGAAATTTCATTACAATCTTTAACAATTATGCAGTGGAAACCTATGAACTTAAAATTAGTTTTCACTTCTGACCTTGACCTTTTGAGCCCATTTTTCGATTTGGCAGAAAAGTGGGGGACACAAATCAAGTTTAACATATACCTTGATATGTTTAATGTCAAAAATGGTCAAGTCACATCAAGTTTACAAAATAAGCAGAATTAAAAGAGCCATAAAGTCAACTATTGAAATTATCTCCCCTTTTCTCTTTTAGCTTAACTTGCAAAAAGTATACAGTTATGGAGAAACAATTACACCAATATTTACCTTTTCCTTCAGGCCTCCTATTTTCCCCGTGGATGGCATTTTGCCATTGAAGTTCAGCCTCCTGAAAGAATGAAAAAACAATAAACACAATTTCACATTTTATCTCCCAAATAAAATTACAAAAAAGACCCATATGTTAAGTTATCAAGACTCAAAACTTTCCCAAAACTGCAATACAACATTTTTAACTGCACATTAACAATACTTGTAAATAATAAAGTAGTTGTGAAGAAGCTATCTAAGTAGATGGATCAAAATAGACAATAGACTATTTTTTCTATTTGTTAAAGATCAAACCCAAGCACACAAAACAACAGGTTCATATGATTCCTCTGAAGATGGGAGTTATTTCTATTTTATAAGGAAAAAAATCTTTCTTTCTACAAAATATTTGACCCTGTACAAAAACTATTTTAGGTCATATATAAAACTGAATTGCACTAGATTCTGGTTTTATTGTAACCTACATCTGTGCAAAATTGTTTTCAAATTGGTTGAAGCTTTTTCATGTTATCATTTTGAAGTGTAGTGAAAAAAAAGATGAGGAGTCAGACAAACAGCAAACAAAACAGAGGCTATCACAGAAAACCATGCCAATTTGTTTACTGGGTTATATTAAGTCTTAATCAAAATTTACCTGTTCTGCCAAACTTCTTAATTTTATTCTTTGACATCTGAGGGTCTAGGTCTGCAGGTCTTGATCCATGTCCTCTTCTCTCGCGCGCAATCTGGAATAAATAGAAACAGAAGATTAGTGACCTTAACCAAAAATATACCTAGTGTCTTTGGTCTGTAAGTCTGTGCCTTTAACTTTGCCTGTATTGCTGTGCCTTTGCCTTTCGCCTGAAACAATAAAAAAGCTAATTTAACAAGAGCATGGCTCAAGGTCACAGCCTAGCAAAACTTATGATCTTAACATTTGATCATTTGTCCTAAAAATTAATCAGCTTTAATGTTTATGAATGTCAAAAAATGCAGACAACCAGGGTAATTAATTAGGTAATACTACAGAAACCTTTCTTGTTTTTAAATTTCTATGTTTTTCATTTGCCACCTTGACCTTTGACCTTTTGACCCCATCTAAATATTTGCAAGTTATGAAATTTCATTACAATCTTTAACAATTATGCAGTGGAAACCTATGAACTTAAAATTAGTTTTCACTTCTGACCTTGACCTTTTGAGCCCATTTTTCGATTTGGCAGAAAAGTGGGGGACACAAATCAAGTTTAATATATACCTTGATATGTTTAATGTCAAAAATGGTCAAGTCACATCAAGTTTACAAAATAAGCAGAATTAAAAGAGCCATAAAGTCAACTATTGAAATTATCTCCCCTTTTCTCTTTTAGCTTAACTTGCAAAAAGTATACAGTTATGGAGAAACAATTTACACCAATATTTACCTTTTCCTTCAGGCCTCCCATTTTCCCCGTGGATGGCATTTTGCCATTGAAGTTCAGCCTCCTGAAAGAATGAAAAAACAATAAACACAATTTCACATTTTATCTCCCAAATAAAATTACAAAAAATACCCATATGTTAAGTTATCAAGACTCAAAACTTTCCCAAAACTGCAATACAACATTTTTAACTGCACATTAACAATACTTGTAAATAATAAAGTAATGGATCAAAATAGACAATAGACTATTTTTTCTATTTGTTAAAGATCAAACCCAAGCACACAAAACAACAGGTTCATATGATTCCTCTGAAGATGGGAGTTATTTTTCTTTTATAAGGAAAAAAAAATCTTTCTTTCTGCAAAATATTTGACCCTGTACAAAAACTATTTTAGGTCATATATAAAACTGAATTGCACTTGATTCTGGTTTTATTGTAACCTACATCTGTGCAAAATTGTTTTCAAATTGGTTGAAGCTTTTTCACGTTATCATTTTGAAGTGTAGTGAAAAAAAAAGATGAGGAGTCAGACAAACAGCAAACAAAACAGAAGCTATCACATAAAACCATGCCAATTTGTTTACTGGGTTATATTAAGTCTTAATCAAAATTTACCTGTTCTGCCAAACTTCTTAATTTTATTCTTTGACATCTGAGGGTCTAGGTCTGCAGGTCTTGATCCATGTCCTATTCTCGCGCGCGCAATCTGGAATAAATAGAAACAGAAGATTAGTGACCTTAACCAAAAATATACCTAGTGTCTTTGGTCTGTAAGTCTGTGCCTTTAACTTTGCCTGTATTGCTGTGCCTTTGCCTTTCGCCTGAAACAATAAAAAAGCTAATTTAACAAGAGCATGGCTCAAGGTCACAGCCTAGCAAAACTTATGATCTTAACATTTGATCATTTGTCCTAAAAATTAATCAGCTTTAATGTTTATGAATGTCAAAAAATGCAGACAACCAGGGTAATTAATTAGGTAATACTACAGAAACCTTTCTTGTTTTTAAATTTCTATGTTTTTCATTTGCCACCTTGACCTTTGACCTTTTGACCCCATCTAAATATTTGCAAGTTATGAAATTTCATTACAATCTTTAACAATTATGCAGTGGAAACCTATGAACTTAAAATTAGTTTTCACTTCTGACCTTGACCTTTTGAGCCCATTTTTCGATTTGGCAGAAAAGTGGGGGACACAAATCAAGTTTAATATATACCTTGATATGTTTAATGTCAAAAATGGTCAAGTCACATCAAGTTTACAAAATAAGCAGAATTAAAAGAGCCATAAAGTCAACTATTGAAATTATCTCCCCTTTTCTCTTTTAGCTTAACTTGCAAAAAGTATACAGTTATGGAGAAACAATTTACACCAATATTTACCTTTTCCTTCAGGCCTCCCATTTTCCCCGTGGATGGCATTTTGCCATTGAAGTTCAGCCTCCTGAAAGAATGAAAAAACAATAAACACAATTTCACATTTTATCTCCCAAATAAAATTACAAAAAATACCCATATGTTAAGTTATCAAGACTCAAAACTTTCCCAAAACTGCAATACAACATTTTTAACTGCACATTAACAATACTTGTAAATAATAAAGTAATGGATCAAAATAGACAATAGACTATTTTTTCTATTTGTTAAAGATCAAACCCAAGCACACAAAACAACAGGTTCATATGATTCCTCTGAAGATGGGAGTTATTTTTCTTTTATAAGGAAAAAAAAATCTTTCTTTCTGCAAAATATTTGACCCTGTACAAAAACTATTTTAGGTCATATATAAAACTGAATTGCACTTGATTCTGGTTTTATTGTAACCTACATCTGTGCAAAATTGTTTTCAAATTGGTTGAAGCTTTTTCACGTTATCATTTTGAAGTGTAGTGAAAAAAAAAGATGAGGAGTCAGACAAACAGCAAACAAAACAGAAGCTATCACATAAAACCATGCCAATTTGTTTACTGGGTTATATTAAGTCTTAATCAAAATTTACCTGTTCTGCCAAACTTCTTAATTTTATTCTTTGACATCTGAGGGTCTAGGTCTGCAGGTCTTGATCCATGTCCTATTCTCGCGCGCGCAATCTGGAATAAATAGAAACAGAAGATTAGTGACCTTAACCAAAAATATACCTAGTGTCTTTGGTCTGTAAGTCTGTGCCTTTAACTTTGCCTGTATTGCTGTGCCTTTGCCTTTCGCCTGAAACAATAAAAAAGCTAATTTAACAAGAGCATGGCTCAAGGTCACAGCCTAGCAAAACTTGTGATCTTAACATTTGATCATTTGTCCTAAAAATTAATCAGCTTTAATGTTTATGAATGTCAAAAAATGCAGACAACCAGGGTAATTAATTAGGTAATACTACAGAAACCTTTCTTGTTTTTAAATTTCTATGTTTTTCATTTGCCACCTTGACCTTTGACCTTTTGACCCCATCTAAATATTTGCAAGTTATGAAATTTCATTACAATCTTTAACAATTATGCAGTGGAAACCTATGAACTTAAAATTAGTTTTCACTTCTGACCTTGACCTTTTGAGCCCATTTTTCGATTTGGCAGAAAAGTGGGGGACACAAATCAAATTTAATATATACCTTGATATGTTTAATGTCAAAAATGGTCAAGTCACATCAAGTTTACAAAATAAGCAGAATTAAAAGAGCCATAAAGTCAACTATTGAAATTATCTCCCCTTTTCTCTTTTAGCTTAACTTGCAAAAAGTATACAGTTATGGAGAAACAATTTACACCAATATTTACCTTTTCCTTCAGGCCTCCCATTTTCCCCGTGGATGGCATTTTGCCATTGAAGTTCAGCCTCCTGAAAGAATGAAAAAACAATAAACACAATTTCACATTTTATCTCCCAAATAAAATTACAAAAAATACCCATATGTTAAGTTATCAAGACTCAAAACTTTCCCAAAACTGCAATACAACATTTTTAACTGCACATTAACAATACTTGTAAATAATAAAGTAATGGATCAAAATAGACAATAGACTATTTTTTCTATTTGTTAAAGATCAAACCCAAGCACACAAAACAACAGGTTCATATGATTCCTCTGAAGATGGGAGTTATTTTTCTTTTATAAGGAAAAAAAAATCTTTCTTTCTGCAAAATATTTGACCCTGTACAAAAACTATTTTAGGTCATATATAAAACTGAATTGCACTTGATTCTGGTTTTATTGTAACCTACATCTGTGCAAAATTGTTTTCAAATTGGTTGAAGCTTTTTCACGTTATCATTTTGAAGTGTAGTGAAAAAAAAAGATGAGGAGTCAGACAAACAGCAAACAAAACAGAAGCTATCACATAAAACCATGCCAATTTGTTTACTGGGTTATATTAAGTCTTAATCAAAATTTACCTGTTCTGCCAAACTTCTTAATTTTATTCTTTGACATCTGAGGGTCTAGGTCTGCAGGTCTTGATCCATGTCCTATTCTCGCGCGCGCAATCTGGAATAAATAGAAACAGAAGATTAGTGACCTTAACCAAAAATATACCTAGTGTCTTTGGTCTGTAAGTCTGTGCCTTTAACTTTGCCTGTATTGCTGTGCCTTTGCCTTTCGCCTGAAACAATAAAAAAGCTAATTTAACAAGAGCATGGCTCAAGGTCACAGCCTAGCAAAACTTGTGATCTTAACATTTGATCATTTGTCCTAAAAATTAATCAGCTTTAATGTTTATGAATGTCAAAAAATGCAGACAACCAGGGTAATTAATTAGGTAATACTACAGAAACCTTTCTTGTTTTTAAATTTCTATGTTTTTCATTTGCCACCTTGACCTTTGACCTTTTGACCCCATCTAAATATTTGCAAGTTATGAAATTTCATTACAATCTTTAACAATTATGCAGTGGAAACCTATGAACTTAAAATTAGTTTTCACTTCTGACCTTGACCTTTTGAGCCCATTTTTCGATTTGGCAGAAAAGTGGGGGACACAAATCAAGTTTAATATATACCTTGATATGTTTAATGTCAAAAATGGTCAAGTCACATCAAGTTTACAAAATAAGCAGAATTAAAAGAGCCATAAAGTCAACTATTGAAATTATCTCCCCTTTTCTCTTTTAGCTTAACTTGCAAAAAGTATACAGTTATGGAGAAACAATTTACACCAATATTTACCTTTTCCTTCAGGCCTCCTATTTTCCCCGTGGATGGCATTTTGCCATTGAAGTTCAGCCTCCTGAAAGAATGAAAAAACAATAAACACAATTTCACATTTTATCTCCCAAATAAAATTACAAAAAATACCCATATGTTAAGTTATCAAGACTCAAAACTTTCCCAAAACTGCAATACAACATTTTTAACTGCACATTAACAATACTTGTAAATAATAAAGTAATGGATCAAAATAGACAATAGACTATTTTTTCTATTTGTTAAAGATCAAACCCAAGCACACAAAACAACAGGTTCATATGATTCCTCTGAAGATGGGAGTTATTTTTCTTTTATAAGGAAAAAAAAATCTTTCTTTCTGCAAAATATTTGACCCTGTACAAAAACTATTTTAGGTCATATACAAGAGTTAACACTAAAGTATGTCTCGCCTGCCGGCACCATCATAAACAATTATTCTTTCTTACTTCCACTATATTTTGAATTTATGTGGATTTTCAGTTTCTGAGATCAAAAGATGTTTAAAGAACTCAAACATTGCAAATATATGCAATAAAAATAATCAAAGTCACTCAACTGGAAAACCAAGGTCAAGGTCAAAAGATGGGGATGCAACTGTGCTAAGCTACTACTGGGGCATATGCATACCAAGTTTCATCAACCTAAGACCTATAGTTCTTGAGATATGGAGGTACTCGCAAAACTTTTCCATTGCTATTATACATGTAGGTATTGAAAATTGTCAAAGTCACTCAACCGAAAAATCAAGGTCAAGGTCAAAAGATGGGGATGCAACTGTGCTAAGCTACTACTGGGGCATATGCATACCAAGTTTCATCAACCTAGGACCTATAGTTCTTGAGATATGAAGGTGCTCGCAAAACTTTTCCATTGCTATTATAGGTATTGAAAATTGTCAAAGTCACTCAACCCGAAAATCAAGGTCTAGGTCAAA
Source organism: Arcuatula senhousia (assembly GCA_963971305.1). NCBI lineage: Eukaryota > Metazoa > Mollusca > Bivalvia > Mytilida > Mytilidae > Arcuatula > Arcuatula senhousia. The sequence goes on along the minus strand of OZ020304.1, from coordinate 51,782,151 downwards.
AGATGGGGATGCAATTGTGCTAAGCTACTACTGGGGCATATGCATACCAAGTTTCATCAACCTAGGACCTATAGTTCTTGAGATATGAAGGTGCTCGCAAAACTTTTCCATTGCTATTATATGTATTGAAAATTGTCAAAGTCACTCAACCGGAAAATCAAGGTCAAGGTTAAAAGATGGGGATGAAATTGTGCTAAGCTACTACTGGGGCATATGCATACCAAGTTTCATCAACCTAGGACCTATAGTTCTTGAGATATGAAGGTGCTCGCAAAACTTTTCCATTGCTATTATATGTATTGAAAATTGTCAAAGTCACTCAACCAGAAAATCAAGGTCAAGGTCAAAAGATGGGGATGCAACTGTGCTAAGCTACTACTGGGGCATATGCATACCAAGTTTCATTAACCTAGGACTTATAGTTCTTGAGATATGGAGGTGCTCATAAAACTTTTTCAAAAAGATAACGCCGCCATGGCCGCCGCCGTCGCCGCCGCCGGTAAAGTAACACCTATGTCCCGCTCTGCTTCGCAGGCGAGACAATAAAACTGAATTGCACTTGATTCTGGTTTTATTGTAACCTACATCTGTGCAAAATTGTTTTCAAATTGGTTGAAGCTTTTTCACGTTATCATTTTGAAGTGTAGTGAAAAAAAAAAGATGAGGAGTCAGACAAACAGCAAACAAAACAGAGGCTATCACATAAAACCATGCCAATTTGTTTACTGGGTTATATTAAGTCTTAATCAAAATTTACCTGTTCTGCCAAACTTCTTAATTTTATTCTTTGACATCTGAGGGTCTAGGTCTGCAGGTCTTGATCCATGTCCTCTTCTCGCGCGCGCAATCTGGAATAAATAGAAACAGAAGATTAGTGACCTTAACCAAAAATATACCTAGTGTCTTTGTTCTGTAAGTCTGTGCCTTTGACTTTGCCTGTATTGCTGTGCCTTTGCCTTTCGCCTGAAACAATAAAAAAGCTAATTTAACAAGAGCATGGCTCAAGGTCACAGCCTAGCAAAACTTGTGATCTTAACATTTGATCATTTGTCCTAAAAATTAATCAGCTTTAATGTTTATGAATGTCAAAAAATGCAACCAGGGTAATTAATTAGGTAATACTACAGAAACCTTTCTTGCTTTTAAATTTCTATGTTTTTCATTTGCCACCTTGACCTTTGACCTTTTGACCCCATCTAAATATTTGCAAGTTATGAAATTTCATTACAATCTTTAACAATTATGCAGTGGAAACCTATGAACTTAAAATTAGTTTTCACTTCTGACCTTGACCTTTTGAGCCCATTTTTCGATTTGGCAGAAAAGTGGGGGACACAAATCAAGTTTAATATATACCTTGATATGTTTAATGTCAAAAATGGTCAAGTCACATCAAGTTTACAAAATAAGCAGAATTAAAAGAGCCATAAAGTCAACTATTGAAATTATCTCCCCTTTTCTCTTTTAGATTAACTTGCAAAAAGTATACAGTTATGGAGAAACAATTTACACCAATATTTACCTTTTCCTTCAGGCCTCCCATTTTCCCCGTGGATGGCATTTTGCCATTGAAGTTCAGCCTCCTGAAAGAATGAAAAAACAATAAACACAATTTCACATTTTATCTCCCAAATAAAATTACAATAAAAAGCTACGCCGAGCGCAGCATGATACGACCGCAACAAGATGAACCCTGTACATTGGAGGCCCAATATGGATAGTCTATTGCTTTGGTCACATGCAGCCCATGGTGGACTTACAAAGCTTTTTTACACATGCATCCTATGGTGGACTTTAAAATGCATATTTGACACATATATATTTACAATAACATTAATAGAAAAAAAATCTTATTTCTAAATTAATTGACATTTTTGACACAATTTAGCCCCTTTTGGCCCTTTTTTTAAAAAAAAGGTTAGGACCACAAACCCCAAATGAAATAAAAAGCTTCCTTCAGTGTATATAATCATCATATTTAAACTTCATAACAATTGGCTGGCCCACTACAGCTAAATTTCTTGTGTAAAACCATTTGCCTTGACCAACTTTTCGACCCCTTATATCTCAAAAACAGTAAGATATATTGCAAATCTGATTGAAAAATGCAGGCAGGGATTTTCACAAGGATTCCAATGAAAAAAAGATTTTGAAAATCGGACCACAAATAAAAAAGTTGATTTTTTGGGTGTGGCCCGTCTTTGGCCCCCTGTAGCAATGTAACGGTTCAATAAACATCAAAACCATTGACACATTTTGTTGACAGAATTTAATGAGGATTTCAATAAAAAAAGAATTTTCAAAATCTATTGAATAATAAACATTCTACAACAGTTTTGTCAATACACCCGTTTTAGCCCCTTTTGGCCCTTTTTTCCAAAACGGTAAGGGCCACCAACCCCAAATACAATAGAAACCTTCCTCTAGTGGTTACAAACATCATATCAAAACTTCAAAACAATTGGCAGATCCAGTACAACTAATTTTTTGGTATAAAATTATTTGCCTTGACAAACTTTTAAAAATGGTGTTTTTGGCCCCTTTGACCCCTAATTTCTCAAAAACCGTAAGAGATATTGCAAATCTGATTGAAAAATGCAGGCAGGGATTTTCACAAGGATTCCAATGAAAAAAAGATTTTGAAAATCGGACCACAAATAAAAAAGTCATTTTTTTGGGTGTGGCCCCTTTTCTACCCCCTGTAGCAATGTAACGGTTCAATATACATCAAAACCATTGACACATTTTGTTAACAGAATTTAATGAGGAATTCAATAAAAAAAGAAGTTTCAAAATCTATTGAATAATAAACATTCTACAACAGTTTTGTCAATACACCCGTTTTAGCCCCTTTTGGCCCTTTTTTCCAAAACGGTAAGGGCCACCAACCCCAAATACAATAGGAACCTTCCTCTAGTGGTTACAAACATCATATTAAAATTTCATAACAATTGGTCAATATTTACTTAAGTTATCGCACGGAAACCAAATGTCCCCAGACGACAACGACGACGACGACAACGACAACGACGACGACGACGACGACGACATCGCCATAACATTATACGATCGCAAAAATTTGCGGTCGTATAAAAAATACCCATATGTTAAGTTATCAAGACTCAAAACTTTCCCAAAACTGCAATACAACATTTTTAACTGCACATTAACAATACTTGTAAATAATAAAGTAATGGATCAAAATAGACAATAGACTATTTTTTCTATTTATTAAAGATCAAACCCAAGCACACAAAACAACAGGTTCATATGATTCCTCTGAAGATGGGAGTTATTTTTCTTTTATAAGGAAAAAAAAATCTTTCTTTCTGCAAAATATTTGACCCTGTACAAAAACTATTTTAGGTCATATATAAAACTGAATTGCACTTGATTCTGGTTTTATTGTAACCTTCATCTGTGCAAAATTGTTTTCAAATTGGTTGAAGCTTTATCACGTTATCATTTTGAAGTGTAGTGAAAAAAAAAGATGAGGAGTCAGACAAACAGCAAACAAAACAGAGGCTATCACATAAAACCATGCCAATTTGTTTACTGGGTTATATTAAGTCTTAATCAAAATTTACCTGTTCTGCCAAACTTCTTAATTTTATTCTTTGACATCTGAGGGTCTAGGTCTGCAGGTCTTGATCCATGTCCTCTTCTCGCGCGCGCAATCTGGAATAAATAGAAACAGAAGATTAGTGATCTTAACCAAAAATATACCTAGTGTCTTTGGTCTGTAAGTCTGTGCCTTTAACTTTGCCTGTATTGCTGTGCCTTTGCCTTTCGCCTGAAACAATAAAAAAGCTAATTTAACAAGAGCATGGCTCAAGGTCACAGCCTAGCAAAACTTGTGATCTTAACATTTGATCATTTGTCCTAAAAATTAATCAGCTTTAATGTTTATGAATGTCAAAAAATGCAGACAACCAGGGTAATTAATTAGGTAATACTACAGAAACCTTTCTTGTTTTTAAATTTCTATGTTTTTCATTTGCCACCTTGACCTTTGACCCCATCTAAATATTTGCAAGTTATGAAATTTCATTACAATCTTTAACAATTATGCAGTGGAAACCTATGAACTTAAAATTAGTTTTCACTTCTGACCTTGACCTTTTGAGCCCATTTTTCGATTTGGCAGAAAAGTGGGGGACACAAATCAAGTTTAATATATACCTTGATATGTTTAATGTCAAAAATGGTCAAGTCACATCAAGTTTACAAAATAAGCAGAATTAAAAGAGCCATAAAGTCAACTATTGAAATTATCTCCCCTTTTCTCTTTTAGCTTAACTTGCAAAAAGTATACAGTTATGGAGAAACAATTTACACCAATATTTACCTTTTCCTTCAGGCCTCCTATTTTCCCCGTGGATGGCATTTTGCCATTGAAGTTCAGCCTCCTGAAAGAATGAAAAAACAATAAACACAATTTCACATTTTATCTCCCAAATAAAATTACAAAAAATACCCATATGTTAAGTTATCAAGACTCAAAACTTTCCCAAAACTGCAATACAACATTTTTAACTGCACATTAACAATACTTGTAAATAATAAAGTAATGGATCAAAATAGACAATAGACTATTTTTTCTATTTGTTAAAGATCAAACCCAAGCACACAAAACAACAGGTTCATATGATTCCTCTGAAGATGGGAGTTATTTTTCTTTTATAAGGAAAAAAAAATCTTTCTTTCTGCAAAATATTTGACCCTGTACAAAAACTATTTTAGGTCATATATAAAACTGAATTGCACTTGATTCTGGTTTTATTGTAACCTACATCTGTGCAAAATTGTTTTCAAATTGGTTGAAGCTTTTTCACGTTATCATTTTGAAGTGTAGTGAAAAAAAAAGATGAGGAGTCAGACAAACAGCAAACAAAACAGAAGCTATCACATAAAACCATGCCAATTTGTTTACTGGGTTATATTAAGTCTTAATCAAAATTTACCTGTTCTGCCAAACTTCTTAATTTTATTCTTTGACATCTGAGGGTCTAGGTCTGCAGGTCTTGATCCATGTCCTCTTCTCGCGCGCGCAATCTGGAATAAATAGAAACAGAAGATTAGTGACCTTAACCAAAAATATACCTAGTGTCTTTGGTCTGTAAGTCTGTGCCTTTAACTTTGCCTGTATTGCTGTGCCTTTGCCTTTCGCCTGAAACAATAAAAAAGCTAATTTAACAAGAGCATGGCTCAAGGTCACAGCCTAGCAAAACTTGTGATCTTAACATTTGATCATTTGTCCTAAAAATTAATCAGCTTTAATGTTTATGAATGTCAAAAAATGCAACCAGGGTAATTAATTAGGTAATACTACAGAAACCTTTCTTGCTTTTAAATTTCTATGTTTTTCATTTGCCACCTTGACCTTTGACCTTTTGACCCCATCTAAATATTTGCAAGTTATGAAATTTCATTACAATCTTTAACAATTATGCAGTGGAAACCTATGAACTTAAAATTAGTTTTCACTTCTGACCTTGACCTTTTGAGCCCATTTTTCTATTTGGCAGAAAAGTGGGGGACACAAATCAAGTTTAATATATACCTTGATATGTTTAATGTCAAAAATGGTCAAGTCACATCAAGTTTACAAAATAAGCAGAATTAAAAGAGCCATAAAGTCAACTATTGAAATTATCTCCCCTTTTCTCTTTTAGATTAACTTGCAAAAAGTATACAGTTATGGAGAAACAATTTACACCAATATTTACCTTTTCCTTCAGGCCTCCCATTTTCCCCGTGGATGGCATTTTGCCATTGAAGTTCAGCCTCCTGAAAGAATGAAAAAACAATAAACACAATTTCACATTTTATCTCCCAAATAAAATTACAAAAAATACCCATATGTTAAGTTATCAAGACTCAAAACTTTCCCAAAACTGCAATACAACATTTTTAACTGCACATTAACAATACTTGTAAATAATAAAGTAATGGATCAAAATAGACAATAGACTATTTTTTCTATTTGTTAAAGATCAAACCCAAGCACACAAAACAACAGGTTCATATGATTCCTCTGAAGATGGGAGTTATTTTTCTTTTATAAGGAAAAAAAAATCTTTCTTTCTGCAAAATATTTGACCCTGTACAAAAACTATTTTAGGTCATATATAAAACTGAATTGCAATTGATTCTGGTTTTATTGTAACCTTCATCTGTGCAAAATTGTTTTCAAATTGGTTGAAGCTTTATCACGTTATCATTTTGAAGTGTAGTGAAAAAAAAAGATGAGGAGTCAGACAAACAGCAAACAAAACAGAGGCTATCACATAAAACCATGCCAATTTGTTTACTGGGTTATATTAAGTCTTAATCAAAATTTACCTGTTCTGCCAAACTTCTTAATTTTATTCTTTGACATCTGAGGGTCTAGGTCTGCAGGTCTTGATCCATGTCCTCTTCTCGCGCGCGCAATCTGGAATAAATAGAAACAGAAGATTAGTGATCTTAACCAAAAATATACCTAGTGTCTTTGGTCTGTAAGTCTGTGCCTTTAACTTTGCCTGTATTGCTGTGCCTTTGCCTTTCGCCTGAAACAATAAAAAAGCTAATTTAACAAGAGCATGGCTCAAGGTCACAGCCTAGCAAAACTTGTGATCTTAACATTTGATCATTTGTCCTAAAAATTAATCAGCTTTAATGTTTATGAATGTCAAAAAATGCAGACAACCAGGGTAATTAATTAGGTAATACTACAGAAACCTTTCTTGTTTTTAAATTTCTATGTTTTTCATTTGCCACCTTGACCTTTGACCCCATCTAAATATTTGCAAGTTATGAAATTTCATTACAATCTTTAACAATTATGCAGTGGAAACCTATGAACTTAAAATTAGTTTTCACTTCTGACCTTGACCTTTTGAGCCCATTTTTCGATTTGGCAGAAAAGTGGGGGACACAAATCAAGTTTAATATATACCTTGATATGTTTAATGTCAAAAATGGTCAAGTCACATCAAGTTTACAAAATAAGCAGAATTAAAAGAGCCATAAAGTCAACTATTGAAATTATCTCCCCTTTTCTCTTTTAGCTTAACTTGCAAAAAGTATACAGTTATGGAGAAACAATTTACACCAATATTTACCTTTTCCTTCAGGCCTCCTATTTTCCCCGTGGATGGCATTTTGCCATTGAAGTTCAGCCTCCTGAAAGAATGAAAAAACAATAAACACAATTTCACATTTTATCTCCCAAATAAAATTACAAAAATACCCATATGTTAAGTTATCAAGACTCAAAACTTTCCCAAAACTGCAATACAACATTTTTAACTGCACATTAACAATACTTGTAAATAATAAAGTAATGGATCAAAATAGACAATAGACTATTTTTTCTATTTGTTAAAGATCAAACCCAAGCACACAAAACAACAGGTTCATATGATTCCTCTGAAGATGGGAGTTATTTTTCTTTTATAAGGAAAAAAAAATCTTTCTTTCTGCAAAATATTTGACCCTGTACAAAAACTATTTTAGGTCATATATAAAACTGAATTGCACTTGATTCTGGTTTTATTGTAACCTACATCTGTGCAAAATTGTTTTCAAATTGGTTGAAGCTTTATCACGTTATCATTTTGAAGTGTAGTGAAAAAAAAAGATGAGGAGTCAGACAAACAGCAAACAAAACAGAGGCTATCACATAAAACCATGCCAATTTGTTTACTGGGTTATATTAAGTCTTAATCAAAATTTACCTGTTCTGCCAAACTTCTTAATTTTATTCTTTGACATCTGAGGGTCTAGGTCTGCAGGTCTTGATCCATGTCCTCTTCTCGCGCGCGCAATCTGGAATAAATAGAAACAGAAGATTAGTGATCTTAACCAAAAATATACCTAGTGTCTTTGGTCTGTAAGTCTGTGCCTTTAACTTTGCCTGTATTGCTGTGCCTTTGCCTTTCGCCTGAAACAATAAAAAAGCTAATTTAACAAGAGCATGGCTCAAGGTCACAGCCTAGCAAAACTTGTGATCTTAACATTTGATCATTTGTCCTAAAAATTAATCAGCTTTAATGTTTATGAATGTCAAAAAATGCAGACAACCAGGGTAATTAATTAGGTAATACTACAGAAACCTTTCTTGTTTTTAAATTTCTATGTTTTTCATTTGCCACCTTGACCTTTGACCCCATCTAAATATTTGCAAGTTATGAAATTTCATTACAATCTTTAACAATTATGCAGTGGAAACCTATGAACTTAAAATTAGTTTTCACTTCTGACCTTGACCTTTTGAGCCCATTTTTCGATTTGGCAGAAAAGTGGGGGACACAAATCAAGTTTAATATATACCTTGATATGTTTAATGTCAAAAATGGTCAAGTCACATCAAGTTTACAAAATAAGCAGAATTAAAAGAGCCATAAAGTCAACTATTGAAATTATCTCCCCTTTTCTCTTTTAGCTTAACTTGCAAAAAGTATACAGTTATGGAGAAACAATTTACACCAATATTTACCTTTTCCTTCAGGCCTCCTATTTTCCCCGTGGATGGCATTTTGCCATTGAAGTTCAGCCTCCTGAAAGAATGAAAAAACAATAAACACAATTTCACATTTTATCTCCCAAATAAAATTACAAAAATACCCATATGTTAAGTTATCAAGACTCAAAACTTTCCCAAAACTGCAATACAACATTTTTAACTGCACATTAACAATACTTGTAAATAATAAAGTAGTTGTGAAGAAGCTATCTAAGTAGATGGATCAAAATAGACAATAGACTATTTTTTCTATTTGTTAAAGATCAAACCCAAGCACACAAAACAACAGGTTCATATGATTCCTCTGAAGATGGGAGTTATTTTTCTTTTATAAGGAAAAAAAAATCTTTCTTTCTGCAAAATATTTGACCCTGTACAAAAACTATTTTAGGTCATATACAAGAGTTAACACTAAAGTATGTCTCGCCTGCCGGCACCATCATAAACAATTATTCTTTCTTACTTCCACTATATTTTGAATTTATGTGGATTTTCAGTTTCTGAGATCAAAAGATGTTTAAAGAACTCAAACATTGTAAATATATGCAATAAAAATAATCAAAGTCACTCAACTGGAAAACCAAGGTCAAGGTCAAAAGATGGGGATGCAACTGTGCTAAGCTACTACTGGGGCATATGCATACCAAGTTTCATCAACCTAAGACCTATAGTTCTTGAGATATGGAGGTACTCGCAAAACTTTTCCATTGCTATTATACATGTAGGTATTGAAAATTGTCAAAGTCACTCAACCGAAAAATCAAGGTCAAGGTCAAAAGATGGGGATGCAACTGTGCTAAGCTACTACTGGGGCATATGCATACCAAGTTTCATCAACCTAGGACCTATAGTTCTTGAGATATGAAGGTGCTCGCAAAACTTTTCCATTGCTATTATAGGTATTGAAAATTGTCAAAGTCACTCAACCCAAAAATCAAGGTCTAAGTCAAAAGATGGGGATGCAATTGTGCTAAGCTACTACTGGGGCATATGCATACCAAGTTTCATCAACCTAGGACCTATAGTTCTTGAGATATGAAGGTGCTCGCAAAACTTTTCCATTGCTATTATATGTATTGAAAATTGTCAAAGTCACTCAACCGGAAAATCAAGGTCAAGGTCAAAAGATGGGGATGAAATTGTGCTAAGCTACTACTGGGGCATATGCATACCAAGTTTCATCAAACTAGGACCTATAGTTCTTGAGATATGAAGGTGCTCGCAAAACTTTTCCATTGCTATTATATGTATTGAAAATTGTCAAAGTCACTCAACCAGAAAATCAAGGTCAAGGTCAAAAGATGGGGATGCAACTGTGCTAAGCTACTACTGGGGCATATGCATACCAAGTTTCATTAACCTAGGACTTATAGTTCTTGAGATATGGAGGTGCTCATAAAACTTTTTCAAAAAGTTAACGCCGCCATGGCCGCCGCCGTCGCCGCCGCCGCCGCCGGTAAAGTAACACCTATGTCCCGCTCTGCTTCGCAGGCGAGACAATAAAACTGAATTGCACTTGATTCTGGTTTTATTGTAACCTACATCTGTGCAAAATTGTTTTCAAATTGGTTGAAGCTTTTTCACGTTATCATTTTGAAGTGTAGTGAAAAAAAAAAGATGAGGAGTCAGACAAACAGCAAACAAAACAGAGGCTATCACATAAAACCATGCCAATTTGTTTACTGGGTTATATTAAGTCTTAATCAAAATTTACCTGTTCTGCCAAACTTCTTAATTTTATTCTTTGACATCTGAGGGTCTAGGTCTGCAGGTCTTGATCCATGTCCTCTTCTCGCGCGCGCAATCTGGAATAAATAGAAACAGAAGATTAGTGACCTTAACCAAAAATATACCTAGTGTCTTTGTTCTGTAAGTCTGTGCCTTTGACTTTGCCTGTATTGCTGTGCCTTTGCCTTTCGCCTGAAACAATAAAAAAGCTAATTTAACAAGAGCATGGCTCAAGGTCACAGCCTAGCAAAACTTGTGATCTTAACATTTGATCATTTGTCCTAAAAATTAATCAGCTTTAATGTTTATGAATGTCAAAAAATGCAACCAGGGTAATTAATTAGGTAATACTACAGAAACCTTTCTTGCTTTTAAATTTCTATGTTTTTCATTTGCCACCTTGACCTTTGACCTTTTGACCCCATCTAAATATTTGCAAGTTATGAAATTTCATTACAATCTTTAACAATTATGCAGTGGAAACCTATGAACTTAAAATTAGTTTTCACTTCTGACCTTGACCTTTTGAGCCCATTTTTCGATTTGGCAGAAAAGTGGGGGACACAAATCAAGTTTAATATATACCTTGATATGTTTAATGTCAAAAATGGTCAAGTCACATCAAGTTTACAAAATAAGCAGAATTAAAAGAGTCATAAAGTCAACTATTGAAATTATCTCCCCTTTTCTCTTTTAGCTTAACTTGCAAAAAGTATACAGTTATGGAGAAACAATTACACCAATATTTACCTTTTCCTTCAGGCCTCCTATTTTCCCCGTGGATGGCATTTTGCCATTGAAGTTCAACCTCCTGAAAGAATGAAAAAACAATAAACACAATTTCACATTTTATCTCCCAAATAAAATTACAAAAAAGACCCATATGTTAAGTTATCAAGACTCAAAACTTTCCCAAGACTGCAATACAACATTTTTAACTGCACATTAACAATACTTGTAAATAATAAAGTAGTTGTGAAGAAGCTATCTAAGTAGATGGATCAAAATAGACAATAGACTATTTTTTCTATTTGTTAAAGATCAAACCCAAGCACACAAAACAACAGGTTCATATGATTCCTCTGAAGATGGGAGTTATTTCTATTTTATAAGGAAAAAAAATCTTTCTTTCTACAAAATATTTGACCCTGTACAAAAACTATTTTAGGTCATATATAAAACTGAATTGCACTAGATTCTGGTTTTATTGTAACCTACATCTGTGCAAAATTGTTTTCAAATTGGTTGAAGCTTTTTCATGTTATCATTTTGAAGTGTAGTGAAAAAAAAGATGAGGAGTCAGACAAACAGCAAACAAAACAGAGGCTATCACATAAAACCATGCCAATTTGTTTACTGGGTTATATTAAGTCTTAATCAAAATTTACCTGTTCTGCCAAACTTCTTAATTTTATTCTTTGACATCTGAGGGTCTAGGTCTGCAGGTCTTGATCCATGTCCTCTTCTCGCGCGCGCAATCTGGAATAAATAGAAACAGATGATTAGTGACCTTAACCAAAAATATACCTAGTGTCTTTGGTCTGTAAGTCTGTGCCTTTAACTTTGCCTGTATTGTTGTGCCTTTGCCTTTCGCCTGAAACAATAAAAAAGCTAATTTAACAAGAGCATGGCTCAAGGTCACAGCCTAGCAAAACTTGTGATCTTAATATTTGATCATTTGTCCTAAAAATTAATCAGCTTTAATGTTTATGAATGTCAAAAAATGCAGACAACCAGGGTAATTAATTAGGTAATACTACAGAAACCTTTCTTGCTTTTAAATTTCTATGTTTTTCATTTGCCACCTTGACCTTTGACCTTTTGACCCCATCTAAATATTTGCAAGTTATGAAATTTCATTACAATCTTTAACAATTATGCAGTGGAAACCTATGAACTTAAAATTAGTTTTCACTTCTGACCTTGACCTTTTGAGCCCATTTTTCGATTTGGCAGAAAAGTGGGGGACACAAATCAAGTTTAATATATACCTTGATATGTTTAATGTCAAAAATGGTCAAGTCACATCAAGTTTACAAAATAAGCAGAATTAAAAGAGCCATAAAGTCAACTATTGAAATTATCTCCCCTTTTCTCTTTTAGCTTAACTTGCAAAAAGTATACAGTTATGGAGAAACAATTTACACCAATATTTACCTTTTCCTTCAGGCCTCCTATTTTCCCCGTGGATGGCATTTTGCCATTGAAGTTCAGCCTCCTGAAAGAATGAAAAAACAATAAACACAATTTCACATTTTATCTCCCAAATAAAATTACAAAAAATACCCATATGTTAAGTTATCAAGACTCAAAACTTTCCCAAAACTGCAATACAACATTTTTAACTGCACATTAACAATACTTGTAAATAATAAAGTAATGGATCAAAATAGACAATAGACTATTTTTTCTATTTGTTAAAGATAAAACCCAAGCACACAAAACAACAGGTTCATATGATTCCTCTGAAGATGGGAGTTATTTTTCTTTTATAAGGAAAAAAAAATCTTTCTTTCTGCAAAATATTTGACCCTGTACAAAAACTATTTTAGGTCACATATAAAACTGAATTGCACTTGATTCTGGTTTTATTGTAACCTACATCTGTGCAAAATTGTTTTCAAATTGGTTGAAGCTTTTTCACGTTATCATTTTGAAGTGTAGTGAAAAAAAAGATGAGGAGTCAGACAAACAGCAAACAAAACAGAGGCTATCACATAAAACCATGCCAATTTGTTTACTGGGTTATATTAAGTCTTAATCAAAATTTACCTGTTCTGCCAAACTTCTTAATTTTATTCTTTGACATCTGAGGGTCTAGGTCTGCAGGTCTTGATCCATGTCCTCTTCTCGTGCGCGCAATCTGGAATAAATAGAAACAGAAGATTAGTGACCTTAACCAAAAATATACCTAGTGTCTTTGGTCTGTAAGTCTGTGCCTTTAACTTTGCCTGTATTGCTGTGCCTTTGCCTTTCGCCTGAAGCAATAAAAAAGCTAATTTAACAAGAGCATGGCTCAAGGTCACAGCCTAGCAAAACTTGTGATCTTAACATTTGATCATTTGTCCTAAAAATTAATCAGCTTTAATGTTTATGAATGTCAAAAAATGCAACCAGGGTAATTAATTAGGTAATACTACAGAAACCTTTCTTGCTTTTAAATTTCTATGTTTTTCATTTGCCACCTTGACCTTTGACCTTTTGACCCCATCTAAATATTTGCAAGTTATGAAATTTCATTACAATCTTTAACAATTATGCAGTGGAAACCTATGAACTTAAAATTAGTTTTCACTTCTGACCTTGACCTTTTGAGCCCATTTTTCGATTTGGCAGAAAAGTGGGGGACACAAATCAAGTTTAATATATACCTTGATATGTTTAATGTCAAAAATGGTCAAGTCACATCAAGTTTACAAAATAAGCAGAATTAAAAGAGCCATAAAGTCAACTATTGAAATTATCTCCCCTTTTCTCTTTTAGCTTAACTTGCAAAAAGTATACAGTTATGGAGAAACAATTTACACCAATATTTACCTTTTCCTTCAGGCCTCCTATTTTCCCTGTGGATGGCATTTTGCCATTGAAGTTCAGCCTCCTGAAAGAATGAAAAAACAATAAACACAATTTCACATTTTATCTCCCAAATAAAATTACAAAAAATACCCATATGTTAAGTTATCAAGACTCAAAACTTTCCCAAAACTGCAATACAACATTTTTAACTGCACATTAACAATACTTGTAAATAATAAAGTAATGGATCAAAATAGACAATAGACTATTTTTTCTATTTGTTAAAGATCAAACCCAAGCACACAAAACAACAGGTTCATATGATTCCTCTGAAGATGGGAGTTATTTTTCTTTTATAAGGAAAAAAAAAATCTTTCTTTCTGCAAAATATTTGACCCTGTACAAAAACTATTTTAGGTCACATATAAAACTGAATTGCACTTGATTCTGGTTTTATTGTAACCTACATCTGTGCAAAATTGTTTTCAAATTGGTTGAAGCTTTTTCACGTTATCATTTTGAAGTGTAGTGAAAAAAAAGATGAGGAGTCAGACAAACAGCAAACAAAACAGAGGCTATCACATAAAACCATGCCAATTTGTTTACTGGGTTATATTAAGTCTTAATCAAAATTTACCTGTTCTGCCAAACTTCTTAATTTTATTCTTTGACATCTGAGGGTCTAGGTCTGCAGGTCTTGATCCATGTCCTCTTCTCGCGCGCGCAATCTGGAATAAATAGAAACAGAAGATTAGTGACCTTAACCAAAAATATACCTAGTGTCTTTGGTCTGTAAGTCTGTGCCTTTAACTTTGCCTGTATTGCTGTGCCTTTGCCTTTCGCCTGAAACAATAAAAAAGCTAATTTAACAAGAGCATGGCTCAAGGTCACAGCCTAGCAAAACTTGTGATCTTAACATTTGATCATTTGTCCTAAAAATTAATCAGCTTTAATGTTTATGAATGTCAAAAAATGCAGACAACCAGGGTAATTAATAAGGTAATACTACAGAAACCTTTCTTGTTTTTAAATTTCTATGTTTTTCATTTGCCACCTTGACCTTTGACCTTTTGACCCCATCTAAATATTTGCAAGTTATGAAATTTCATTACAATCTTTAACAATTATGCAGTGGAAACCTATGAACTTAAAATTAGTTTTCACTTCTGACCTTGACCTTTTGAGCCCATTTTTCGATTTGGCAGAAAAGTGGGGGACACAAATCAAGTTTAATATATACCTTGATATGTTTAATGTCAAAAATGGTCAAGTCACATCAAGTTTACAAAATAAGCAGAATTAAAAGAGCCATAAAGTCAACTATTGAAATTATCTCCCCTTTTCTCTTTTAGCTTAACTTGCAAAAAGTATACAGTTATGGAGAAACAATTTACACCAATATTTACCTTTTCCTTCAGGCCTCCCATTTTCCCCGTGGATGGCATTTTGCCATTGAAGTTCAGCCTCCTGAAAGAATGAAAAAACAATAAACACAATTTCACATTTTATCTCCCAAATAAAATTACAAAAAATACCCATATGTTAAGTTATCAAGACTCAAAACTTTCCCAAAACTGCAATACAACATTTTTAACTGCACATTAACAATACTTGTAAATAATAAAGTAATGGATCAAAATAGACAATAGACTATTTTTTCTATTTGTTAAAGATCAAACCCAAGCACACAAAACAACAGGTTCATATGATTACTCTGAAGATGGGAGTTATTTCTATTTTATAAGAAAAAAAAATCTTTCTTTCTACAAAATATTTGACCCTGTACAAAAACTTTTTTAGGTCATATATAAAACTGAATTGCACTAGATTCTGGTTTTATTGTAACCTACATCTGTGCAAAATTGTTTTCAAATTGGTTGAAGCTTTTTCACGTTATCATTTTGAAGTGTAGTGAAAACTAGATAATGTGTCTATGAGCCACAGGATGGCCCTCCCGTTCTTGAAATATCATTGACCCTCAATGTGTATTACCTGGGATATGGACCTTTACCAAGAAATTGATCAAAAGTGTTCATGTGTAAAATATAGGTCGCTGTGACCTTATTTCTGATGGGTGGTGCCATGTACCAAGACTCATCGAGAAGTGAAATATTATTGACCCCTAACATGTAGTATTCAAGATATGGACCTTAACCAAGAACTTAACCAAAGTCATTAATGCGTAAATATAGGTCACAGTGACCTCATTTCTAGTGGATGGTGTCACTTTACCCAAGACACATCTAGTGGTGAAATATCATTGACCCCCAACATCCAGTATCCAAGTTATGGACCTTAACCAAGAACTTAAACGAAGTCGTTCATGCATAAAATATAGATCACAGTGACCTAATTTTTATTGGGTGGTGTCATGTTACCCAAGACACATCTAGTGGTGAAATACCATTGACCATCAACATGTAGTATCTGAGTTATGGACCTTAACCAAGAACTTAACCAAGTTCATTCATGCGTAAAATATAGGTCACAGTGACCTAATTTCTAGTGGTTGGTGTCACCTTACCTAAGACACATCTAGTAGTGAAATATCATTGACCCCCAACATCTAGTATCCAAGTTATGGACCTTAACCAAGAACTTAACCGAAGTCATTCATGCATAAAATATAGGTCACAGTGACCTAATTTCTAGTGGGTGGTGTAGCCCTACCCAAGACCCATCTGGTGGTGAAATATCGTTGACCCCCAACATCTAGTATCCGAGTAATGGACCTTAACCAAGAACTTAACCAAAGTGTTACGGACGGACGTACGGACGTACGGACGTACGGACGGACGGACGGACGGACAAGGGTAAAACTATATGTCCGATCCACATACGTGGTCGGGCCATAAAAAAAGATGAGGAGTCAGACAAACAGCAAACAAAACAGAGGCTATCACATAAAACCATGCCAATTTGTTTACTGGGTTATATTAAGTCTTAATCAAAATTTACCTGTTCTGCCAAACTTCTTAATTTTATTCTTTGACATCTGAGGGTCTAGGTCTGCAGGTCTTGATCCATGTCCTCTTCTCGCGCACGCAATCTGGAATAAATAGAAACAGAAGATTAGTGACCTTAACCAAAAATATACCTAGTGTCTTTGGTCTGTAAGTCTGTGCCTTTAACTTTGCCTGTATTGCTGTGCCTTTGCCTTTCGCCTAAAACAATAAAAAAGCTAATTTAACAAGAGCATGGCTCAAGGTCACAGCCTAGCAAAACTTGTGATCTTAACATTTGATCATTTGTCCTAAAAATTAATCAGCTTTAATGTTTATGAATGTCAAAAAATGCAGACAACCAGGGTAATTAATTAGGTAATACTACAGAAACCTTTCTTGCTTTTAAATTTCTATGTTTTTCATTTGCCACCTTGACCTTTGACCTTTTGACCCCATCTAAATATTTGCAAGTTATGAAATTTCATTACAATCTTTAACAATTATGCAGTGGAAACCTATGAACTTAAAATTAGTTTTCACTTCTGACCTTGACCTTTTGAGCCCATTTTTCGATTTGGCAGAAAAGTGGGGGACACAAATCAAGTTTAATATATACCTTGATATGTTTAATGTCAAAAATGGTCAAGTCACATCAAGTTTACAAAATAAGCAGAATTAAAAGAGCCATAAAGTCAACTATTGAAATTATCTCCCCTTTTCTCTTTTAGCTTAACTTGCAAAAAGTATACAGTTATGGAGAAACAATTTACACCAATATTTACCTTTTCCTTCAGGCCTCCTATTTTCCCCGTGGATGGCATTTTGCCATTGAAGTTCAGCCTCCTGAAAGAATGAAAAAACAATAAACACAATTTCACATTTTATCTCCCAAATAAAATTACAAAAAATACCCATATGTTAAGTTATCAAGACTCAAAACTTTCCCAAAACTGCAATACAACATTTTTAACTGCACATTAACAATACTTGTAAATAATAAAGTAATGGATCAAAATAGACAATAGACTATTTTTTCTATTTGTTAAAGATCAAACCCAAGCACACAAAACAACAGGTTCATATGATTCCTCTGAAGATGGGAGTTATTTTTCTTTTATAAGGAAAAAAAAATCTTTCTTTCTGCAAAATATTTGACCCTGTACAAAAACTATTTTAGGTCATATATAAAACTGAATTGCACTTGATTCTGGTTTTATTGTAACCTACATCTGTGCAAAATTGTTTTCAAATTGGTTGAAGCTTTTTCACGTTATCATTTTGAAGTGTAGTGAAAAAAAAGATGAGGAGTCAGACAAACAGCAAACAAAACAGAGGCTATCACATAAAA
Source organism: Arcuatula senhousia (assembly GCA_963971305.1). Lineage (NCBI taxonomy): Eukaryota > Metazoa > Mollusca > Bivalvia > Mytilida > Mytilidae > Arcuatula > Arcuatula senhousia. The sequence continues at coordinate 51,764,105 of OZ020304.1, read as the reverse complement.
CCATGCCAATTTGTTTACTGGGTTATATTAAATCTTAATCAAAATTTACCTGTTCTGCCAAACTTCTTAATTTTATTCTTTGACATCTGAGGGTCTAGGTCTGCAGGTCTTGATCCATGTCCTCTTCTCGCGCACGCAATCTGGAATAAATAGAAACAGAAGATTAGTGACCTTAACCAAAAATATACCTAGTGTCTTTGGTCTGTAAGTCTGTGCCTTTAACTTTGCCTGTATTGCTGTGCCTTTGCCTTTCGCCTGAAACAATAAAAAAGCTAATTTAACAAGACGTGGCTCAAGGTCACAGACTAGCAAAACTTGTGATCTGAACATTTGATCATTTGTCCTAAAAATTAATCAGCTTTAATGTTTATGAATGTCAAAAAATGCAACCAGGGTAATTAATTAGGTAATACTACAGAAACCTTTCTTGCTTTTAAATTTCTATGTTTTTCATTTGCCACCTTGACCTTTGACCTTTTGACCCCATCTAAATATTTGCAAGTTATGAAATTTCATTACAATCTTTAACAATTATGCAGTGGAAACCTATGAACTTAAAATTAGTTTTCACTTCTGACCTTGACCTTTTGAGCCCATTTTTCGATTTGGCAGAAAAGTGGGGGACACAAATCAAGTTTAATATATACCTTGATATGTTTAATGTAAAAAATGGTCAAGTCACATCAAGTTTACAAAATAAGCAGAATTAAAAGAGCCATAAAGTCAACTATTGAAATTATCTCCCCTTTTCTCTTTTAGCTTAACTTGCAAAAAGTATACAGTTATGGAGAAACAATTACACCAATATTTACCTTTTCCTTCAGGCCTCCTATTTTCCCCGTGGATGGCATTTTGCCATTGAAGTTCAACCTCCTGAAAGAATGAAAAAAACAATAAACACAATTTCACATTTTATCTCCCAAATAAAATTACAAAAAAGACCCATATGTTAAGTTATCAAGACTCAAAACTTTCCCAAAACTGCAATACAACATTTTTAACTGCACATTAACAATACTTGTAAATAATAAAGTAGTTGTGAAGAAGCTATCTAAGTAGATGGATCAAAATAGACAATAGACTATTTTTTCTATTTGTTAAAGATCAAACCCAAGCACACAAAACAACAGTTTCATATGATTCCTCTGAAGATGGGAGTTATTTTTATTTTATAAGGAAAAAAAAATCTTTCTTTCTGCAAAATATTTGACCCTGTACAAAAACTATTTTAGGTCATATATAAAACTGAATTGCACTAGATTCTGGTTTTATTGTAACCTACATCTGTGCAAAATTGTTTTCAAATTGGTTGAAGCTTTTTCATGTTATCATTTTGAAGTGTAGTGAAAAAAAAGATGAGGAGTCAGACAAACAGCAAACAAAACAGAGGCTATCACATAAAACCATGCCAATTTGTTTACTGGGTTATATTAAGTCTTAATCAAAATTTACCTGTTCTGCCAAACTTCTTAATTTTATTCTTTGACATCTGAGGGTCTAGGTCTGCAGGTCTTGATCCATGTCCTCTTCTCGCGCGCGCAATCTGGAATAAATAGAAACAGAAGATTAGTGACCTTAACCAAAAATATACCTAGTGTCTTTGGTCTGTAAGTCTGTGCCTTTAACTTTGCCTGTATTGCTGTGCCTTTGCCTTTCGCCTGAAACAATAACAAGATTGCTACTCGTAGCCATGTGTCCCCCGCCGCTGCATAAAAGTTGTGTGGTATGTCAATTCAAGCAATACATTCTCTGAGAAACGATGGAAATAGGTTGTCAAAATATGGGATGATCACCTATTAACAGTACCCTATCAGTGTGTAAACTTTCAGCAACATCCGTTCAGTAGTATCCAAGGAGTTGCACCCACAAAAACGTTTGACAAAGTCCCATTTTTTGGACTGAAAAATCACAAATTCATTAATAACTCGAAAACCGTAAATATCGCTTAAATTTTTTTTTCGTATTAATATAGAGTACCTTTAGGTCTATCAGCCTACAAAATTTCAGAACCCTGTGCACCTAGGTAACCAAGATATTGGATGTCCTATATTTTGACCTTTCTTCCCTGTTTCCATGGAAACAGCAGCCATTTTTAAAATTTCAAATATTGGATGATCATCTACTAACAGTACCCTATCAGTGTGTAAAGTTTCAGCAACATCGGTTCAGTAGTGTCCGAGGAGTTGTACCCACAAAAACCTTTGACTAAGTTCCATTTTTCGGACTGAAAAATCACAAATTCGTAAATAACTCGAAAACCGTAAATATCGCTTCAAAAATTTTTTTCGTATTATTATAGAGTTCCTTTTGCTCTATCAGCCTACAAAATTTCAGAACCCTGTGCAACTAGGTAACCAAGATATTGAATGTCCTATATTTTGACCTTTCTTCCATTTCCATGGAAACGGCGGCCATTTTGAAAATTTCAAATATGGGATGATCATCTACTAATTGTACCCTATCAGTGTGTAAAGTTTCAGCAACATCTGTTCAGTAGTGTCCGAGGAGTTGCACCCACAAAAAACGTGACGGACGGACGGACGGACGGACGGACGGAGACCATTACTAAGTCCCTACGCCGCGTTGCGGCGGGGGACAAAAAAGCTAATTTAACAAGAGCATGGCTCAAGGTCACAGCCTAGCAAAACTTGTGATCTTAACATTTGATCATTTGTCCTAAAAATTAATCAGCTTTAATGTTTATGAATGTCAAAAAATGCAGACAACCAGGGTAATTAATTAGGTAATACTACAGAAACCTTTCTTGTTTTTAAATTTCTATGTTTTTCATTTGCCACCTTGACCTTTGACCTTTTGACCCCATCTAAATATTTGCAAGTTATGAAATTTCATTACAATCTTTAACAATTATGCAGTGGAAACCTATGAACTTAAAATTAGTTTTCACTTCTGACCTTGACCTTTTGAGCCCATTTTTCGATTTGGCAGAAAAGTGGGGGACACAAATCAAGTTTAATATATACCTTGATATGTTTAATGTCAAAAATGGTCAAGTCACATCAAGTTTACAAAATAAGCAGAATTAAAAGAGCCATAAAGTCAACTATTGAAATTATCTCCCCTTTTCTCTTTTAGCTTAACTTGCAAAAAGTATACAGTTATGGAGAAACAATTTACACCAATATTTACCTTTTCCTTCAGGCCTCCTATTTTCCCCGTGGATGGCATTTTGCCATTGAAGTTCAGCCTCCTGAAAAAATGATAAAACAATTAGCACAATTTCACATTTTATCTCCCAAATAAAATTACAAAAAAGACCCATATGTTAAGTTATCAAGACTCAAAACTTTCCCAAGAATGCAATACAACATTTTCTGACTGCACATTAACTATACTTGTAAATAAAGTAAGTGTGAAGAAGCTATCTAAGTAGGTGGATTAAAATAAACAATAGACTATTCTTTTTTTTTTATTTGTTAAAGATAAAACCCAAGCACACAAAACAACAGGTTCATATGATTCCTCTGAAGATGGGAGTTATTTTTCTTTTATAAGGACAAAAAATTCTTTCTTTGCACAAAATATTTGACCCTGTACAAAAACTATTTTAGGTCATATATAAAACTAAATTGCACTTGACTCTGGTTTTATTGTAACCTACATCTGTGCAAAATTGTATTCAAATTGGTTGAAGCTTTTTCACGTTATCATTTTGAAGTGTAGTGAAAACAAGATGAGGAGTCAGACAAACAGCAAACAAAACAGAGGCTATCACATAAAACCATGCCAATTTGTTTACTGGGTTATATTCAGTCTTAATCAAAATTTACCTGTTCTGCCAAACTTCTTTATTTTATTCTTTGACATCTGAGGGTCTTGGTCTGTAGGTCTTGAGGTTGATCCATGTTCTCTCCTTGCATGCAACTTCCTGAGTAAATAGAAACAGAAGATATTGACCTTTTGACCCCTTAGAAATATGCATATTCTAAAACATCTTCTTGGTCTAAAAAATTTTGCAGCACATTTATTTCCCTTTATTATCCAACTTTCTCAAATTTCAGGTTTGGCATTTTGCTATTTATATCATGGGTTTGACCCCCACTGAAGGACAAACTAGAAGTTCTAAGCTACAAATTTGCAGTATGGACATTATTTAAAATAAAAATACTGAATAAGAATACCTTTGTAAAGGTAATTATTAACATTCACATTTACCTTATTGTTTAGCTGCAATAGTTTAGTTCATCTGTGGATGGAATCTCTCTCTTCTTGCAAGCATCATTGTCTGCTCCCCTTGCTATTCTTACTTCCATGAAACTGAAAATTATTGGGATTTGGTTTAGGAACAAAACAAAAGTGATCTTGTTTTCTTAACTCTACAGCTAAAAATTTAACTTGGAAATTGAATTGGACCAAGAATGAAATAGCATGTGTGCACCCATACTATTTCATCTATGAAAATGTTTGTTTCTTATTTCCAGATGTTAGTTTGGAACAATGGTTTGGTTGGGACCTTGCTAATAAGAAACAGATGTCAATAAGGACTAAACAGTGATTTTGATGGTGTTAGTGAAAGTGTATTGCTGGAATCTATTAGATTTGGAAATAGCAAACAATCATTTGGGGTAATTTTTTTTCAAATTTAGATTTGAATAGATTTGGAAATAAAAAATATTTGAAATTTATTTAAATTTTTTATGAAATTGAAAATATCTTTAATAAATTAAGTATTCAATAAAAATTAATGAATAAATATCAAATACTTATCTTTAATTAACTCTAGATTTTGTATTCCCACCCATTTGTGCCTCTTTGCTTCACGCATGTTAGGGCCCATGGAAAACACCTAAAACAAACAAAAAGCAAATTCCTTAAAGTTAGATAAAAACACAATTTTTGACATGCTAATACATTAAAATATAAAAAAAAAAAAAAACCACAAAGGAAATAAGGTTACCAAAAAAAGTCAGGATGGTCATTTTTTTTAACAAATATTCAATGGATTTAATATGATATGCAATTCATGATATGCTGCATATAGAAACTGTAAACTAGAGGCTCCCAGGAGCCTAAATCGCTCACCTGATCTCTTGTGCCAAAGTTTTAATAAATTTCACAAACTTTCAAGTATACAAAGTTGCAAAACAATCCTTTCAGTGGTTTCAGAGACGATTTTTGGAAATCAGTTTCAATAGATAGAAAAAAAAAACAGTTAAAGGGCAATACCTCCTATAAAGACCTTTTGATGCTGAACAAGAAAAGTTGCTTCGGAATTTCTCTATCTCTTATACTTTTCGAGTTATAAGCCAAAAACAATGGTCTGACCCCCCCTGTTCTATTTTTAGCAACGGCGGCCATGTTGGTTGGTTGAAGTGTATATCATTCACAAACTTGGTAGAGGACATCCTAAATATCAAGTATACCAAGTTTTAATGCAATCCCTTCGGGTCAGGTGAGCTAAAAATGTCAGTATTCGCTTTCAGTTTGCTTGTTTTTGTGTAAAGTCCAATACTCAAATACTGAAATTTCTATTTATTCGAGCAAAATTTTTATATGCACATAAATTTCATAACTGAATTGTCAAAAGTTTTAAGTTGTTTTCAAAAGAAATTGGCCATGCAGGGATACAATGCCCTTTTCAGAGTATCATAAATTGAACTTTAAACGTCTAGAAGGATAGACAAATGCTTTACATCAACTGTTCAATATACTGGAACCATAAAAATCAGTATTTGAGTTTTAATGCCTAAAATGAATTGTTGACCGACAGTTGGACATTCACAGGCAGTCACATAGAAGGACCAAGGTGAAATTTAATTGGCTAAGGACTTTAACATCCGTGATGTATTAGCCCATATAAATATTTTCAAGAATAATGATACACTAACAATTTCCCCAAAAATACTCAAAGGATTCACATAAAAGTATAATATGCATAACCACATTACACAGACTAGGTCATCTTCTTGGAAGCAGGGGTATAAAAAGCCACCAAGAAAATAAGGGTCATTTAAAAAAATACAAAAACTGGAAATTGTTTTGCTACTAGTTGAATCAAATGTCCTTTTACATTGTTTCAAGCTGTTAAAGAATAAAATCTTAACTTCAAGTACAATTTTAAATTAAATAAGTTTTTTCTTACCTACATGTAGTCAAGTTTACCCAAAATAAAACAAAATCTTTTTAATTCAACACATCATTTAAGATAAAACATTTAAGATAAGTCAAAAACTTACTAAAAATCCCCAAATTGTCAGAACTCTGAAAATAGTCTGTCCAACACCTTTGAGCTCTCAGTAGTAACTAAATTATCAAACAATAGTATTTGCCCCTGTGGTCAGTCATGTGACACCTTTACTTTGAAAAGTGCTCACTTTTGGGTCAATATAGGCCCAGTATTTTTCCACATAAATTTCTGGTACACATTTAAGACAATCAGTGAGCTCTTTTCAAACTATTTGTAATTCATAGATCTTTATAATAAAAAAAAACAAGAGGCCCCACAAGATATATTAGTTGTCTTTCCCTTGTTTTTTTACAGTTACAACTTTTACTAAGAATTCATTCAATAAATTATAGGCAAAGATGTTTACTTGTCATTATGTTTCCCTGACAGATTTTCATATTTCACAGGTTTTTACCATTGAAGGTAGAAAATTAGAAGAGTTGTCTATATAACTGACCATGTACAAAGTTATTTAACATGAAGCTTCCATGAGCATGAAAAGACAGCACCTTTTACTTAAAGCACTGCATAACTGAAGAATGAAATGCATAATAGACAGACTATAACCAAACGTTTTCATCATCGAATACCCTAATATTACATACATAAGAAACATTTTAAATATATGATGAATGTTTTTTTTTTTGCTAAACATGTAACACAAGATCTAATTGTGGTTCAGATACTGGTTACTATCCAAGATGTACCTACTGACCTAATTTCATCCCTTCACCACTTGCAGTTGCTGAAATTTCACCTTAATCTAAACTGCAATGAGTCATTCATGACAAAAATGTAAGTCAAGTTGACCTAATTTTGGCATCTTTGCTGGTTACTATCCAAGATGTATCCGTTGCATGACCAAATATCATCCCTTTATGAATTGTTGTATTTAAGTTATTGACTAAATCAAGAACCATGACGTATGAAAAAAAAAGCTATATCCCCTCCCCAACCCTGTTGATCTCGGAGATAATAATGAAAATTCAATGGAAATCATTTTATCAAGTGATGTAAAAAGTTTTTATAATTTAAGGATTGAGTTATCTCTCTTATATCATAAAAAATCATTCAAGCAGTGTGGTCAGAATAGCAAAAGGCTCCTGGGAGCCTGAATCGCTCACACGACTTGAATGACTGATGGAATGGAAATATTTTGGGACATCAGGTGAAAAACTTCAATAAAGGATCATCATACAATTTCAACCTATGCAGGCTTTTGTACAGCAGATATAGCCAAACATTTAAGCAAACGAAAGCTTTTATTTATCATTTATAGGTTTAATCTGAAGGCAAAAACAACAGCTTTTCTTTGCAACAGTTTTCATTCTATAGAACAAAAACACCTAGAAACTACAATGTGTCGCTCTAAAGGGTCATAACACCTGTAAGGGGTCATCTGATAACTTTGACTCAATGGAGACTTTTGTCTAGCTAAATGGGCTGAAGGACTAAGCAAGCAACAGCTTTTCTCTATATGTTATGGTTTTCATGTTATAGGCCAAAAACAAGAAACAATGATATTTTCACCTTTAAATTTGAGGAAAAAATCATCTTACAACTTTAACCAAATTGAGACTTTTGTAAAGATAGCAGAAGGTTTAAGCAAGCAACAGCTACAGTTTTCATTCTATAGACCAAAAACATGAACAAGAGGCTCCCAGGAGCCTGAATCGCTCACCTGAACTACACAGACACATATATTTTGTAGATATTAATGTGCATAACCATATGCGATTTAAATTTCTGAAATATCTTGGTTAGTTTTCAAGATATTGGGCTTAATAAGTGCAAAATTTGGCTAAAATAACGAAAAAGGTCAATAACTCCCACATCAGCAGTCAGATCTTTTCCAAAATTTCAGGACAGGTAGATCTTAATATGCTGATCACTTGATTCTTGCACATTTTTGATATCTGAAACCATTTTTGAGTTATTAGCAAAAAAATTGAAATTTACCCCTATGTTCTATTTTTAGCCATGGCTGCCATGTTTTTTGACGAATCAAAAATCTGAATGATAGAGTTGTAGCATATAAGCTATTAAACAAGTGTGCCGAGTTAAAATGCAGTTGGTCTTACGGTGTCAGACAAGTTAATCTTTGAAATTCAGGGAAAACGTAATGAAAAATGGTAAATTTTGTTGTTTTAAGGACAATAACTCCAAAAAGAAAGGTCCTACAGCTGTGACCTAAATACATGAAATGTAGATCCTATTGTGCTTAATCATATGCAATTAAAATTTTTGAAATTTCTTGTATAGTTTTCAAGATATATGGCTAAACAAATGAAAAATTTTGAAAAAATCCAGTAAAAGGGCAATAACTCCTACATCAATTGTTGGATCTTCTTGAAACTTTCAAAGCAGGTAAATCTTAAGATCTGATCACTTTTGTCTCCCATCAGAATTTTGATATCTGTAACCATTTTTGAGTTATTAGCAAAAAACTGCAATTTACACCCATGTTCTATTTTTAGCCATGGCAGCCATATTTTTTGACAAATCAGAAATCCGAACAATAGAATTGTAGCATTTATGCTATTTAACAAGTGTGCCAAGTTTGGTTGAAGTTGGATGTATGGTGTAAGACAAGTTAATCTTTGAAATTCAGGGTAAAAGTAATGAAAAATGGTAAATTTTGACGCTTTAAGGGCCATAAGTCCTAAAATAAATGGTTTTACAGCTTTGACCTAATTACATGAAATGTAGATCTTGATGTGCTTAATCATATGCAATTTGAATTTTAAAAATATCTTGTATAGTTTTCAAGATATAGGGCTTAATAAGTGCAAAATTTGGCTAAAATAACGAAAAAGGTCAATAACTCCCACATCAGCAGTCAGATCTTTTCCAAAATTTCAGGACAGGTAGATCTTAATATGCTGATCACTTGATTTTTGCACATTTTTGATATCTGAAACCATTTTTGAGTTATTAGCAAAAAAATTGAAATTTACCCCTATGTTCTATTTTTAGCCATGGCTGCCATGTTTTTTGACGAATCAAAAATCTGAATGATAGAGTTGTAGCATATAAGCTATTAAACAAGTGTGCCGAGTAAAATGCAGTTGGTCTTACGGTGTCAGACAAGTTAATCTTTGAAATTCAGGGAAAAAGTAATGAATAAAAAGCTTCGCCGAGCGCAGCATGATACGACCGCAACATGTTGAACCCTGTACATTTTAGGCCCAATATGGATAGTCTATTGCTCTGGACACATGCAGCCCATGGTGGACTGACAAAGGTTTTTGACACATGCTGCTCTGGTGGACTTTCGACCCAGGGGGTAAAAATATAAATTTTCAATTTTGTATTCTACTCTTGCAAAAAAATTGTCAAAATCGGACAAGAATTTAAAAAAAATCAATTTCGGCCCCTTTTGGCCCCTTATTATGTAACAGGTGAAAAAGGAGTGGGGTTGCAAAAATAATTTCTCAAATTTGGATTCACTACTTGACAAAAATAAACTTGCAAAAAAAAAATTTCAAAAACAAACCAGAAACAAAAAAGTTTTGATTACGGCCCCTTTTGGCCCCTAATTACAAAACAAGTGAAAAAGGGGATGGTCACAAAAATAAATTCTCAAATTTGGATTCACTACCTGACAAGAATAAACTTGCAAAATTTTTTTTTTAAATCGGACCACAAATAAAAAAGTTTCGATTTTGGCCCCATTTGGCCCCTAATTACGTAATAGGGGAAAAAGGGGGGGGGTCGCAAAAACTAATTCTTAATTGTGTAAATGAGCTGAACATTTAAGCAAGCAACAGCTTCTCTCTACCTGCTATAGTTTTCATTTCATAGGCCAAAAACATGAAAAAACATTATTTTAGGGGCTGTAGCCCCTATAAGGGGTCATCTGACAACTTTAACCGTATGGAGTTTTTTGTAGAGCTAAATGAGCTGAACAATTAAGCAAGCAACAGCTTTTTGCTATCTGCAATAATTTTCATACTATAGGGCAAAAACATGAAAAAATGCTATTTTTCACCTTTAAGGGGCCGTAACCCCTATAAGGGGTCTTCTGACAACTTCGACCAAATGGAGACTTTTGTAGAACTTTTGATCCTGAAGCAGTAGGGTGGCATCAGATTTCATCTATCCCTTATACTTTTTGAATTACAAGCCAAAAACAGTAGTTTGACCCCCCTGGTCTATTTTTAGCCACGGCAGCCATGTTTTTTGACGAATCAGAAATTGAAACATTACTATAGTGCAGGACACCCTAATGATCAATCATACCAAGTTTCATTGAATTCTGTTCAGTAGTTTCAGAGGAGAAGATTTTGAAAAAGTTATTGTAAGAACAAACAAAAAAGTTACAATTTTGGCCCCTTTTGGCCCTTAATTTCCAAACGAAAAAAGGGGGGACTCCCAAAATCAATCCCATTCATCCTTTAATGGTAAGAAATATCATTGTCAAATTTCATTGCATATGGATAACTAGAACTAAAGTTATCGTGTATACACTAAAGTTAACGGACGACAACGACAACGACGACAGCATCATACCATTATACGTCCGCAAATTTTTTGCGGTCGTATAAAAATGGTAAATTTTGTTGTTTTAAGGACAATAACTCCAAAAAGAAAGGTCCTACAGCTGTGACCTAAATACATGAAATGTAGATCCTGATGTGCTTAATCATATGCAATTTAAATTTTTGAAATTTCTTGTATAGTTTTCAAGATATATGGCTAAACAAATGAAAAATTTTGAAAAAATCCAGTAAAAGGGCAATAACTCCTACATCAATTGTTGGATCTTCTTGAAACTTTCAAAGCAGGTAAATCTTAAGATCTGATCACTTTTGTCTCCCATCAGAATTTTGATATCTGTAACCATTTTTGAGTTATTAGCAAAAAACTGCAATTTACACCCATGTTCTATTTTTAGCCATGGCAGCCATATTTTTTGACAAATCAAAAATCCGAACAATAGAATTGTAGCATTTATGCTATTTAACAAGTGTGCCAAGTTTGGTTGAAGTTGGATGTATGGTGTAAGACAAGTTAATCTTTGAAATTCAGGGTAAAAGTAATGAAAAATGGTAAATTTTGACGCTTTAAGGGCCATAAGTCCTAAAAGAAATGGTTTTACAGCTTTGACCTAATTACATGAAATGTAGATCTTGATGTGCTTAATCATATGCAATTTGAATTTTAAAAATATCTTGTATAGTTTTCAAGATATAGGGCTAAATAAGTGCAAAATTTTGAAAAAATCCAGAAAAAGGGCAATAACTCATACATCGGTTGTTGGATCTTCTTGAAAATTTCTTGGCAGGTAGATCTTGAGGTGCTGATCACTTTAACCCTATGCCAGAATTTTTATATCTGTTACCGTTTTTGAGTTATTTGCAAAAAAAATCAGCCCAACCCTTCCTTTTAAGGTAAGTAACATTACTGTAAAGTTTCATAGCATTTGGTCAACCAGAACAAAAGTTATTGTGGGAAAAAAAAGTAAAAAGTCGCTTTTTTGGCCCCTTTTGGGCCCCTAATTTTTAAACGAAATTATAAAATGACCCCAAAAGGGGAGGTGCACATCATCAATATATCTGTAATCACTGTGTAAAATTTCAGAAAGATCTAGTGTTTGGTTTTTGAGATTCAGATTACACAAGAAAGGCACCCCATAGTGGGACGGACGGACGGACGGACAAACGGACAGACGGACGGACGGCCAGAGTGACCCGACTACTAGACCTGCTTTCGCCTTCGGTGACGCAGGTAAAAACTGAATTTGACCCCCCTGTTCTATTTATCGTAACAGCGGCCATGTTTTTTGACGTATCAAAAAATCCCAACACAAACTTTTAGCACAATACCCTAAGGAACAACCATATCAAGTTTGGCTGCATTTGGCCAAGCAGTTTCAGAGAAGAAGATGTTTGAAAAAAGCTAACGGACGACGGACTGACGATGGACGCCAAGTGATGGCAATAGCTCACATGACCCTTCGTGTCAGGTGAGCAAAAAACGTTATTTTTCACCTTTTAAAAAGGGACTGTAACCCTTATAAGGGGTCATCTGACAACTTGGACCAAATGAAGACTTTTGTAGAACTTTTGATGCTGAAGCGGTAGGGTGGCATCAGATTTCATCTATCTCTTATACTTTTTGATTTACAAGCCAAAAACAGTAGTCTGACCCCCTGGTCTATTTTAAGCAATGGCGGCCATGTTTTTCGACGAAACAAAAATCCCCACATTAGTTCTGTGGGGGATATCCTAAAGTGCCACCAGACCAAATTTGGTTTGAATCTGTGCAGCCGTTTCAGAGGAGAAGAAGCTTGAAGAAAAGTAAACGACGGCGACGACAGACGACGACAACGGAGGCCAAGTGATGGCAATAGCTCACATGGCCTTTGGCCAGGTGAGCTAAAAAGGGGGGGGGGGTTGCAAAAACTTATCCCCCATTTTGTATCAACTACTTTGCAAAGAAAATTTTAAAATCAGACCAGAAATAAAAAATAGTTGCATCTTTTGACTCTTTTGGGTCCCTTATTTTTAAATGAAATTAGAGGCTCCCAGGAGCCTGAAGTGCTGGACTTGTGTAACAATACTTAACATTGCCAACAGCCAGTCATGACATAACCATTGGAGAGCTCTATAAAGCTGAGCATTTAAGCAAGCAAACGTGTGGCAAAATTTTCTATGGTACACAATCTTTCATGTACAATCCATTTAACGTGCCATACTCCTATAATGGTCATCTGACAATTTTTGCCTAATTGCCTCTACAATTTTGTAGAGTTCAATTAGCTGAACTAATAAGGAAGCAAAACCTTCTCCCAGTCTCCTATCGTTCACATACTATAAAGCTATAACCACTATTTTTGCGGTTTAAGGGGCCATAACCCCTATAACGGGTCATCTGACATTTTCAACTGAATGTACAATTTTGTAGATCTCAATTAGCTGAACATTTAAGCAAGCAAAAACGTTTCCCTATCTTCTATTGTTCACAATCTATAGGCTAAACCTCTATTTTTGGCATTTAAGGGGCCATAACCCTTATAAGGGGTCATCTAACAATTTTGACCAAGCATCAATTTTGTAGAGCTTACTTAGCTGAACAATATGCAATCGAAATAAATTTCATGGTAGGTATATCTTGATGACTGTGCTGATCACTTTCACCCTATGCCAGAATTTTGATATCGATAATGGTTTTTAAGTTATTTGCAAAAAACTGCTGTTTTACCCTCCTGCTCTATTTTTGGCAACAGCGGCCATGTTTTTAATTGGATCAATTTAAAATGACAATCGTTTGTAGCCAACATGTCATACATCATTCCTGGATAGATTCAGTTAAATTGGTTCTGTAGTTTCAGGAGAAGATTTTTGGCCAGGTGAGCTAAAAAACTAAACTTACCAGAAAATACATCAGCACCTTGATCTTCAAGATCAGACTTGTCTGGTATCTTTATAAATTCAGCAATTGGATCCAAATGTTGCCTCTACAAAATATCAATGACCTTAATTAGCATGATTGGTCGATAAAAAAGGTTACCTTAATAATAATAAACTTATATAAACTTATTCATGTTATTGAAATGTGATATCTTTTTCAACAGCTTAAAATTTGTGAGCATTTTGCAGTATAATAATCACTTTCATTATCATTCTTTAAAACCTTCATATCTAAAAATATATAACATAATTTACACAATATGACATGATCCTTCAAAAATATATTTAATATAAATACAAATATACCACATTACACTTACAAAACATTCTTGAAAATGCATTCTGAAAGCATTTTTATATTCCAGGATGACCTACAAAGAATTCAGGCTTTTTATCCAGCTTTTTTTTCACTTACCCTAAAAGAACTCAAATAATATCAGGTGCATAAAAAGTTGGTGACTACAACCCTTGAACTCACCCTTAAAACTAAATTGTCAAACAATAAGATTTGTCCCTGTGAATGTGATCATGATCATGTGACACCTACAGACCTATTATTCTGAGATATGTTCACTTTATCATAGACCTGTATATTGAATAGATTCTATTTAATATACAGGTCTATGACTTTATATAAAAAAACCTTAAGAATTGTACAAGACCAAAATAAAAAAAATATGTGTTTCTGAGAGATCATTTCTGGTCATTTCTTTATTTATCTAGAATATATTAAAAGTGGTGCTTTAAGATAAATTCCAACAAAAACGTTAGGCTATGCATAAAACCGTGTACTAAGAAACCAAGAGTCCCGTTGGTATAAACTAATAAAAGCAAATATTGGATACTACAACATATTTTAACCAAGAGTGACTGATGCCTAATAATTTTTCTTCTTTCCCCTTTTTGCGGGAAATCGTAATAAAGCGAATCAATACCGGACACCTAACATTTCCGGAAACTGAAAACGAAATGGAAAACGTACTGAACCCTTTTTAAAAAGAGATAAATAAACCAATTATTACTTATCCTTTGTAAAACTCTAAATGAAATGAAAAGCATCTCAGATTTTAATTTCAAATGAACTGCATGCCGACTGGTTAGAGTCACTGTACGTGGAGTCGTACACATTTTTGAAGGATTTATAGCCAATCAAATGTTCCATTCCCCCAAGCTGAACAGGAGTTCATCAAGGTACTTTGGAATACTGGTGCTTAATCTATCTATATAATGTTGTAATAATAGAGGTTAATCTTTTTGATCAGTTAAACTCGCACATTCATTGAAAATGAAAACTACTCATAGGTAGATGATTTTTACCTAAAGGAAAAAAACTCCTATCTCTGAGAGAAAATTGCTTATATCTACGATTGTTTCAACAAAATCACATTTTTTTATGAATTTAATGCTTAAACCGACTCTTTGACATTTATCTTTCTCATTTTCTTTTATATAAATATTCTTTTTGAGCTATTTTTTCAATGTGAAATTTTCAACAGGTAAGTCTTTTATACTAGGAAAATTTTTCCTTCATACAACAAGATAATCTCCTCTCTATAGATGTGAGTTTAAACTGATCAGATAGATTAACTTCCATTGTAACACATTCAATAGGAGGATTAAGTATGGGAACTCCAAAGTACTTTGATGAGTCCCTGTTCAGCTTGGGGTAATTGATCATTTTATTGGCTATAACTTATACGGCAATGTCAAAGTGAATCGGTTGCAATCATTTTCTAAAATAAAGGGGTGGACAAGACCTTCAAATACTCAATAGTTATATTTTTACAGATTATTATTCTATGGTAACAAAAGCGTGGAAAACTGCTAAAAATAGTACATGGAGTCATGCACCTCAAAAGTTTAAAAATGTTCGTTCATTTTTATACCAAGTCTTAATGAGGTGAAATACAATCATTTCAAAGACATTTTGTCACTGCTTAGTTTCCAGAAAAAAAAGCAGGATGACAGCGTGTCTCACTCTGTTTATTTATCAGTATGCATTTAATAGTTCTTAAACTCAAAAACTTGACTTATCCTGTAAAAGAACATATTAATGATATAGTTTCATTCATGCAAAAAAATATTTGTATTAGCATTTCCTGTAAAATTTAATTTTGAAACAAACCAAAAGTGTACGAAATGGCGAAATTTTCTATCTATATTCTAGTAAATGCAGAATAAAAGCTGCAAAAAAAATAATAAAACATAGCTGGACCTAGATATAGTAATTTCTGGGCCAATTTCTATCAATTCTTCATGTTAAGTTCCTTAAAAATAAAGATCTCTTTTTTTCCTGTTTCGATTTTAAATTGAGAAAAGACAAACTATCCCTAAATAAAGATCTCTTTTTTCTCTGTTTCGATTTAAAATAAGGACAAACTATCCCTATGGTGCCTCTTACATGAAACGGAGTGAACACTTGTAGTAAATACCTTATTGAAAGTTGCATGAGATTTGAGGCCACAAAAAAGGGATATTAGCCTTAAAAAGAGATCTCTAAAATAAAGGAATTTTACAGGAAGAATTCATAAAAATAAAGTATTTTTTATATCTAGGTCCATCTTCACTTTATATTTCAATTTTATGTGCAGTTTTGGCTGTGCAGATACAGAAAATTTATTAAAATTTATGCCATGCTTTAAAGAAAGGTATACAGATGAACCTTAATGCATGGGGGTGTGCTTGATTTGTTTGTAACGATTTTCTTTTTTATATTTATTCTGAATTAATTAATTTATGAATTAAAATGCATTTATATTAGTGATTAATAAATTATAATTCAATATGATATTAAAGGAATTAAACCCCCAAAATATCAGTATGCAAGACAAAAATAAGTTACATTAAGGTTCATCTGTACCTTTCTCTAAAACATGGCGTTTTTTTCAATCTATTTTCCATATATGCACAGCCAAAACTGCACATAAAATTGAAATATAAAGTGTAGCTGGACCTAGAAATTTAAAATTCTTACCTTATTTCTATGAATTATTCCTGTAAAATTCCTTTATTTTAGAGATCTCTTTTTTCTCCACTTTTAAAAACACCCGATTTAAGGCTAATATCCCTTTCACCCTTTCTTGTGGCCTCAAATTTCATGCAACTTTAATAAGGGATTTAACTAAAAGTGTTCACCTCGTTTCATGTAAGAGGCACAATAGGGATAGTTTGTCCTTTTAAAATTTAAAATTTGAAACAAAATTTAAAATTTAAAATCTGAACAGGAAAAAAAAGAGATCTTTATTTTTAAGGAACTTAAAATGAAAAATTGATAGAAATTGAATCAGAAATTACCTTATCTAGGCCCAGCTATGCTTTATTTTATTATTTTATTTGTAGTTTTTGTTCTGCATATACTAGAAAGGTACTGATGAACCTTAAAAATGCAAGAATTCTGGGGGCGTTTACATATGTACATGTATTTTATAATATTTGTAACATTGGTTATAAAATGTATGATTTCTAGAGAAAAATACTTAATTGATATAAATAGGAAAAGACATAATAAATTACGAACTAGAAAAAAAAATATAAGAAGTCAGAACTAACCTGAGAAACATCACGCTTAATGCAGAAGACACCTATGACAACTGTGGACAAACAAGTAGAGCGCACCATCGTTTAAGTACAAGATTAATTCGATGACCCCAAATGCCCTAAGAATTAACCAATAGAATATAAAGAAAGTAACCATCAACCAATAAGAATTCCCATTATCATGACACAATCAAATAAGGTTACCTAAGGTTTACTTTTTCAATGTTTGACAAATGAAAATGACAGGATATAAAACTTTCTTAAAGGAATGTTTTTTTTTTAAATGAGTATAATTTTATTTTAAAAACAAATAATACTTAGTATGCAATATTTGTTTCATATGTCCACAATGAGCATGTTGGCAAGGGCGAATCCAGGAATTTTTTTAAAGCGGGTGGTAAATCAAACAGTACACTGAGGACGAAAAGGGGGTTGGTTCCAGAGCAAATTTACCGAAAATCTACATGAAAATATTTGGAAGAAAGATGTTTCATCCACGAAACCCCCTTAAGAGATGGCTCGTTTCACATAATTTTGACTTGAGAAATATGTCTGTGGAATGCGGTTTAACAGTTTCATCTAAAAATACGCAAGATTGCTTAGCTGGGGGGGATCAGGATTTTGTATTGATAATGAAAATGCAGTCGCAAGCTGTGTCACAAGAGAAAATCAGTTTATTGATGGAATTTTTACTTATTGCGGCCCATGCATATGCCTTTTCGAAATTTGATAAAGTTTTGATAAAAAGAAAATAACTTTCATAGTCGGCTTTCTATTCCAATGTTAAATCATTTTGACCAACAAACTTTGGTGGTTATCACCGCGCTAGCGAAAGCGCGGGGATAATATTGTTTTGCTGTTCGATGTACGTACGTATGGCGTCAATGTCCAGGAAAAATCCTTGAAACCATTAGGAGTAGAAAGATGAAACTTGGGTTATTGATTGCATTGTGGGTGGGAATTTTGATAGGCTGGACTGTATAGGTTGCTTAAGGGCACATTCCTTCGTCACTCAACTCCTCATAGATTATTTGGAATACGCTACTAAAACTTGGCTCAGTAGTTGCACAATGGATATATATTTTGCCAAAGGTTTCGAAATTTTGATAATGCCCCTTGGGACTGGGCTGCATAGGTAGCCTAAGGACACATTATTCCTTCGTCACACAACTCTTCCAGGTTACTTGGAATATGAAACTGAAACTTGGTTCAGTAGTTACACTATGGATGTAAACTGTGTCGAAGATTTCGGAATTTCGATAGTGCCCCTAGGGGCTGGGCTGCAAAGGTAGCATAAGGACACCTTCCTTCGTCACACACCTCATCTTTGGTTCCATAGGTAGCATTCGGGCATATTATTCCAGTTTATTTGGAATATAAAACTGAACCTTTATTTTTTGTGTCAAATTAACCTCATACAAGGCCACCAATCTCGCAACAGACAACTCTGATATTTTTACCCGTTATTAAGTGTGATACGTTTTTTTTTTTTTCGCTTGAAAACGTAAACACACGTTTTGTTAAGTTTTCATTGAACTCCTATCACTTTATTGGGAAAATTAACAATGCTATTCGATCAATATGACCATTTCCTACAAATAGGGGTTATTATTTTAACCTCAGATCTTGATATTTTCTCAGAATTCGTTTTGTTCTGTCGACAAAAGATATTATTATCACCATTGACCAAGTAATTTGTTGTTTTTCAAACAAAAAACTCACCGAAATTTAACTTTTGGACTTAAATAAAATATGTTATGAATTATATAATTAAGTTATGAGGTTTGGGACCAGTTATGATCTAATTTTAGAGGTTTTTTTAACAAATACATGCGCCTTAGCTTGATAAGCCCTGCTGTTTTCTTGTTCCACTTTTTATTGTTGAAATGTAATTAGTGAGTTTGTGTTTTACGCCCTCGCAACACTATATACTAGTAGGTTATTTGAAGGCGATGAACATGAAAAAAATGCTTAAATGAACATGAAATGATGAACAAAGCGAACAGAACAACAGACAAAAGGGAAGAGATGGGTAGGGGTGGAAAATTTAGCCTATGTTGTGCACTACTTGGCAGTCTACAAAAGGATCTTAAACGTGCATGAAGTGTGGCCTTCACCACACACGTTGGCCCATAATGGTTTGCAGTCATGTTTTCCGCATTATAGCCTGACGACCCCGGCATTCATTATGACAGGGCTGTCCCATTCAACCACCTGGGGCAAGCATCTCAGTCGCTTTATGTGCTAAGCGGCCTGACTTGATGTCAGATTACTGGGCGCTCTTTGGTGGGCCTTTACCGACAAGCTTAGTGCTGTTGCGGACATCTAGCACAAAATTCTGCTTAAAGTGGCACCAGGGGTCGTCCTTTGCGAACGTAAATTCCAGTGAAGAACAGCAATGGAAGCGCTATTCGTTTGCTTTTTTTGCTTCAATGTTTGTGTCATGCATATATACTAGATATTTCATGGTTATGTTTAGATTTCATTTATCAAAAGTAAAGTTTAAACAAATTTGCGAAAAAATAGATAATTCGGACAGGCTTTTAGCAAGAACTGCTTACTTTTTTGGAGCACTTGAGCCCACTCTCGTTACGACTAAAGTTCATATTGTTGATTTCTGTTCAGTCGTTTTTGTATTTTTATGTTTTGTGTTCCATCGTGCTGTTCTCGTTCGTGTTTACTGGTTTACTGGTTTTTGTCGTTGCCTTTTCAGACTTTTGACACTCAACGGCCTATTGGTGCATCTGTGCTCCTTCCATACATCAGTGATACATGTAAAATAAACATGTCTTTATCAAATTTTACATACAAGTACGTACTTCGTTAAAAACTTCATATTAATTATAAAACATTAAATATCAAATGGTTGTAAAAAAAAAAAATACATTTATTTTTAAATATTCAATAGGACAAAATCAACTTATCAGGGCTGCCAACCTTTCCGAGTTTCAGTCTGAAGCGAAGTATATTGGTATCAAAACGAATATCCCGGAAATTAATATCGCAACGATTTCTACTAACATTACAAATTGTATTGATTTTTGAGATAGGTGGCCATGTCATAATTAGTTTAGATAGAGGTACCTACCCATTAACCATATAAAGATAATCTTATTTCTTATAAACAATTTCCAATACCAGTCATAAGTATATTTTTGCCCCTTATACTATCAACACAAGTGCAGCACGAGGATATGCAGCGACGTGGTGGCTTTAATTAGTTAAAATTTGATATTTGAAATGTGAAATTCAGGGAAAAAATATATTAGTTCACGATTCTCGTACCGTAGAACAATTGGCCCAATGCTTGACCGATATAGAGAAATTGTTCACGATCATTACCCGTCCGTTTAATAGAATTTTGAATAGTAGTTTGATTCGTCAGTCCTCTGATGCGCATCTGTAAAACAAAGTTCTCTGGAAAAACGGTTTCTGCCAGATGAATACAAAATTGCCCAATACTAGTATATACTAGTATATAGCTGCAGATTAAATTGTACATGTAACAGGAGGGTAGGATGCACCACACCAGGTGTGTGCTCTTTATATCGTCTATTCTTGTCCGGTAAACTGTCGTGTACATTAGAGCTTCAGCAGTAGGCAATACTCCTTAGATGTTCAGAATGTTCAATTTTGAAAACATCGTTAATAACTCAACAATCAAAATTAAAGGTTATAACAGAACATTAGAACTGGGAGGGTGAATTTCAAATGTCCAAGAAGAAAGACAGAAAAAGCTGGTAAGGACACACCGGAGAAATTGAAGATCGTTATGGTCCTGACTTGATACGGGCATTTCAAAAGAACCAGTTTTTCTGTCGCACCCCCTTCTTCCACTGCCATTTATAATGTAAAAGAGGGAACGTTGCAGCTGTTCTGGGGTAAATTCGAACTCAAAACAATGCACTATGAATATATAAAGTAAATGCGGTTCAAGTGTTCCCTTCGATGCAGTACGTCGATTCAACCGAAAAACGACAAAAAGATAAAGATTACATTCACTCTAATTTATTCTCAAATTGATTGAATAATTGAATATCTCTAATAATCTTTTTATAAACTATTTCAAGGAAATATTGATTATAGAATACTATTTTTTTTTATTCAATGGAGATCATCAATAAACAATTTTCATCACGCCTATTACAAAATCTATATACATGTCGTCTAGTCAAACTGGACGTCACGAGTTAAGCTAGGTTTCACCGAACGTAAATTACAATAAGTCAAATCTGTTTGAATAAATCTTTATTCTTGTGCAATGATCTATTGTGTGCTAAAAAAAAATCTTTTCGGGCAGGTATACTTAACAAAATACATGTAGTGTCAAATCACTTCATTTTCTAATAAACGGTTAGTGTTTCAATATTTCTAATTTTAACATGTTTCTAATCTGGGGCCATGTAAAAAAAAGTATCTTAGGAAAAAGACATTAATGTCTGTCCTTGTTCATTTGAATTGTATTGAGATAGGACATCTCCCCTGTTGATAACATGATGTCCGACTAAAAAAAAAGATAGAAAACCTGGTTTTCAGCAGAAAACTAGGGTTTCAGCAGAAAACTAAGGTTTCAGTGACTGAAGCCTAGGTTTCAACAATTCAAACTTGGGTTTCAGCAAGGAAATTCAGTTTTGAGACTTGCTTGCTTGCAATTATAGATACTTAATAGCATTTTTATCAAGTCCGTTGTACGTTTATATTAACAAAATATAATTTTGGTACTAGGCTAAATTATTTTCGCGCCAGAAAAGAATAAAGGAAATGACGTAACAATCAGTTCGATTCGGCGCATTTCCATTTCCTGTGTTTTGTAAACATCGACAGCAGCAGCTCAATCATGATGCACAGATCTTTGAATATACTCCCTGTTTGTAACAGATTTTTATCGTCTGGAAACCTTCAGAGAACTACAAGGTAACAGGAAAAAATTGTTCTTTAATTTTATGTCAAATATGGGTTGTTTAGTATTTTTTGGACTTTGACCCCGAAAATAAATTTACTCTGTTGTTTCTCACTGTTGTAAACAGCTTATGTAATTTTAATATTTCATGCTTTAATTAATAAGATTTTATACATTTTTCCCTCTTTTTGTACCAATTTCAACAAACATTTGTAAATAGTACACTCAAAAGTAAACGTATCCCCCCTTTTTCAATGTCTGTTAATAAAAGTGTTTGAAATGTGAACAGTCAACTACAAATTTATGTAAGTTTTTCATTCATTTTATAAGTACAAGTTTATGCTTTGATAGACATAATAACTGTTTGATGATGACACATATTTTTCGTTATTTGGTGCTGTCAATTATTGTACTTGTATATGATGTCTAAATCTTTTTTTATTGATTTTTTATAACAATAACTAAACAAAAACTTTAAATTATATAATATTACACAAAATCACTTCGGTATCCAGACAAATAGGTCAAATGGCTGAAAAACTTGAATAACAGATTACACATAAATGAGTGGATCAGCATGTGTCTTTGATATGTAACCAATACAGTAGTTTAAACTATTTGAATTGACACATTCATGAACATACTGTATATATGTACTGTAAACCATAGACCTGTATAAAAGAATGGATTTGCAAATTGGTGAAATCTCTCAATATCTCGTGCAAATTAACAAGATTTCGTACAAAATGAACACTTTGAAATGTACAACTTTATACTGTAATATCTCAAAAACCATAAAAGATTTTCAATAGACCAATCGCGAGTTAATCCATTCCGAAACATTCCGGATATTAGAATGTCCAAATGTCAAAGGTCAACTGAGGTAAGATCTGACGTCAGAACATTGAGAGCAATGGAAGCAACATGTTTACCGATTTATTTTAGGAAAATTTGAAAGAAAATTGAATAAAAAGTTTTGTTCATCAATTTGTAATGGTTAAAGAAATATAAAAACAAACATTTCCAAGGGATTGGAGAGAAAGGACAAGGTTTCCCTGTTTGATTTATCACAGAGTAGGTACAAGTTTTCCAGTAAAATCGAGGTAAAATGGCGGCTATTTTGGAACTCGCGATCCGGGTATTGATTCTTTTTTTACAGCCATTCTAAAATGTTTTGAGATTTTATATGTGTTAAAATTACTTTAATAACCTTTGGCACTTTAGAGGAGTATCAAAAGAGCCAATGCTACCCTAGTTTTCATGAAAATACAAAATTTTCAAAAAGTTTTCACTTTAAATTGTCACAAAAAGTTTATTCCTTAACCAAATTACATGTAAATGAAATTTTTACACAGATTATTCCTTAATCTTTTCTATGTTTAATGCAATTTATTCTGATTAATTCAATTGAAAGGCAAAAGTAGTTAGAAAAATAAACAAACTCTTATTTATAAACCAGTGATATTTTCACACATATATACTGGACAATTAACAAGTTGCAAATGTATTTATATACAGGTCAATGTGTAAACCAAGAAATTTTCTTGACTTCTAAAATATTTCATGTTTTTGAATCCTACATATAGTGTTTATCACAAAGAAATCAAATTAATGTGCAACAATTTGATTTTTGGAATTTCTGTTCCTCATGAAAGTCAAGAAAATAAATTGCCTGCAAAACAAGTTGGATTACAGTAAATTAATTAAATCATAAATTTTTACATGGTATATACATGTACGTGTATGTTTAATTTGTATTAATCATATCTTTTTTCAAATGTAATCCATTGCTTATAATTTCTGTATCTATTTTAATTTCAGTCCTTTATCATCTCTAATATCCAGAGACAGGAGTACAGCTGCAGCTGCTGCCAGTGTTGAAGATGGTGCCACAGCTAAACAAGAAACTCAGAAGAAAGTTGATACTGCACCAAAAGTATGCATACATTATACACATGATGTATACACCAAAATTAAAAATAAATTAAGCTGCTCTGTTCATATATCTGTTAAATACATAAGAAATTAGATAATATCAATAAATTTTACCTTTACCCTTCAGACTTAAATGTCTTTGTAAATAGGCCATAGTGACCCAATCATGGAAATTAACACAGGACGGACAGCTGCGACCTGTCAAAATAGTGCTGTAGTCATAATATTTTATTGACATTTAAAAAAAAAATGCTATGAAAAGTGATAATTGTTTGTTTTAAGAATTTACTTGTAACTGAAAAAAACATTCCCTGCCTATTCAAAAAATATTTGGGGGTCAGATCAGGAGAAACAAACCATTTAAAATGTCATTCTCTCTGAAAAATATATGTGAAATTTTAACTCATAAGAATTTGTTCTAAAACTAAGACATTACCATTACACAATTTAAAATTTGGATATTATCCCTTTTAAGAATTGGAACATGCATATTTTGTTGATTTTTTATAAAAAAAAAAATACATACATATACCACTTTATTCTATACTCTTAAAAATTCTAAATCATATGACAGTGTACCCAGATATTTTAAATAGCATCCTGGTATTTTGAAATTTTCACAAAAGCATCTTCTGACTTGAAATTATAGCATAACATTCTCTAATTTCTATATAGAATATATAATAGGTGATTTCAGATAGCATCACATTTGTAACACATTGCCAGAATGCTATATGGGCCTGGGGAGAGCTTTGCATATGATTGCATTTGTATGCCACATGTATTTATTGTCTATTGGCTTTAGTGCGGTGTGGAGGTCGTAGAAAGCTTCCCCATGCTTCAGTTGTATGCTCTTATATATTTTCAAGTACTGGAATATGTGTTGGAAAGACACAGTTTACATATTTCCAAAATTTGACAACGTTTGGCTATTTCTTTAAAATTTGATACGTTTATCTGTTTGGTCATTGTTGTAATATTTTTTGGCTTCTGTTTTTGTTTTATGAAATCTAATATTCTACTGGTTTTCCAAGTTTTTTTACTCCTAGCGTGTCTGATGAAGGTTAATCCAGAAAAGCGCTTCACACGCAGTGAAATTTTGCTTTCGCACATTTATCAAAATCATTTCAATATGTGGATCGTGTCTTTCTGGCACATATTCCATATTCTTTCGTTTTTAATATTATAAATTTTCATATCAATCATATTTTCAGGAGTCCAAATCATTTGCCATGAACTTGTTCAGAGGAAAGATCAGATCAGAAGAAGTATTTCCATTCCCAGAAGGTAAAAAAATCTAGACAGAAAAAACTCCAATTGGAACTATCTATTTCTATACAACTATACAATAAAAAAATATTTGTTATTGTTCATGTTACTAATGTATAATGCTATTAAACATGTCGAAATATAATTTAAAAAAAAATAGATGCACCACTGAAGAAAAAAAAAATAACTACAAAACATACATGTAAACATGGTATATCAAAGAATACACTTGTCACTAAAAATGACAATTCAGAAGCATGTACAGCAAAATAACATACATGTAATCAATGAAAATACAGGAAGAAGATGAAACCCATACATTTCCATGATTTAGGTTGACTGAGGGTTTTTTTTAGTCGTGACTATAGGAGAATGCCCCTTTGCAGCGACTATAGCAGTAAAACTGCTAAATACTCACTATATGCCATGGGTCGTCCAGCCCATGACACACCACCGCTAGTGTTAGCTGCTCCATAGTATCCTTTGTTGTTGATGGATGCAGGGCCTGTCTAAGGCGTCTTCCACCACGGGGAGGTACTGGTCGGAATTCTGGAAGACTAAATGATTAAGGTTACAAACAAATGTATATTTATACCCCAAGGCTCACCAAACCAGGCGAAATGAGCGAAAAAGTCGCCCTGAAAAGTTAAATTTCAACTTTGTAATGTCACAGGGAGAAGTTGAAGTCGCCTTCTAAAATCGCGGTTATCTCCGACATTTCCCGTTTCTATGAAAGATTAAACAAAGCTACATGTTTATTTGGACATTTTACCTCTCCCAGAGCTAATTAACAACCTGCCATGATGTCCTGTCACTGTTAATTACCAAATTCAAAAGTTTATTATCTTGTTAATAAACCAATTAGCGCCCAAGCCCGACGGCGATAGTCAGCTTGTACACCAAACTTGTTAATTAGATGGATCCAACTCCCAGTCATTAATTGGCTTCCAGGATTGATAAAACTTAATATCAATGTGATTTGTTCACAAATAGTCAAGAGTATTTTTGTTTTTTGCAGGGGATAATCCTCTGCAAAAAACAAAAATACTCTTGACTATCCATTCTTCATATAGCCTGTAATTGCAACCCTTCTTAACCACTTGATGGGTTTTGATGAAACTCTATAAATTAAAAATGCCATCATGGGTTTTGATGAATTTTTACATTAAGAAAGAACATGTACATCATACATAGATGTAGATGGAGATACACAAGAAAAAGATTATTGCTCTTTGATTTCTTTCAAGGGAAGATTGTTGGACTGCAACATAAACTGGGGTTATTTTTTGAAAGCTTCTCAGTCTTCCTATTTTTCTTTCAGTTTTGACAGATGACCAGAGGGAAACACTGCAATCCTTGGTGGACCCAACTGCAAAATTCTTTGAGGTATGTTATTATTTATTATTGTCAAGTTTAAACATTATTTATAATACATTTAAACATATTAAATGTATTTAGTTTGTGTTTACAATTAGAAAAAGTAAAAAAAAATCATAAATAAAACATGTGTTCTCTTGATGTTCTCTTGACTTTGTGCCCAGTGAATTGCATATAATCAATGATTATACTTTAAACTATTATCTTTGTCATGTTTGTTTATCCTTAATAGCAAGTTTTATTGTCCATGTAGATAATGCACATCTTTTTCCACTTCTCAGGAGCAAAATGATGCTTTGAAGAATGATGCCTTAGAAAAGGTAGAGGACCATGTCATGGAAGGTTTAAAGGCACTTGGAGCATTTGGTCTTCAGGTGCCAGAAGATTTAGGTTGGTTTAGCTTGAACTGAAGGAAGATTTCCTTGAATTCTTAAGAGATTAAGAGTTTTTTTAAAGAAATGATGAAATAAGACAGTGGGTAATTAAGATATTTTTGACTATAATGTCCTTTTAAACAGAAACACTTGCAAGAGATGCTGCTCTTTACAAACTGTATACCTACATTTACAGTGCACATATTTTGGTATTGGCAAAGAAACATAAGAAAATGTTATAAAATGACTTTGTAAGATGTTTGTTAGATTCCTTATCCTTAAATTTTTTTTAATAGATTGCTATACATATTTGAGGTTTCTTGTTAATAAAAGAAAATAATCAATGTCATATATTAACAACACCTTATTGATGTATTTTCAGGTGGAGTTGGTCTTACAAACACACAGTATGCCAGACTGGTAGAAATTGTAGGATCACATGATCTTGGAGTTGGTATTACACTTGGTGCTCATCAGGTAATTTTAACGCCCCGCAATGACATTGGGGGGGTATTAAGTTTTACTCATGTACGTACGTATCTAAACATGAAAATGAACATTTCTGTCGAGCTTTTCTCAGGAACCTTACATGAGAATGATTTGAAACTTGGTAGGGTGGTTCAGTATGTCAAACTATACATCCTAAGTGATTTTGAGATCTGTCAGACATCTACTTCCTACCAATGTGAAAATATGTGAACATGACTGAAAATTTCCGGGGCCTAGTGGGGGCATCCGTGTCCCATGGACACATCCCTTCTTTATTTAGTATTATTTTAACAGGTTATATTGTGTAAGAACCTTCCAGTTTTATACTACATTTTTCATTCATACAGTTTTTAAAGAACTTCATAATATATTTTTCATCAACCTGGTATCGATTACTTCGAACAGTTCAAGTACATGCACATAAGAACAGTAAATTATTTTTCTCAGATGAATTTTCATGGGAAAGAGGAATTGTTCACATCTTACATTGTCTTACTTGTATATAATTATAATTGCTAAATATAAACTACATTAGTATAGGCATCCAGAAACAGGGGGAACAATTTGTGAGGGGTTAATTTTTTGCAATCTTTAAGTCATCAACATATTCTGAAAAATAAAACAAGCTTTATTTTCTTGTTAAATAATAAAAAAAGATCTTATGCTTTGTGAGAATTATACTTTGCAAACACAGTTAAAATGTAAAAGCTAAATTTAAACCACATAAAAATTTCATCTGTTACAGGATCGTTTCCCAGTATGGTAACCTGGACTTGAATAATCTGAATTGCTAATGTCATTTTAAACATTGTATTTTATATTTGCAGTCTATTGGATTTAAAGGAATTCTATTATTTGGAACCCCAGAACAGAAAGCTAAATACTTGCCAAAACTTGCCAGTGGAGAGGAGATGGCTGCCTATTGCCTGACTGAGCCAACCAGTGGATCTGATGCAGGGGTAGGTAGTGAGTGTTCAGCAAAGTGTGGGGTTCAAATGGGGATAACAAAACAGGGTCTGGTGGTAGAAATTTGCCTGTGGTTATTGATTGATTAAGCCAAGTTGATCTGATACAGTGATTGGTAGTAAATGGTTTTAAAAAAAACGTTGGATCATATTGGGTGTTCAGAAAGGGAGATTAAGCGCAGATACTTATATTGATTAACAGAACTAAATATATATAAGATTACATATTTGCTTTTGACTGTACAGTGAATGACAGATAATTTCTACAAGGGATGTAAAGCGAGACAGTTAACTCTGAGCTTTGTTATAGCATTAGAAATTAAAATTAATACTTTAAGGCTAATTTTAATAACAAAAAAGGAATATTTATCTGACGATTATTTTGTATTTAAACCATTTTAGGCAGCAAAATGTAGAGCAGTATTGTCAGGAGATGGGAAACACTACATCCTCAATGGTAGTAAACTTTGGATCAGTAATGGTGGTATGGCAGAAATTTTCACAGTCTTTGCTCAGGTAAAACAAAGAAAAATAATATATAATTTATGTCAGGTGTGTGTTTACCCATATTATGTCACATTGAAGTATGAATGCATTACATATATGTATTATGTAAAGCTGCAGCTTTTTGTAAATTATAAAGCTGTGTATATTAGTGTGAAAAAAAAAATATGCATACATTTATATGCTGAGGTTTCATTATTATTTTGTGGGATACAAATTTGTTGTTAAATAAGAATCCAACTAAATATTACTTTTGAATTTAATCAAATAAGCAAAAAGTGTTATAAACCACAAAGTTAAGTATCCAATGAAATGTCTTTTTGAGAAGCCAAAAGATGATACCCATTAAACAGTAAAGGTAGATGAATCCACTGTACTTAATGTTTATATGTATGTATTCTTTATGTTGTTAGGAATAAAATTAAAACAAGAACGATTTCTTTTTCAGACTCCAGTTATGGATGACAAGACTGGTGAATTTAAAGACAAGCTTACTGCCTTCATTGTAGAGAGATCCTTTGGTGGAGTGTCAAAGTAAGCATTAATTTCAGATTTGTTTTGGCAATTTTTTTAATTTGAGGGAATTGCAATATGTTGAGCTATAACCATTCACATTGGCTGTTTTTATTTGCTGTTGGTTTATAAAACCCTTATTCCACAACTGTTTATTTTAACAATTATTTTTTACATACAACATTTATTACAAACTACATGTATTTATGTGAAAAAGTGAAATACCATGGTGTTGTATTCAATTAATGTGTTATTACAATAAAACTTACACAATATAAGATAAATACAACTTATCACAGCCTTTTGATACTTGGTATGCAATTTCAATATTGGGTTCTTTTTCAAATCTGCAGCTCACTGGCCTACTGCATTGTAAACACAATCTGGGCATTTTATACATTAACAAATTCTCCATGTTTTTATCCTGATAACAACAAAATGAATGATTAAGGCTAATGTGGACACCTATACTGAAAAAAATTCTGTCATTAAACATTTGATTTTATGGTCTAAAATGAAACATGTTATTAATATCCTTTATTTCAAATAAAAATAAGGATAGGTCACCATGCACGTTTTTGCAATATAAGTGGTTAAAGTATGCCTGAATTACAATAGATTATATAGGAAAGGCCAAATTTTAGGCATAAAATCATGTCTCAGAAAAAATCCTTACAATAGAATCTTGTTTTTATTTTGTCAAAAGTTATATTTTTACCTATATGTTAAAATAAAACATAGAAAACAGAGGGTCACCAGCTTAGATTTTTGTCTACTATTCAATTCCATTGTAAATTTAGGGTAATTTTGTAGTGAATTAGCTCCCTTGTTTTTGTCAAAAATTGTGTTATTCAAGAAACGATTGATGCAATTGTTAAACAATTGAATATTTATTAATCATTTCAATAAATTCAAATATTCTATTTTTTATTATTGACTTTATAGACACTGGTCTTAAATTTTGCATTTTTAAAGGTACAAAAGTCATGTGACACCTGTCTGCATTAACCTTAAACAACAATGAAGATAATGAATATTAGAAATGCAAATGTTCAATATTTGAATGAACATGTGCTAAGGGCTGTTCCATGTTCCATTTAAACTGATGTGGGGGAGGGGGGACACACTTTGTTCAAGACCCCCCCCCCCACCAGTATTAAAAAAAACATTACACATCCACCAAAAAATGCATTTTAACCCCCACCAACAGAAAAATAAAAAAACTTCATCCCCCTGTCCCACACCAATTTAAATGGAACAGCCCTAAAGTCAACTGAAGTAGATCTTTATATGAAATCACAATAACACATTAATCTATTTGTTTTTCAGTGGTCCTCCAGAGAAGAAGATGGGTATTAAAGCATCTAATACAGCTGAAGTCTACTTTGAAGACTGTCCTATACCAGTAGAGAATATTTTAGGAGGTAACAACAAACCTGATTATAAAAAAAATATATATAATGACAAAGCTAAAATCTTCTCTTATCTTTTTTCAGATACTTAAAAGTGGATTTACATATACATTAAAAATAAAAATTAAATCAAGTTCTAGATAACAAATTTGGCTATGCCTGACACATATTGGGTCTATTCAAGATACCATGAAGGTGTTTTAGCAGAGAGGTAAAAATTGCTAAACACTATAAGATGGAGAACATAGGATGATAAAGTCTATAGAATGTAAAATATTTGCATTTTAAAGCATGTGTCATATGAAAGTTCATTGTTTACAATACTACAATGTTATCTTGAATTGCATGATTGTTTTTCAGAACTGGGTGGTGGTTTCAAAGTAGCTATGAACATTTTGAACAATGGTAGATTTGGAATGGCAGCAGCCTTATCTGGAACAATGAAAACATGTATACAAAAATCTGTGAGTAAATACATTGTTTACTTCTGATTTCTAATTTGAATAGAAACACTCACCTAGACTAAGAATTTGTAAAAGTTTTTCAAAAGGTTTGAAAAAAAATATTATTCAATTTTTTTTTATTTCTTCACAGTTATGGTTAGGAATTGTATTTATTTTTCTTCTTCAATTATTAGAACATGATTTAATGATTTTGGACATCTATATTTCTTATTTCTTACAGCTCTTCTTAATCAATTCTTTTTGTTTTATTCTAATTTCTAGATTGAACACGCTTCACAGAGAAGTCAATTTAAGACAAAGATTTCAGAGTTTGGATCTATACAAGAAAAGATAGCCAGAATGGTCATGGTCCAATATGTAACAGAAGTAAGTCCTAAAACTGAAGGAAAACAACATATTGAAAAAAAGACCCTTTAATGGGTGTCTAAAAATTTAAGATATGGAAAAGTGTAGAGATTAGTTAAATGTTCTTTTCTCCGCAAACAAAGTTTGGGAGGTACATGTATATAGGAAACACCCTGTCTGTCTGTTAGTCTGTCTGTCAAGATACCTTGTAAGCCAACTCCTCCTAAAGTGCTTGATGGATTTTAATAAAATTTTATAGCAAGAACATGATGTGAAGATCTGCATGTAAAAGTTTTGTTGCTTTCCGATATCAACCAGGGGAGATCATTGACTTAGATTTTTGGGCAAAATAGAGTCAAATATGAAAGGGGGTATGCTTTTGTGAGGTTGCTCACAGTAGTCCTTGTTTAATATAGTTTACATTTGCCAAATAGGGTTATCCACAAATTAATACCAAATCTTTTGTCTTTCTATAGCAAATCATCATACAAAGCTGTAATTTGTAAAAAAAGTGTGTCTACATGGCAATCTACTTATTATTATCACTTTCTTATTACAGTCCATGGCTTACATGCTGTCTGCTAACATGGACCAGGGAGCTACAGAATACCAAGTAGAAGCTGCCATTAGTAAAGTTTATGCCTCGGTAAATATAAGAACAAGTATTTTTTTATTATAAATAATTTTTAAAAATCTAAAAAAACTTGCAGCCTTTATTTATAAGATCAAACTAGCAAAAAATTGGTTCAAAATAAATTATTAAACAATAATGTAAGTTAAAATGATGAAAATTTTTAACAGTTGTATATACAATAGACATTTGCTTGTTTATTATAGATTAGCCATTTTCAGCAAAAAATTGGAGGATGGCCCAGGTCCCAAGCTGTAATTGTTTATTTTACTGTAAACCAACAAACTTTTCGCGGCTACAAACTTTCACGGTTTCATTACATAGGACGTTTTCACGAATACAAACATTCGCGGTTTTCGAGATTCGTTTGATGAATACAACTTCTCAGTGACTTATTCGCGACTACAAACTTTCACATTTGTAAAGTGCTCGCGAATCCCGTGAACATTTATCGCACGCGAAAGTTAATTGGTTTACAGTCTCTGAAATAAAGTCCATTATAAAATAAGGGTATCATTGTTGAATTGTATCACAGTTCTAGTTGTTTTCTTGATATATTTTAGGAAGCTGCTTGGTTCTGTGCAGATGAAGCCATACAGATTCTTGGTGGAATGGGATTTATGAGAGTAAGATTAAATATTTTTATTGGTTGTAATAGGGAAACAGGGAAAAAATGTGTAATGGTTTTAGCTTTGAAAATTTCAAATCTCTGATAGATTTGTGAAAATAAAACAATGCAAAGTTTGATTTCCATGTTATATACCAATATAAGATCTTTCATTTCACATAAATGAAACCTCGCGAATGTTTTCAAGACAGAAATGTGAAATTTAACCCAATAAGAAACAGTTGTACATTTCATTTTACAGTGCTGTTTTTAAAAGCAGTCTAATTCTACATATCAAAGTAATATCATGCTAGTGACTACACATTTCTTTAAGGACAAGCCCCCTTTTCTACAAAGTGCTTACACTTGAAAGGTATTTAGACCTCATATCACGCCAGAATAGAGTCACTGTAGGATAATTAATTTTTTTTTAAATTTTGTCCAAAAAACTTCAGCCAATATAAAGAGATGGCAGTTTAAAAATTATTTTTTTGTTATTGTTTGTTTTAGGACACAGGCTTAGAGAGAGTGATGAGAGATCTAAGGATATTTAGAATCTTTGAGGGAACCAATGAAATTCTTAGACTCCTGGTAGCTCTCACAGGAATTCAGGTAAATAGATGTTCAGGAAATAGGGTATTTTGTTTATTTATGATTTTGAGACCAAAATGTACATGTCAGACAAAAAATTAGATTTTTAAGATTCAATTAAATCTTTAATGTTTAAATTTGAATTTGCTTAATTGCAACATGATACAGACCTGTTTACCCCTACCATTTTATCGTAATTTCTACGATTTTTGACATGAAATTACGCCCTACGATTTTTCTACAGATGATTACGATTTTCAGCGAAATCGGGAAAAAAAAAATTAAAATTTCGAACACACCTTTTGTTTGGAACCTATCAGATGATTGTCTATGACTAATGAAAAGATTAGAGGATCTCAAATGGTTGCTCTTACAAATGCTTGAATCGTTCCGATGACCGCCTTCCTTTTCAAGCACTCTCATGGCTTTGAACTGTAAGGAATTTCTGACTCTGAGGAAAAAGATGGTCCGAGTCTTAAAAAGAATGCGTGCAAACTTGATTTAAAAATATTAATAAAATAAGCTTCTCATCTCAATTTAAAATGCCTTTAAATCATTTTAGAAGATTATTTATTGAAAGATGGTGAATATTAATGGAGGATTACATTGGATTATATTTTGATCATAGTGATTGAAATATTTCTGGAAATACGGCAAAAGAGGTGTTTTGTTCCCCGTCAAATTTTTTCCCACGATGTAAACATGCAAACCAATGGGCGAGATCGATTTTGATGGAGAATCAGGGCGAAGTCATCGACGCTAGGGTGACTTCTTCGCCAGGTAGCTTGAGCCCTGGTGCTAAGCTTACAGACGTGAACAGGAGTAAAGCACATGTGCCAATTAACATTGGCAAATGTTAATGTTCGCAAGAAAAGGGTCATTTGTTCCAATTTATGTGTGTTTATGTATGGTTTGAGTACCAAAAATCCTTATATATAACATTAATACACAAGTAAAGGCCAACTATGAAGAACTAGTATTTCATGGGCAAAATTAGTATTTTTGTGGCTTGAAACTACTATTGTGGTTTATATGGGGTAAACAGGTCTGCATGCTAGAGCAGTTCACTGTTAAAAAAAATGATGACTTGAATTTCTCCTTTAATGATTTTCATTGAATTAAAAAAAAAATTAATTTTCTTCTTATAGTATGCTGGAGAGCCCCTGAAACAAATCCAAAAGGCTGTGGCTAACCCATTGTCTAACATGGGTACATTACTAGGACCCTCTGGTGTTAGAGCCATGCTTGGAGCTGCTGGTGTTAGTGCAAAAAGGTTAGTTTATACTAGATAATGGTTAAAAAGAAGACTTTAATTGTAATTTTATAGCAACAAAAAATCATCTTTTTTAAATTGATTTCATCAAACTAAAAATAGTTTTTGTCATTTAAGTTCTGACTTTTGACTCCAATTTCTTTCATTTGGGATACGAAATTGTATTTTTACACATTGTGTTATTGAAAAATAAAGATATTCAATGCTTAATATTTTGATCATTTTACCAAGACCTTATTTAAAATCCTGAATTATAACTTTCAGCACCAGCATGATGAATTCACGACTTTCACTTAAAGACAAGGTCCATCCAGATCTAGCAGGATCAGCTGAACAAGTAAGTATCTTCGATTGTCCATCTTCGCATTTATACATTTGGCAACATCAAGTTGTGGTTTGAGTTGTTTTTTCATAGTAGCTAAACTCTTCGATATTGAGGATTTTTTTCCTGGAGAATATTTATATGCAAGTATATGCTGTACATATACTATTTACAAGATTTTATTTTCTGGAAATGTCAACTACCACGAAAAAATCAAAAAGTGAATAGCCCTGAAAAAAACCAACTTTAATATACGGTAATTTATAGATTCTCAACTACTGTTGTTGGTATGTGCTAATTTGCTCCAATTCATATTTATTTCTAATAAAGATTTGAGCCCATCTAAAGAATATTGAGAATGAAAATGGAGATTCAGTCATAAAAAGATTTTTTTACACTTAAAAACTATAATTAATGTTTATATTGTATTTAGACTGCCAAAGCCATAGAAAACTTTGGATATACAGTTGAAGACCTTTTGTTTAAGTATGGAAAGAAAATAACAGGTATGTATTTCAGTTAAGTTAGAAGAAATCTTTATGAATATTGCCAGTTTGTAAAATTGTCAAAAGATATTGTTTCTAACCATGAATACATATTTATGCATTCTAAAATTTCTGATCAAAAATCAACAGTTTTCAAATATATTTATATTGTTTTATTCAATTTATAAATGATTTTCGATGAAGTCTAATGGTAAAAGTCAATTACTGTTGTGTTAAGTATTGAATCAATTAAAATTAATAAATCAGTTGGTAGTAAATTGATGGAATTTTTGTTAAACATGTTGAAAATAAATTGATTTTTTTTGGTTTTCAGCTCAACAATTTGCACTGAACAGAGTAGCTAACTCAGCAATAGATATATATGCCATGGTGTGTGTTCTGTCTAGAGCTTCTAGGTCTCTGCAAAAAGGGCATGAATCTGCCAAACACGAGAGTAATATATGTCAAGTATTCTGTGATGAGGTAAGTATCAGAGTGGGAGGTTATGTTGCTACTCAATAGATATACAGTATATCCAGGAGCTCTGGAATTAATGTCTCTGTTTATTTCAGTTAAAAAATTGAAAGGACTTCAATGGTGAATAATCAATAAATGAAATCAAAATACAACATGTTATTTTGAAATCAAAGAAATCCATCTATGTTACCAAAAGGGAAATTTTTCAGTTGTCATTAAGAATTAAATCATGCCTATGACTTGCAGAAACTTTATTTATCAGTATGCTTCACTTGTCTTGTCTCATGAAAATTGCTCTGATAAATGATTCTTTTCATAATCCCACCTATTAAAAAGAGGTAAAGTCAAACAAATTAGGTTCAAATTGTACAAATTTCTAATATAGACCTCCACCCACAAACAAAGAGAACCATGGCAACAAGCAGTGTGTAAATTTCCAATATACACCGGGTTGACGTCACAGTTAATTAAACGCTAAAACCAGCGACATCATAATATATTTTGTGCACAAAAATATAAAAAATGGCAGACATTTTGTCCTGCGCTATAGGTCTACAGAAAACACAAAAATGGTATATTAATAGAAATAATCTATGGCTGCCCATTGTTTATTGTTAATTTGAACATGGTTATCCATTGTTTTCGTTGCTGCGCTCCACTCAGGGCAAAATATAACCGAAAACAATGGCAACCCATGTTAAAATCTCCAATAAATCACAGGTGGCCATTGATTAGTTCTTAAATAAACATTTACCACATTTCAGTTTACTTCCTGAAATATAATATTTCACAAAATTCACATATTCATCTGATGTAGACATGTACTTTGTACCAAGTATATGGTATGGTTGGTAATCTGTATTTTTTCTCAAAATACACTGATAAATAAGTTTAACATTGAAAAAATATATATCATTTCGATTATGTTTATTTTCTAATCAAAGGAACCATCAGGAGCACATTAAATAGATACAAAGATGAAAAAATACAAAACTTTAATTCAGACAAATTACATTGAAGGATAAATCTAATGTACATGGTTGATATTTTTTCTCTCCCTTAGGCATCTGCAAGAATTGACAGAAATCTGAAAGAAACCAGCACAGCCAGATCTTTAAGTAATTACAAGAAGTTAGCTCAGATCTCTGATGACGTGGTGACGAACAATGGCACAGTACAGGATCATCCGTTAGGATTTTAATTCAACTAGGACTACCTCTTAAAAGTCACGACGAAATATGCTGGTTAAGACAAGTCATTTGTGTTTCCAAATCTGTGATAACGAATGGAAGATAGAGAAATTGAGAATGTCATTTTTCCGTTGTTTTAGATATATAAATTCTTTTTGATTTAAATCTGAATTGATTTCTCAAAATGTTGAAAACATGATTTAAGTTGATTATAACATGTGAATTTTGTGCAAAAAAAGTTTATTTTTAAATCTATTTTCATTTTTAATCATTTTTCTATACATCAATCATGTGTCAGTGGTTTTTTTCATCACTATATTCTTTGTCCTTGTTTACTTCATGAATTTGCATTTATCAGTAGATAAAATGTATGTTGTTTATAAAGTTAGTGAACAGACCTTTTAACCTTCAGTCTGTTTTTAATAAGTTAAAGATCTAAAATGAGAGCGTTTAATATACTGTGGATTCATTTATTTTCGTGGGTACCAATTTTCATGATACTTAAATTCATGGTTCTGAAGTCAGTATATAAAGCAATTAAAAATTAGCTTTTTGTGGTTTTTGTGGGTTGGCACCATCCATGAAAACCATGAAAATTGACACCCCACCAAAAATAATGAAACCACAGTATTGTTTCTATATATATTAGTTCAGGGGTTGAGGATGGTAGTTGGTGGTGAATGTCTTGCTGAGCAGGATTTTTTATATTTAAAGTTTTTTGGAGTAAGATTATGTAAAAACATGTATCATATCATTGTATAATCCAAGATTTATCTTTATAGATGTAAATTGTATGACTGAGATTAATGTTTGTTTACTAAATGTTTTTTGTATCGCTTGTCTTTCAAAATTTACACCAACATAGAATTTGTAGTCAAGTACTTTGTGTTAAACAGTCATTTAAGATCAAAATGGTAGATGGAACCATACTATATAGTGGGTAATTTCGAAAAAATACAAGTTTAAAACTCAATATAAAAATATATTCTTTACAATGTAGCATCAAATTTAAAGGTTTTTTTCTCATTTAAGAAAGTTACAATGTATCTTCTAATTTTAACACATGTTAGTTATAAAAAATACCATCAATGACCATTGTAATATCTAAAAAATTGACACATATATATATCGAATCTCACTTTGTACATATATACTATAAGCAGCATTGATGGCTGTCTCCAATAATCTTTATAGCAGTGCCGATCAATGCAACTGTACAGATATAATGGGCTTTATTTGTGTGAGAATGTTCTGAATGATTTCTGCTGTTTTACATGTATAAGGTAATGCTCCAATCTTTCAAAGATGTGTTGTGTAATTTTTTTCTTTTTACAGAGTATTGCATTAACAATTTTAAATGTTTTCAAATATAAACTGTTTTGAAAATTTACAAAAAATCTCTAATATGGGATAAATGTAAAGTTCCTATGTCTCCTGTACATTTTGTATCATGTGTGAATGACTCACTACAAAGATTAATTGAATGAATAAATATTTATAGAGAAGATTGTTTTAGTTTCTGATTTGAAGGTTCAGTCAATTTAAGCTTTTCATATAAATTGTTTACTTGGGTCCTGTACATTTAATTCACAAGCTATAAATTTTCTATTATAAAAATTTCAAGCCATGAAGGAAGAACATATTTATAGTTGGTAAGGTTAAGAAATCAAGACAATACATTTTGTCAACTACGTTTCATACAAGGATCATGAACTACTAATATTTCGAATATTTTTTTTTTATTAAAACAATAACAAAACATGATGAATAAATACATTGATAAATTCAATAAAAATATAAAACCATTTGTCTATTTGAGTGGTCCTCTCTAAATGTGTTGTCCATTTGATTTTCTGACATTGAATTTGTAAGCAATAACAACACCTGTTAGGAAAAAAAAACAGATAAAGTTACATTATGTGAAAAAACATCAATGGCATTGTATTTCCTGTATTCAAACATTTGTGTTGTGCAGTAACCTAAAGTATCAAATGCAATCATACAAAAATCTGTCTAAAACATGCATGTATTCGCAAATTTGTAGCTTGTCTAAAAATATATGCAACGTGCAACATGATATGGGTGCTTTTAATCTACAATAACAT
Organism: Arcuatula senhousia; assembly: GCA_963971305.1. Lineage (NCBI taxonomy): Eukaryota > Metazoa > Mollusca > Bivalvia > Mytilida > Mytilidae > Arcuatula > Arcuatula senhousia. The sequence goes on along the minus strand of OZ020304.1, from coordinate 51,724,738 downwards.
TTCTATTCAAAATCATATGATGACTTTTCATCACACAGACAGTGTCAAACAATCCAAAAACAAAACTTTTTGAACAAATTCATTCAAATTAGAGTACACCTTAATAAATACATGTATTCTGTTAACACTTACTAGTCAGTGAAAAGCCTGCACATAGAAAATACATTCCATACCATCCTATAACAGATTTTAGTGTTTGTGACAGTACAGCTCCTATAGGTGACGTGATTACCTGTAATATAATATATTAACTTATGATTAAGTGCTACCTTATATCATTTAATTTTGTAATTTCTAACTTTAAAATATGTACATGGCAATAAAGCAATAAAAGTTACTGATTTTTTATAAAAATTAATTCTAAAACAAATGGACATGATTAAAACCACTTTAATTTTTACAAGCTTTTTCAAAATTTAACATGCAAGCTGTTGCCTTGCAAATGCATTTTAATGTTATCAAATCTCTCATTTTGTGCAACACATTTCAGAAATGTTTGTCTTAATTGTTTTGTCTTTTTTAATGTACAGTTGTAAATAGAATTTAAAAAAAATTAACTGGAAAACGGCTCTAGTTTTTCTACCACACCAACAAAAGTAGAGGGGTGTATATTGTTCAGGTCATTCAGTTCTAAATCAGGTTTACCTTCAGGTTCAAGCAACTTTTCTGTGCTGCAAGGTGGGGCATTATGTCTTTAAGTCATATTCTTATCAGTCTGATTTTACTGTTCCTGTGTTTCCTACCCAGCCCCCATAATTCTCATCATTTCCTGTCCTCTTCATGTTCATTGCCCTTGTTTAACTTGTATAGTGTTGCAAGGGGGAATTATAGGATAATTAATTGGGTCGAGTGAATAACCAAAATATGATCACGAGTCGGTGAACGCACACAGATTTATACGAGTGCGCGGAACTTGTTCTGTGCACGAGTTAAATCTCAGTGCGTTCCCGCACGAGTGATCATATTTTGGTTATTCATGAGACCTAATTGATTATCGTATTTATTACATAGATAAAATGCCGCTAATAAATAGTTTTTAATGAATTTATTTGAATGGCGTATGAATGTAGACCGCAGGACTCATGCCGACAACACAATACAATTCACGACGTCATAATTGAGTTTGACCGGAAAGGACGCAAGAGTGAAAATATTTTTGTTATTTCACAATGTGAATTTACTAGATTTTGTTTCACTGGGAAAAATCGGTATTTCATATGCAACTATGTAATAAAAACATCATCTTACTCACACATTCAATCCCCTCAACTTTATTATTTACTAGAATTTTTAGCCTTCAAAATACTTTTTTTAGGAAAATAAACTTTGGATCTTTTTTGGCTTTCGAATGAAATAAGATTTACTCAAATGTTTATATTGTTCATAACTTACTGAAGCTGTAAAAACTAATCCATAGATGATAGGATATTGTGTTTGTCCAAATGATTTTGAGGTAGCCGTTGGTAGTAACGAAAAGTTTCCAGAAAAACACAAAAATAAGAGACAGACATAAACAATATATAGTCCTTTTCCTGCTAAACTAGTTAAACCAAAGGATAAGGTCAGTGCTGCAAAGAATCCACAAGAACACATCATAGCTGTCTGAAAAAAGTTAACAACAGTTAATCAGTTGGAAATAAAAAGGGTGTCTAAATTTTAATATCAATACATATACTTATATCTATAATTGTTATATTGTTATATTCATTAACCTCAAAAATACTATACTTTTTGTTAGAAAGTTTCTTTATATACAGCACTTTCAAAACAAGTTGAAGCATTATAGTTCATTATGCTGTACATGGAGCACTCCTTTTAATTTTTTTTTCAATAGCATGAAACAAAAGATAAAACTTGGTATTTGTATGGTTCATGCATGTTAGTAAAATGTGCTCTCTGTCTTCATTTGATCTTCATTTGTTTTTTTCAATGTTCTTTTGATTAAGATTTAATTGGTATCGGTTTAAATAGTTTGTCAAAAAGCCTTCCAGAGCATACAAGTTAATTTTGAATTTCACATTGCTAATTGCAGTAGGTTAGAGTTGTGTGTTTTTCAGTGATGCCCCATTTCTTTAAGACTGTCTCTTGGTTTTCTCTTTGTTTTGTTTTGGACGATTCAAATGCCCCTTTGATATTTTAATCTTGAGAAAAATTGTTGTAAAATTCAAAGACAAACCCTGAAAGAGTATCTATCTGCAATAAACCCCCACATGATTCTGCCACACCCATTAAATATGGCTGCCACTGATCCTACTGCAGCAAGGAAATGGTCATCTTTAATGAAAGTTTGTCCATATGCCTGAAATATAGGTGGTTATAAGACCAGTTTTAGATTTTCTGAGTCTAAGAACAAAAGATAATACATGTACATCTAAATATGGCAAAGTAATTGTGCTCTGTCTCTTCGTGTATAATGTATTTTTAAATGATTAAGATATAATGTAACATTTCACATTTAAAATTCCATAGTTATAGAGGCTATCAAATCATTTTTTTTTTTAATGAATAGTATTTGACATGACTGGGTGTTTTGATTAAACTTAAATGTTCATTTACAATTCTTGCATTACTATGATGTATATTTATAAGTAGATTTAATATGAATGTCTAGTATAAAATCAAACAATGTTACTGTAATTTCAACCCTGAAAATCATCTGACAAACAGATTTTGATTTTTTGAGTGCCTCAGCGAGGATCAAACTATAGGTTTAGAGTGACTGAATGTATTTGCTGTATTGGCACGTACTGTATTGGTACCTTGTATAATCCAGATACAAACTGTATCCCTTGTCCATTAAACAGGTATATAAACCATAGCTGGTAAAATTCCGTGGTTCTGATAGCTTCCTGCCAGGTAAAATTTTTATCTTCTGAATTTCTATCGAAAAAAAAAAATAAATGTATCATCCCTTTGTGCTGTGTATTGGTGTCAAAGGCTTGTCTATGATATAAAAAAAACTGTTTAGCTTCACTTTATTATTAAACATTTATTGGCAATCTTAAGGTTACTTTGAGCATCAGACATGGAAAACACAGCTAAAATCGTACACTACAATGACAACAGTTTGTACATAGTGTTAATGTAATCCAAAGCGTTTTTTACCATTACTACCTAGTTTGGACCTCCATATGTTTTGTTTGGGTTTCCATATGTTCATTTTTATTACATACTCAGTTTCTGAATGCTTGGATTAGGTTTTTTCAGAAATTCATCTATAATATGAAAGAACAAATAGTTTTCATACAGACTGCTTACACTTGAACATCTTCATCAATGTCATCTTCTTTGCCGAACTCATGAGGTACCAATTCATACTTTGAAAGACGTAAAACAAAGTTTATTAACAAAATTATGGTTTTACATAATAATTTATTTTAAAAAATAACATGTGATTAAAATACTAGGGGTTTATATATGATACTATTATATGTCATCTCCTTTACCCTTACCTATGTCTCAAAACGTGTTGTGTTTTGTGTTACAGACCATAGGAACGCAATGGAAGAAGAGTTTGGTGCCATAAAATCTGGTTAAACCCACCACTTGTACCAATTCAGGACCATAGCGATCTTCGATATCTTGGGCATGTCTTCCTTGTTTTCTCTTTCTCTGGACTATTAAGATTGATCCTCAAAGTTTGATAGATTTCCCTTATTTACAAAAAGTTTATAAATGCTTAGATTGGCCCTTAAGCTAAGAAACCTTCTAAGGTATCATAAATATACTGTTCTATTTTTGTTCAATAAATATCAGAAGAGTGTGAAAATCTTGCCTGGTTCGGTGGGTCCTGTAACAACATACAACCAAAGAATTGCATAGCTGCATAACAACCTCCCAAAAGCAAGAAACAGCTGGGTACTTTGTCTAATATAGATTTCTCTGTGAAATACCTATAAAAATTATCAATGAAATAAACAATATTTCACAGTAAGGGGGAATGATTTAAAAAGAAAACATAAATCTAACAGAAGTAAAAAAAAAAATATATTGTTTACTTTCTCTTTATTTGTTTTTTGTTCTTTGTCTTCAGATCATTTTATTACTTTGCTTAATACAATTTATTTTGTAATAGCAACCGGTATATAATAAAAGTTTTGATTTGCATGCAAAATCGATGTATCTCCCCGTTTTCCCCGCAAAATTTCTTAGCTCCATAAATCCCAGAAAAAATGAGGATCAAATTTCCTGTTAATATTCACATTTATATATGGTATCCTTCCTATATACCAAGTTTCGTTTAAATTTGGGTCCGTAGTTTCAGGGGAGTTGCGCTGAAAAACTTTGTGACGGACAGACGGACGGACAGGACAAAAACAATATGTCTCACCACAAAAATCGGAAGGAGAGACATGAGTAACAGTTTGGACTTTAATCAAATCATTTTTTTTTTAAAAATAGGACTAGGTTCTTACATTCGCCACTTACTTGTCACCTCCAACGGTTTGATCTGCGGCTTTATTGTGAGGATTGAGAAAAGCCGTCTGTATTTGATCAAATATAAATGCCCCTGCACCAAATCCTGCTACAACCAGACCGCTCACTAATCCTTTATGCCTTGGAAACCACTATAATACAAATGAAACAAACCCATGACTGTAACTTCTAAAAAGATACGATTTTTAAAGGAGTTACACCATTCTATGGGTCTTCTATCAGCAGACGCTTATTATCAATCTAAGAAAACAGATTTCTCCCGAATAAATTTGTTTTGGCATCTTGATTTGGTGATAAACCGCTATTTATGCGCTTATATATTCTGTATAAACTTTGTGTCTGTATCAACACCTTATCGTCCGTTTGATACGTTATCCTTGCATCGTTCTCTCTGAAAACAAAATCTGAAACACACTTGACTCCTTAGAGACATCCGAGCCAACACTTTTAAGGCAAAGACAAACCAGTTAACGAAGAGCACGGTATATTGAAAAGGGTGACAAATTCAAAACTAAGACTCACATATGTCGTAAAACAAAATTTATCCGTAGGTTTAAATAATGCAAAAAAATTAATGAAAAATCTAGATGAAGGGATACAGGAGACTTTTTTGACGTCATGATCATTCTTTTTATACAACTTGATAGTTTGTATACTGCCAACATCAGGGTCGGGTCCCATAACGTGGATTCGATTTCAGGTCTTTCGCGCATCTACTTCCTATTTACCCAATTTTTGACGTTAATGTTCAAAAGTAAAAAAAAATACTAATAGTTTTCTCAGCAACTACTAATCATAGCCATTTGATATTTGGTATACAGCATCAGAATGGGGCCCCATAACGTGGGATTTGATTTCAGGCATGTCCAGCTTGTCGACTTCCTGTTAACCGATTAGTTATTATTTTTTTACATTATAATTAATGGCTAAAAGCTTCAGGGTTGGGTCCCATAATGTGGGATTCGATTTCAGGTCTGTCGCTCGTCTACTTCCTGTTTAACGAAATCCGGCCATTTCTGTCTTTGACCCATTTTTATAAAATGGCAGGGGCCACAAACCCCAAATACAGTACCAACCTTTCTTCAGTGGTTACAAACATCTTATCAAAATTTCAGAACAATCTATCAATATCTATTCAAGTTATCGCACGAAAACAAAATTTCCACAGACGACGAAGACAACAACGACATCGCCATAACATTATACTATCGCAAACATTTTGCGGTCGTATAAAAACCACTGATCCTGAAGTTCTTGAAGAAGATATTAGTACTCACTTTTTGTCCTGAATTTAAAGGAACAGCATAAGCAATCCCTACTCCAAGTCCAAACATTAATCCATAAGTTACGACTACCGCTGCAAATGACTGCTTAATCGTGAAGTAAGTAAGTGCCACACCACCACTTTGTGAAAGATAATCATAGCAAAGCAATTTCAATAAAATTTACAACTTGTTCTTGGAATGGTACCAGACGGTTTTGGTTTTAAAGACCTTCTTGAAAAGAAAAGTTGATATAAAAACATACATTTTATTGTGTAAAATGATGCCATGCAGTCACGAGTACGCTAACAACTGTAGACTTATGCTTGATGATATATTTGATGGTTTTGAGTGTATACTTCTAGTTAATTTTTTTTTAGTTTAAATACTATTTATTTTAAGCCGTTTTCATTATACTTATCTAACTTATACTGTACCTAGAAATCCAGGCCCCGATAAGTGTGGTCCATCTAGGGCCTAGTTTACGATATAATATTCCGCCAACAAACATCGAAGCTCCTTGTCCCATGGCAGCGAAAGAAAATGCCCAAATGCTTGCAGAATATGTCAAATCCTTATCAACGTGCATACGAATATATGACGTCATATACGGTGTCATGTTACCTGTTGATGTGAAATATGGACAGAAAAATAGATTACCTTGTAAATGAATGCACTATTTACATGTTTTCATTATAGCCCTAAGCTTCCTAGCCAGCACCTTTCAAATCAGACTGATTCCAACAACTGTCGTCGTTCAACGATTTGCAAATGGCCTCTGATATATGTTGTAGGTTTGTTTCAAAATAATATATATATAAAAAAAAATTTTTTGGCTGGGCCAACACAGAGCAAAAGATAAGTGAACTAGGACCATACAGCCATAAAGGTTTTATCCAAACAAAGCTTGTATATATAAGCTACTTGAGCTACCACATTCCCAATAGTTTTTAGAACGAAGTAATAATTGATCGGTAGCAGCCACAGGTTCTTCGGCCAAATTTGCACGTTACTAATTGAAAAATAATACGTTTGATTTGTGAGTTATCTACTGAAAACCGTATCAAAGCAAAACAGCATGTTTAAACACATAGAATCAACTTACCAAACGTGTAGATAGTCCCGAGGGTCAAATGTACTAAAATCCCTCCTGCAACCACTGAATATCCCCTCCATCGGGACATTTTATAACAAATTATATTTTCAATCTAAATACATTATATACACCTTTCCTATATTTTATCATTAAATTTATGTCACATGTGTGTTATTTGTACCAGTACATGTATGTAGATCTACACTATAATTATTATCTACTTAGACGAAATGAGATCATAAATCATAGTAGACACCTTGATCAGTGAAGATCTAGTTATACCGCATCCCATTAAAAAAAAATCCTTTATCTATAATGACAAATTGTTTATCTCTTCTGCTATTTAGTCTCAGTTGTTGAAGGTCGTCTACCTTTCCTGGCTATATGTAACACTTTCAAGAATTGAATCCGAACAAACTGGCTGTCAGCTAAATGTAAAAGTTTTTTTTATCACAAGGTTTTCCCAAAATATATAGTCTGCTTTGAACATCTAAAAATTATTGAAGAATTTTGAAATATATCGAGGTTTTGCCATGAGCATAGATAGTTTTCAATGTTTTTGAAACCTTAGTCATAATTTGAGTTCCAATTTGACATTATTGGTGTTTTATGGTCCTATGTTTTTTTCACATTCATATGATATCTGACATCTTTTACTTTTTGACTCAGAGCACATCTGAAGAGTCTTGGATAAACGAGTCAGCCGTTGTCAAGAACTTTAATACAATTTGTATTCTTAAAGAAGCAAAGAGGCACCAATGGTGTACTGGAGTGACAAAAGTCCGAAAGGACAACGACAAAACCAGTAATAACAGGAACGAGAACAGCACGAAGAAACACAAAACATAAAGAAAACCCACAAAATCAACCAAAACAGACATCAACAACGCGAACTCCAGTTGTAACGAGAGTGAACTTAAAATATATTTTACCACATTTCCAACGTCTACATGCATATGTTTTCTTAGCACAATTCACTTGTAAAAGCTTTAACACCTTTCACATGGTACATGAACCTCTTTTATTAAGAATAACTTATTCCATTTTGTAATACATCCAAATATTATAGTATTTAATTTACTCTTCTCAAACGTTTGAAAGATGACTACAATTTCGGGATAAATCTTTCTAAAAGTACATGTAGTTACTTGAAAATAGTCTTTTTGATTAAAAAATAATGTGCATGTTATTAAGATTTATATTTGATGAAACTGCCAACAGCTGCTCCAACTAACTATACATCAATTTATATCCAACTTTTTCCTTGTTAAACAAGAACGGATTATTGTATAACATTATCTTTGTAGTATTGTCTTAAATAAGATTAAAACAAGGGGAACATATTGGTTAAAGAAAATGAAATGGAAAATAAAAAAAAAATGTCAGATTTTTTTATTGCTACGTCATGCAAGCTAGAGGCTAAGTCCAAACCTCCTTACCTTTCAGAGAAATCTGATACAGAAACTTCTTTCAGTTTTGCACGAAAACTTTAAATACTTAATATTAAACTGATACTTAACGAGTTTTATTCAATTAATCTGAATTGTATCTAAAACAAAGTTGTAATCATTGTTTCTTTAATCTTTTTTGGAAGTGGTAAAAGATAAATTTTCTGTCGCTTGTTTTGTTGTAGACAATTAAAGACTACCAAATAACACATATCTGTAAGGTGTCTTGGAGTTGTTGCATGCTGCATCAGCATGTCAACAATTGTTTTAGTGTTGCCATCGATATCCGTCCTATCCTTAACATCATTCCTCGGGCTGAACCACAACTCGGAAACATTGTATCCATGAGCTATCAGAAGGCTTAAAATATTTTCTGATTGTTGGTAACACGCAATTTCAAATGGAGTGAGCATTGCAACTTCGTTTTTAAAGTTGAACAGTCCCTTGAGGTTAAAATTGCAATTCCATTCTAGTAGCACTCGAATAGTTTGAATGTCTTTTAACTTAACTGCTAACAACAACGGATAGATATTGGAAAATGAAACTGAAATGGAAATTTTATCATATTTTAACTAAAAACAGTGCTGGTTGTTAGTCCCCTACCGGCGAAAGCCAAAGGGAACTATAGGTGTGCGCTCTGTCTGTCCGTCCGTCTGTCATGCCTCAGTTTTTCGGCACTTTTTTTTCTAAACACTTGTAAATAATAAAATGATTTTTGGTATGCGAGTCAACCATGATAAGTACAGATTAAGTTTAAGTTTCGTGCCGGTCCGCAATTTTTTACGGGAGTTATAGCCCTTTAAAGACAAATTCCACTTTTCAAATCCGACTATAGGAATTTCTTGAAAACGTGTACATGTAATTTTGAGTATTGGAGAAATAAAATAAGCTAATAAAAATCATATGTCACCGTGCTTATTTTAAAAATATGTGTGTTTACCATGATAAGTTACAGATCAAATTTAAGTTTCGTGCCTGTCTGCAAATTTTTACGGGAGTAATGACTCTTTGAACTTTGAAAATTCACTCAAATTTCAGTTTTCAATACTTTTTTCTAAAAGCTTGTAGATAATGAACTGATTTTGGGTCTGTGAGTCTACCATGATGAGGTACAGGCCAAGTGTAAGTTAAGTGCTGGTCCACAACTTTTTACAGGAGTTATGGCCGTTTGAACTTTGAAAATTCACTCAAATTTCATTTTCCGCACTTTTTTGCCAAACGCTTTTTTTTTCAGATAAACTGATTTTGGGTATTTCCATCCGCCAATTCTTACGAGATTTATGGCCCTTTGATCTTTGAAAATTCACTGAAATGTTATTTTCTGCACTTTTTATTATCGCTTTTAGATAATGAACTGATCAATTTTAGGTTTTGATTTGTTTCACAAAATTTTACCAGTGTCAGACTGAAATATGAGGCCGGTAGGGGAATATATGTATAATTTTGCGATACTATCAGAATGCTTGTTAAATTTAAGTTCCACCTGAATCATGTACATACACTTATTCGGAAGTTATTCCACATCTAACTGTGATCGTTTCATTGGGAAGAAGTGAATTCTGAAACAGAAGCTTTTTTTAAAAATCGCGCTCATGCAAGATAATTAGTTAAGTTGTTGTGCTGATCTTCTTTCCATCCTCTGTAATGGCATCAATTTCCTTCATTTTGTGTTTGTCTTTTATAAAACATTCAAAAGTTAAAAGATTTTGGTTTCGAATATAGCATCTACCGCTAGCAACAAAGATGACAAAGATGTGTTTTAATCACTTTTTGTTTAAGCCTTTCAAATTTTGGCTAGAGTATCTCTGAAGAGTCTTTCATAGTAAGGCATAATCTACGATTGTTTGCGTGATGCACTAGTGTAGGGTAGCACAATGTTATCAGAGACTGCAGAACTTATTATTTATAAGGATTTTGAGACTTATTTTAGGTAGCTTAAAATGTAACTCGGAAAACAAAAATTTGACAATTGTTTATACCCTATTCAAATTGTTTAAAACTTTACCTTGTATATTCACATTCGCTCCACGTTCCAAGAAATATCGTACAAGAGTATGACACTTAAACATAATAGACATCATAAGGGGGTTGCAGTATTCCGTATCCGACATATTCAAATTTGAACCAGCATCAGTTAGAAGTTTTATCATTGCGAAAACATCGCTTTCTAAATTACAGGAGTTGGTCTTGTGAACATGATATGTAATGGCGTTTGTGAGAGGTGTCTTTCCGGTTGAGTCCCTATGGTCAAGGTCTATATCCTGTTGAAGAAGGTAAACGACGGCTTCTTGTTTCTTTGAAATAACAGCTAACTGAATTATAATACATGTACAAGCAAGCAATAACATTTTGCAAAGCACAATTAAAGATTCACAACTTCAATATTGTTCTTCTGTGAAAGTACTTAAATGGTGTTTGGCAGTTTAAACTTCTTGACAAGAGCGCCTCTAGTTAGTCATCAATTGACGAACAGCTTCAGGCATAGCAAACTATTGTATGCATGGAACTTTGTTGTAATCTATGGAATTATACCTATCTTCAATTGAATTATACCTATCTTCAATTCAATTATAGATATCTTCAATTCAATTATACCTATCTTCAATTCAATTGTACCTAGGTACAATTCAGCACAATTAAAGATATCTTCAATTCAATTGTACCTATCTTCAATTCAATTGTACCTATCTTCAATTCAATTAAACCTATCTTCAATTGAATTGAACCTATCTTCAATCGAATTGAACCTATCTTCAACTGAATTAAACCTATCTTCAATTCAATTGTCTCTATATCTATAATTGAATTGAAGATAGGTATAATTCAATTGAAGATAGGTGTAATTGAATTGAAGATATCTTCAAATGAATTGAAGATATCTTCAAATGAATTGGAGATATCTCCAAATGAATTATGGAGATGTTGGAATTAGACCTATCTTCAAGTGAATTAAAGATATCATCAATTCAATTGAAGAAAGGTACAATTGAATTATACCTAGGTGCAATTAAATTGCACCTAGGTATAATTCATTTGAAGATAGGTTCAATTGATATGAAGATATCTTCAATTATTTGAAGATAGGTACAATTAATTGAATATATGTTAATTTGGCGTTCCATAGTAATCGTTATTTGAACTTGTTTAGTGCCGGTTGTACCTTTTCATATCACATTATTAATCATTGATAAAAAATTCTTTTTTGTTTTTTTTATTTTATTCTATTATATATTTTTACTTAATAGTAATTTCACTGCCACTTGGGGGCGCCATGATTTGCAAATAAACAATTTGTTCTTGTTCTTGTTCCTGCAATTTTGCTGCTTTCTTAGTGTTGGCTGATGATTTCTGAATATTTCATTTTATGTTACTGTATACGAGATGACAACTGTTAATGAATTGCAACTTACTTAAAGTCTGTTACAAAACAGCCAACAGTCTTTTTTTAGTCTTTCAATTGGCTTTTACATGTTTAAAACGGCCACTTGTTTCTATCAAGGATACCAAGTGGATTGGAACTCGACTATTATATACGTGCTACCTTAAATGAATGTTTCTATCGACTGTGGCTCGATTCGAAAAATCATTACCAAAATAAACAATAACTTTTTAGGGTGGCATTACAAAATTACACAAAAATACCAAAAAAGCGGGTATAAACGGTTAATGTGGTTATGCTATATATCGATATTTCAAGCAGTAACCTCTCATCAGTAGCATTTAAACCAAAACATTGGAAGGTCAAAATCCAAAACAGTTGAAAACGAAAAGTACTCAAAACCAAAACGTTCGAACAAGGAAGCCAAATCTTGACGATCTTACCCCAATTTTGTGCTCAGGACACATAAATGTAATAGACGACCTAGTTAACTCTTCGACTTACATGTAAAGGTGTTCTGTTATCCCTGTAACTTTCAATATTAACGTCTGCTCCGCGCTGTATGAGTAACTTCACCAAAGTCATATAGTTATCAGTATACTTCTTTGCTAAAACAGTCATGAGGGGAGTTAACCCGAGATGGTTTTGAATGTTTGAGTCGGCGCCATGAGCCATCAAATATTCTATTGTCTTTTCATTCTACTGCAAAATGTAGAGCACTTCTTCCATTAGAATCCTGTGCATTTATTGAAGCTGAATGTTTAGTGACTAATAATTCAACAATATCAATGTTATCAGTACTGATGGCATACATCAAAGGTGTCATACGCCATTTGTCTTGTACATCCACAGAAGCATTGTTGTCAATCAAAATTCTTACGCATTCGGTTCGTCCTTTAGCGCAGGCAAAGTGGAGGATAGTTTTACTATTTACATGTGAAAGGTCATCGAAGTACTGGTTGACTTTTGCACCCTGGTCGATGAGATGACGAAGAGCCTGACGATCGTCGCTGTCCACAGCATAGTATAGTCGTGCTGGTAAATCTGCCATCTTCTATAGCATGTATAGAGACGTTTACATTAAATCCTGAGAAAAGAAACAAATCTCAAAAGCATATGGATAGTTTTTTTTCTAGATCTCTATAGACAGTAGGCATCAGTACGTCATACATTAATCATTTTATGAACAGTCAGAGGAATCTTTCAAATAGCAATTTCCCGATTTAAAAAAAAAACACTTTAGTTTTTAAAAATAAAAGATCATCTACAATGACAAAAAAAAATGGATCGGCGAATACATTTACATTTAATATCTTGATTGACTGCATAAAATTTTATATTGACAGCGGTGAGCCCCCTTTTTTGGTTCTGATTATTGCTCTATAATTTTGTTGGTTGCTTCTACTACTACGGTTGTTGATCAAATTTTGTTTGCATTTAAATGAAAACGAAATCAAAGATACCAAATTAACAGGTTTTTTATTTTAAATGCTTACATATCATATCACAATATTGAAATCTGAGCACTATTTACAAAATATTCGATTTACAAAAAAGTTGTCACAAAAAGCTTATTTTAAGATAATTCCGAATACTCGTTGGAAGCGGCAACGAGTCAACTTTTTCAGAAATGTTAGATGAAATAGATTCATAGATTGCCAATGTACAACATTTGACCATGGTGTTCGGAGCCATCGCTGTCATTCGCAACAGTTCTAACATGTCTTTATTGTTTTTCAGAGAAGATGGAAGCTCCGAATCATCACAGCAGTCTCTGAGATACGAATGTTTTGACGTATTATATCCGAAAAAGACCAAAAGCTCGACGATGTCCCAGTACCCTTGGTCAACTGCCAGTTCGAAAGGGTCGTAGTCGTGATCGTCCCTCCTTATACGACAACGGCCTTTGATATCCACTTTACAGTTCCAGTTGAGTAAGGCCCTGGCCGTTTCTATATCGTTTTGTTTAACTGCTACCAGGAGAGGAGTAATTCTTGTATAATCAACTAAAACAGATTAGATTAGAGCTAGTAATAAACCAGTTAATTCATTTTGGCATAAATTATCGAGATATGTATAAGGCAGATGATAAATAAGTATTTACGATGTTGAAGTATAGCGAGCAGGAATTGCTTATTTTTCTGGAGAACCCGAGTTCACTCTCGTTACGACTTGAGTTCGCGTTGTTGTTTGATATTCAGTTGTTTTTGTATATCTGTGTTTTATGTTTTCTGATTGTTTTTGTCCTGTTTTCGTTGGTGTTTACGGGTTTTGACTCTGACCTAAAGGCTTTCGGACTTTTGACATTCGGATGCCCTATTGGTACCTCTGATTCTTTAATTCAAATACGACAAAACCAATTAAATCAAAACGAGAGTTCCTTCTTGTTTTCTGTTTTTCTTTCTCTGTGTTTTAATGATGTTTGCTGTGTGTTTTGTTTTGTGCACAGCCAACCAGAGCTATCTTTATTTTTTATTGGTTATCAGTAGGTTAAGTTTGTAAGTGATTTTCTCAAACTGGGCGAATCCTGCTTATATCATAGAAATGAACACGAAAGGGATGATAAAATGAACATGAAATGGTGATGGAGTGGAGAGTTAGACAATATTGCGGAAACAAGTAACCCATACTTTCATCATATCTGTTATGTTTATACTAACAAGTAATATTGACATCCGCGCCGTTGTCAAGGAAATACCTAACTAATGGTGTACATCTTCCATATGCCGCCATAACCAATGGATTGGAAAATTCGGTTGTTTTAGCATTCAGATCTGTTCCAGCTTGTGTCAATAATATTGCTATTGTCATGACATCATCAGCAACCTCTGTGCATTTTCGGGTTACAGGAATATGGTAACAGATTAAACTAGTCATCGGGGTTCGAAGTCCTTTGTCTACGACATTAGGATCGACTTTGTGGCTCAGTAATAGCTCGACAGCATCTACCTTCTTTGTTATTGTAGCAAGCTAAAAAAATGCAATAGAATTTTACATGATTGTTGATAAAGAAGCATCAGTAAGAACGGTTAGACAAATTTCAAGCTATATAAAATAAGTACAACATGTATAGCATTTATAGATCTTCAAGAATGGTGTATATCACCTTAATACACGATGTTACCAGATAACTAAAACTTTTATGCATCTAACAGTTTTTAAGTTTTTTTAAAGGTATTCTTTGAGCTTATTCTGTGATTTCGTTAACCTATTTAGTATTTGCGTTAAAACAATGATTTAAATTGCTGTGGTTTTTTTTTCTCGACAGACTTTTACAAACTTTCAATTCTGATGCCTATGATTAAAATATAAAAGCATGAAAAAAGTAACTACATTGTATATCTTACATGCAACGCTGTTCGTTTGTCTTTCAGATCATAACAGTTGACATCAGCGCCTGCATCCACAAGTATCTTCATAATTTCAAAGTAGTTTGGCGTTTCTTTACTAGCCATAAGTGACATAAGAGGCGTCACGCCGAACTCTGTCGTAATGTTGACGTCAGCACCCGAATTAAGTAGCATGCGTACAAACTTTTCGGATCCATATTCTGCCGCAACATGAAGAGCAGATTTTCCGTATTTGTCTTGTGTATCAGCGATTTCTGGATCACTTTGTAGTAAAATATGAGCTATCTCATCGTAATCAGAGCTTAGGCAGTACCGAAGAGGCGTCATTCCCCAGGGGTCACGGGAATTGACCTTTGCGCCATTTTCAAGGAGGATGCGTACGCATTCAAATCGACCTTTTTCGCACGCTACATGAAGAATAGATTTGGTACTTATTCTTGCTAAATCTTCATAGACTTGGTCGACATCTGCTCCTATTGATACAAGTCTACGCAATTCTTCGCAATTGTCACTTTCTACTGATCGATACAATGGTGCCGATAGGTCATCCATTTTTTACCTTAAGTTGGAAAAAACTACATGGTCCAAACTATTGAATAAATGAACTTTTTTCTCTATTCAGTTAAGGTGAGTGTAGTTTATTGTAAGCTTGTATATCTACAATGAAAATTTGTATAATGGTTATTCCAACCAAGGGCATGATTTCTCCATCATTTCACTGTCCAAAATGAAAGAGGCGATTTAGCAAATGGATTATCTTCGAGTTTTTTTCTTCACATAAAAAACAGTCGATCTGTGAACTTAATTTGAACGCAACGATTCGTTCTATTATAGTTTCCGGTTGTTCAATGTTATCGCGGTGTCGTCAATCGTTTGATTTGTTTGTTTAATGTCCATGCAGCTATTTGTTACCGCAACGTGCGAAAAAGGCATTCACGTTCTTAATAGATATGCACAATTTTGAATTATATAATGATCATATATTTGCTACATGTTACACTGTACTGTCATAATTTATTTAAAGCAATGTCACAAGGGTCTGAAATGTCTTTCAATGAAGTCTAATTACTTATTGTATTATAAGAAACTTACCTACGATTTGTGATATTTATCACCAATCTCTTCTGCACAGTTATGTAAATACTCCTGCTTAGCAAGGTCATGGTCAAACATGCATGTGTAGCAGCACGCAGATAAATAATCAATAGACATATTAAAAACAGACTTCCACGGAGAAAAACAGCACAAACAAGCAAAACCCTTAAAATGGTCAAAATCACAAAATGCACAATATATTCCTTTGAGTTATATCAGGGTTGCAAGTGCAATGTTGCCAGCAGCATTCGTACAACTATTTTAAAACTTAATTATTTAAGCAATTTTGAAACTTGGTTTTGAATACTGTCGTATTTCAAGGCATTGAACTATCATGATTATTTTTTAAGCTTAAACTTATTACAAAATAACAAGATTTTGTTAAACTGTAATACGTCGCAGATTATTTTCTTAGAATTTCTCTGTTTTGAATTAGAAGCATGCACACCTGGGTTAACGTGTGATCGTGAAGTCGGTGGTTATCGTGAACTCGGTTAGGCAAAATGTAAACAAACGAGAATTGACCAATGGGAAAAGAGAAATTTTGACTAAATTTTAGTCGTTAACACTGTTAAAAATCAAAGTTGTTATCGTTTAACTCGGTTTAAGTTATCGTCAACATAACATGGTTACATATGCCTTCAACAGTAACTTCTAATTTTAAAACGTGCTGCGTATGTTTTAATGACCCTATTCTGTTGAGATATACTAAAACAAAAGGTTTAAAATGAACGTTTTGGAACGAATTCCCGGATTTGCGTACTTACGATTTATGAAGCATTTTCTCTGTGATCATTAAAAAAAAATTTATAAAAAGGTATTTCCTTTAGTTAATTAATAGTCGTTAACACAAAAAAAAATAAACGGAGTGTGCAGATTCATACAATATACAAATTTTTGTATAGAAAAATTAAAACTTATAGAACTTAAAATCACAAAATGAAAAATAGGGCATGTAATGGGACATTAAATGATACCCCGCCACGTTATAATATCAAAAGTTCATAAAATTTGATTTCAAAGTGGCCTATCTCGAAAACTGATTTTCGGATCATGCTGGAAATTGAACTTGACCTGCATTTTATTGTACTCAATAGCTGTACAAAATATCATTTGAATCCCATGACGCGTTTTCAAGTTATTGGTCGGAAACTCAAAATTTCATGAAATTTGATTTTTCAAAGTGGCCTCATGATCTCGAAAACTATTTTTTTGGATCATGCTGGAAATCGATCTTGACCTGTATTTTATTGTACTAAACGGCTGTGCTAAATATCATTCAAAGCCTTTGACGCGTTTTCAAGTTATTGTTCGGAAACCTTCGGGGGACGGACGGACGGACGGACAGACACCGAAAAAACTGAGGGTATAACATCGTGTGGCGGGGTATAAAAACCGTGTACAACCGGCTATACCTCTTGCTTTTCTGGACTGAATCAAACGAGCATTATTTTGACGACAGACTAAAACTACTTATAGTTTATCATTATTGCGTTGCCAGTACGTCATTATCATATACTATTTGTATACGATTTTAGCAGCATACTTTTGCACAGTATTTAAGTTACCGACCATTTCCGAAAAAAAACCCAAAAACATGATAAATCTTTTTTTTATTAAAAAAATTGTTTTGACAGCACGTTTAGAAAGACATTGAAAAGTATTTCTGCTATATAAAGAATAAGGCCTTCGGTCATGTATGCCTGTAAAATGATTTTTTTTTTCGCAAGGAGACAATGATTGTTTGTTTGTTATTTGTTTTATGTCCAGTCAACATTATTTCAATCATAATCAGGACAAGAATTAATTGAAACAACGAATTGAATTGTAACTCAGGATACAGCATCCATAGCACAGCCTCATGTATGTCATGCAAAAGGGCTAATGTACGACCATAAACGAGAAGGAAATGTACCAACTCACAAGACAGGCTAATGTACCCCCAATGCACCATAGGCCAATGTACCCAGAAAATAACGAAACCGAATTTTTTTGAAAATCACTGTTTTAATGGCCCAATAAACTATAGGATTTTGGCTTATTAAACTTAGCTTCTTGCATGATTACATGCAATATTTTAACTAAGAAATACGTATGGTTTATTGATTTTATTCAGTAAAAGCAAGTTGTATCTTTCTATTTCCACCTAAGTCCCATTTCCTAAGAACGCTCTTTGCGCTTACTTGACCAACAGTGTCATTTCTATGAATGTGCAGCATGGCCAGCCCACACAAGCGGTCTTCAAGCATGGTTGCTCTACACCAGGTCATCACACGACGCAAAGCTGAAAAAGAGCGCTCACAACTGCACGAACCTACTGGCAATGTTAACAACAGTTTTAAAATCATATGGACAATGGGATACAAAGCAGGATCAGCATAGAAAATTGCATCTTTTAGAGTCTTTATGGCTAGCAGGTTTGCTCGATTACACCGTGCAACCCACCTGTCCACTTCCTGTCCAAAGTCATTCGGGAAATGTAGGTCATTCAAGTACTCATTGGTCATATCTAAGATTATTTCTGGTGTAATGTTATGTACGAGGAATGGTACAAGGTAGTTTCCAAAGAAGAGTGTCTTTAATTCGTTTCAAAATCACGAGTCCAAATGTGTTATAATGTGGTCGATAAAAGGCAAAAAGTAATTTACACGAAAGTGTTCTTCGATGCTTTCTACCTGGACATTAGCTCTGTGTCTTTGTCTTGAAGCACTCCTGGGTTTGGTTGGTACTACGTCAATGTCGTCGGCAATAGACACACTCCTTTCATACAGCTCATGAAACTTAATATCAGCATCCGCCCTTATACCTTGTAACAGCTCCAAAAGATCTCGAGCTTCCTGATGAGCTTTGACTAGATCACATGACTCTGCTAGCAGTAAAATGGATAAAGGACGCAATTAACCGAAAATATATTGCAACATAACTGTGGTGATGATGAAGAATTTCAGAAGTACGGCATGGTATGACCTTTTGATTTTGATTTAACTGTTTCCAGAACATCCAATAAAGAGCTATAGTGTACCAACAGCCACGAAAGAGTATCTACACGTGATGTCCATCTAGTTTCTGACAATTTAGGCATAATATTCTGTCTAAACGACGCTTCTAAGAACCTCTTTGTTTTCGTACGTAAGGTCAAAGTTCAAATCTTTATCGGCCTGCTCACTGTTTCCAAAAGTATAGCTTTCCTTTCACTAACACCGCAAAGAAACCACGTTATCTTTCCTAGTATGGTCAAAACATTTCTAGCTTCCGGCACTTTATTGCAAGAATTTACGATTACTAGATTCAGCCTATGTGAGCTACAGTGAACAAAATACTTTGCGTCAGCATAAATATCTTTGATTCTCTTGTGAACGCCAGATATCTCCCCTGACATTGTACTACAGCCGCCGTATCCTTGTCCTCTTAGTTTAGTTAAATCGAAATTCCACTTTTGTCCAAGACTATCTAATATGGCTTGACTTATTGTTTCGGCATTTGTTTCGTTTACCTGTACAAAGCCTAAGAAATCTTCACTTATCTCATACTTTTCCTTATCGACATTGACATATCGGACACAAATGGAAAGTTGGGCTTTGTCTGACACATCCGTAGTCTCGTCGGCCATGACGCTGTAAAATTCCGATTTTGCACACCGTTCTCTTATTGACTTAATGAAATCATTCTGAATTTTCGGTGACAAATACTTGTGCTGTACCGTTGATAAATGCTCTCTAAGATTGTCATCAAAGTTAGCTTTCCAATCGATAAAGTATTGGAAATTTCCGTCTTCTTTGCCTTCTTCTTTAGCCCAATTTCCACGGAGGGCAATGTTCCTCTGTCCAAGACGAATTATAACGTCAATAATCGATATCAGTGTTGCTCTGTTTTTGCTAATCTTTTCTTGGTAAGCCTTGCTTATTGATTCAGTAACTGGTTCCTTTTATCCTTTGATAGTAAGAAGGAACATTTCATTTTTTTCTCTCGACTTCGCATGTCGTTCCGATTTACTGTGCTTGTCCAATTGACCACGTTTGTCTCCTGTTGCATTTTTCCAGTCTTTAAAACCTGTTTTAACGAACTCCGGGTTATTCTCTGAAACAGTCATTGGGAATGCCATACAATATGCACAAAATACGCTGTCCGTAGAGGGCGAGTACCGTATCCAAGGTCGCGTGTCTGTCCATGTTTCCTTAAATCTCCTTCCTTGATCATTCAAAGGGTATACAAACTTCCGAGTCAGGAACCCATTTATGCTCGAGTATTGAGTGGCGTTCGCTTTCTGTGAGATTTCTATCACGTAAAAAGCTAGCTGGATTGTACCAATTAGGATTAACAGGATCTTCTGATGGAGCAGGGTCTGATATAGGTTCATCGATCGACGCTTCAGATTCTTTGGGTTGGTTTTCCATGCCATGCTCTTTCTGTAAATCTGTAGGCTTTTTGAAAAAGCTGTCTAATGTAGACTGTTTGGAGGACATGTCTGAAAGTTGTACATTATAAAGGACGTGAATATGAACTACCGATAAACACAAGAAGAAAACATACAAATCTGAACCTATAACATGGGTCTGTGTGAGATCTGAATCCTGGGTGGGTTTACACAATCAAATTTGTTGTTTCAATTTACCTGTTCTTGCCCTGATTTTAACTGAAATATTGTTGACTGGTCATAAAACAAACAACAAACAAACGGAGATATGGTTAGAGAGAGTACAATTTTAATTATATCATTGACTACAAAGACATGGTTTGGACTAAGTCATAGAAATTATAGATTCCGGCTGCAAAGGTGGTTTATACTGTTGTGACACATTATATTCAGCTTTGTCACTTTTAAGTGTTGTTGATTTGTACTGAAACGTATAGGCGAATCGGGGAGGGGGGTTAGAGACACGCCCTTACGGAACAAAAATTTGGTTGATCACATAGGAAATCACTGAAATGAAACGAAGCCGGCCCCTTTTGGTCAGTCAACAGGCCCCCCTTTTCGGCAATCCTGGATCCGCCATGTTCTGGAAGTACAATAGATTTGAAAAGCACCATATGCGGACGGACGGACGAATAGATATGTCGGAGTTGAAATTTCAGTGTTGAGTGGTAGAATAAAAGGTGCATGCGATATGAATCACACAAAACGGAAATTACAAACTCCACAATGAAAAAAAAAAAAAAAACAGCTAGCTCCCTCGGTGACCCGATCATGAGCTTCCTTTGAACAAACTACATGGGACTTGTCAGAAACACACAGTGTCTAATATAAATTCAACTTTTTTGCTTTCGGATATATATTTTTAAGATCAACTTTCTCAGTTTGCACATCAGTAATATCTTTATGGAGACAAATATCTAAATGAGGGGTTACTTAGAATTACTATACATACCGAGTTGTTGTGCTTCAGTCGCTTAGAGCTGTAGGTGTCGCACACTGACAATATTTTTTGTTCGATTTGAGTACACATTCGCGGGAAATAAATAGATAAAAAATCCACATCGGACTAGGATATTTATAAAATCCGGATGCGTTGAATTGAGGACAAGAAAGATAAATTAATATGTATAAATAGACTCTGTGAAAAAAAAATTGCCGAAATTTCAGACGATATAGCCAACCCTTAACCAGGATCACATAGGCAACCCTTATCTGTCGAAAATACAATACTGGATCCTGGTTGAACCGACACACATTGAGTGGGAAAAAGGGTTGGGGTGGGAAACAAAAAGAACTTATAAATTTTGAGATTTTGAAGACCACAGGAAAAAGGGTGACGTGGGTAGGGGCGGAAAATTTAGCCTATATGTGATGAACTATTTGGCGATCCTCAACGGGATCCTTTACGTGCATGAAGCGTGACTAATCAAAGGTGGGTTAAGGACCGGCGTTCCGGGCACGCACCCTCCCATTTTACATGAAAATTTTGTTAGGAACTGTATTAAATAAGAAGTCCCAAAGACTTTTTTTAATTGCGCGCCCTTCCCTTTCAAACTTTCTGGATCAGTCACAGGCCCTATTCACTAACCTTGACCCACTATTGTTTGCGATCAGGTTTCCCGATTTATAGCATGATGACTCCAGTATTCATTATGACAGGGCTGCCCCATCCAACCACCTTAGGCACATATCCCAGTCGTTTTATGGTATGTCTAAGCGAACGGATCCAATGTCAGGCGTTTCTGAACGCTATTTAGTGGACTTCTTCCGACAATCTTAGCGCCTTTGTGGGCCTATTCGCCTCCCGTGCACCGCACGAATTCAGAACCAAGTAAAGCCCTTTTTCATGTTAAATATTCTGTACAAAACGACTGCCATAAGATTGAGAATTAATTATAAAGGTTAATAGTATGATTAAGGGTCGCAAATGTCGCTCTTTTTGGTGGATTCCACAAAGTAAAAAATCCGGTTTATAAAATGGCAGGAAAAAAATTCGTAACAATTATCTCAACAACTACTTATCGCAGCCTTTTGGTATTTGGTATGTAGCATAAGTATGCAGTCCCATAGCGTTGGAATTGATTTTAGGTCTGTCGCTCTCGATCTACTTCCTGTATAAGAAAAAGACGGTCACTATGTCTTGACATGGTTTTTTTTAACAAAGATAATTGGTCGTACATTTGTACTACTAGTATATAGTGCCAATATTGAATAAGCTGTTGCTTTATTATCATGATATCTATTCGTGTCCCTGTGTCTGTCCTTCTGAGGAATTTATTAACCTTTTTTGCTTATAAATTTAACCCGAATTCGAAGTTGCAATTTGCCATACCGTTTATATATTATACTTTATTGCATAATAGAACCCAAAGAGGTTAAGCGAATACAAATATACATGTAATAACATACAAAAACAATGAACATGTAACTTTACATACAAAGACATTATAGTATTTACAAATATGTATGACTTTGACCAATGTGGATCTCATTGTCGCAACTCAAATGATTGCTATATAAAATCAACAACCGTGGGCAAAACATCCATATTTGGGTTAAGTACAAAAACCAATTTATCAATGGCTTCAAGCTGGTTAAAATTAGCATATTGTTTTTGTATTGAGTCAATAAATGTTTTTTCCTTTATTATTATTAATTTAATGAAAGAAGAAATGGGCTTCATCAACAATTATTTTGCATGATTTACAAAGTCTTTGTTCTGTATCTACCAAGTTCGATCTCTAGATTATGGTCATTAATACGTAGTTTGGTAAGTATTTTTCTACTATTAAAGTTTTGAAGGTCATTGATTACGGTGCTTTTGACCTTTGAAATATGAAAACACAAGAAAACGAGTAAATTCGAATGGAAATCAACACAATAACAAATTAACAAATCAAAACCACACAAAAACACAAAAAATATCGTTATTTGAAACAAAACTTGCATTTTAGAAATACACGATTTGCATTTAAACTAGAGTGTAAAAGACGTATCAAGTATGGAATTTAGGTTTCCGGACCACAATTGACAAATTTAAAATAATAGTTTTTCCTCGTTAAAATGAAAACCATTCGTCCTATTGCTATAAAAATTGGGGAACAATTAGTTTGTAGATGTGTCGATACGCCATATAAGTTTCAATAATGATTCTTCAAGAGTTTTAAAATGGTAAGTTAAAATCGCCTTGATTTTGCTAATATTTTAGACGTTTTTCAAATCGTAATTTGAATACAAAGATGCACCCTCTAAGCAAACCTACTGCGTTGGTAGTCAAGATATGTCTATTTTATAGGTAATAAATGCAAAATCAACGTGAAAATCTTTTTATCTGCTTTGAATATAATGTTATATTGTAATACGATGAGACAGTTGATCGAGGGTACCCCTGTAATATTTAGAAAAACTCGACCATACGAACTTCTTACGACAAGTAAAATATCAAACTAGAAGCGTGTACCTTTCGTTTAAGCCCAAAATCAGCAGTATTTTCTTGCGGGACATTAAACTTTTAAATAAAGCGTCTTTTTGCATTCCGTCTACTCTACTACTTGAACCCCTTTGCCGAGTCATTTTCTTTTAAATCTACTTATATGGAAGGTTATTTAAGGGGTTATAAATGCTTTAATTATTAGGTAGAACAATTAATGGAAAAAAACAACAAACATATATTTTTTTTTTGTAACGTCTTGCAAATATTATTTAGACGCTGCTATGCCTTATAATTTTATTTCGAGTCTCAATGGAAAAATCGAAAAAAAACTCTAAAAGAAAATTTACAATGAGCATTGAAAAACAACAATATACAATCCTATAAAATGATCACAAGCATGTTAAGCACTTCAGGAAAGTTGCATCCACAAAATGCTTCTTTGACCTTGAATAAGATAAGACCAATGGATGTCTGGTCATGCTTTTGGTCAACCAGAACAAAAGTTATTATGGGTTCAAAGAAAAAAATTCACCTTTTGCCCCTTTTGGGCCTCTAATTTCTAAAATTATACCAAAAGAGGAGCTGCACATCTTCAATATATCTGTAATCACTGTGTAAAATTCCAAAAAAAGATCTACTGTTCAGTTTTTTCAATTAAGATTACAACACAAGTCAAAACTTTTTAACAGTCTATTTTTAACTACTTTGAGGTTACCATTGTCTCTGCATAATAATTTTCATGATATCCTGAGCCAATCAAAATGAAGATAGATTTTATTCATATAAGAAAAAGAAAGATCCCTCCTTGATGAATCAATTGCTTTACACCAGTCAAATATTTTCCAAAGAGACGTACTCGACCCAAAAAATTCAAATTTAGCAAGGAAGGCAAAACCAGCAACGAGCCGTTACTAGGAGACTAAAAATGGAGACGGAAAATGTCAATATATATATAATTTGTAAAATTTGTGTCATAGAAGTCTGACGTCCGTGTGGAGACCCCTGGTCTATCGGGGCAGGTTACCGACCCAGTACGTGGTTTCAAAATCCAAAGAAGCAAGCTAAAGATAAGAATCGGCAAACACAATATCTTTTTCTAAAGATTGATGACAATGAGGATCAAATGAAATGAGATCGCGTTTTACATTAATTAAAATTGGAATTTCAAATTCCAACTAACTCTAAATAATTCAGATAGCTGGTATTGTATTTATACAGATCAAATGAGGGCAAATTCAGTATGCAACATTAGATCTTCATTACATCGAACATCTGAGATGGTAAAAACCTCTGAATTGTTCATCATATCAGATTTTCTTTGATGATATAGTATTAACGAGCCAAATCATCAGAAAATACAGGTCTAATAAGCAGGTTTGTTAAATTCATTACAACTTTACTTCATTATAATCAGTTGTTGTCTAGACTCCATTTGAGCTCATTATTAAATTATTAGATATATCCTATTATACAAAAATATACTTGAGGCGTGATGCAATGAAAATTCCTTGATATTTCACCTACTGAGTTTAGCGTAAAAATACTTTGCGAACTTTTTATATACCTGATGCTCATTTAATAAGTGAAGGCAATTTGATTTGTCTTTTAATCGACGTGATAGATCTTAAGCTAAAAAGAAATCTAAAGGAAAATGAAATAAACATCTTGGAATATTTTAAAATGGGTAGATTATAGACAAAATACGGATTTACCATTATCAACTCTGAAAGGAGTGCATTTCTCTATTTTCAATATATATATTGGACGTAGAGACGTTTATCAAAAAATATAACAATAATGAGATTACAATTTAAAATGGAAATAACACACGGATTATTTCACCGTTTTCGAAATTTTTTACGCTGAAAATTCTAAATATTTGGTAAGTATACTTTGCAACGTTTGACATAGAAATTTAAGACATTTCTATTAATGGAAACGTCAAATTGTTTAAATTTTATTTTTACTAAATGGTTATACTAAATTCAACTAGTTGGGGACATTTATATTAATTTTTGTACAAGTAGATCAATCCCCGATGGACCATTTTGAATTAGAATAATTATACTTTGTTCATTTTCATCAGTCGATAGGAGATTCTAATAAAGCTTTTATATGGCTATTGTTTTTGACAAAATAAAGTATAATTTTTTGGCATGTGGTCCCTTTTATTTGGACAAAATTGTGAATGAGCATCAAGTTGTCTTGCATATTATCTCCATATCCCGTTCTTTTCCTTTGAATGTTGTTAATATTGTTTTCCATGCAAACTTTCATGGAAACTGTATCATGTACATTTATTTACACATTTCAATATTATGTATTTGTTAGCCATAGCTAAACCATGACATCAAATAAGAATGCAAAAGGTTATATGCCCATAAAACCTTACACGGGCAACGCTTTCCCAAGACAATACTTTTGTAATTGTCAAAATTTTGGTGATTCTTATCTATTGCGCCAAATGAGATTGTGGTAATTAAGACTCATTATGACTTGTATTACTTGGCGTATCATGAAGGTACATTAGATAGGGGTATTTTGACTGATCAAAAAGGGGCCCAGGCTTCGTCACAATCGATGCTTTCTATGATATTCACTTTAAAATCCTTTCATATAAAGTGATAAACTGCTCCCCCACCCAAATCCGCCATTGTAACTCTTTTTTTCCCTATTCAAAATGGCAAGAAAGTGGCAAATTTTAAAAATCTAATTCTTTTTAAAAATATAAGATCTCTGTATATAGAGCCATCATTCATCATACGTGTTAAAATTGTACACCCTCTCTGAGACTCTCAAACCTATCAACCGGTGATAGGAGTCAAATTCCTTTCCATTTCTGAAATTTTCACAAGTTAAAATATCTTATACACTTGTCTCCTAAATCTGGAGGGGTGGTTGATTATGCATTATACCCGTACTGCAGTTTATCTGTTGCAGTGGATTATCTTGTCAAGTAGCAATCAAAAGTTTGTGAACACTTAATCCCCCCTGTGTATATTGCATATTTATTTCAATGGTGGTGGTTAAGAAAGATAGGTGTCTTGTTTTGGACAAAAATGTACTACGTTTTATAATCGATGTTCAAATAATGGAATTAGAAAAAAACTCGATATAAATTAGTGAGCGACATACGCTTTTATAAGTCACCATGGTTTGAACTTTTTTACTGGGTTATTTCTTATAAAATTTGCTAGTCTGAAACAAAAATCACAACTTCCTTGATCTAATACAAAAAATACAAAAAGATTTTAAGAAAATATAAAAAATACCTAACAGTGACAACCAAATTCTATTGACCAAGAAGAGAATGAAATAGGTTTCTTTATATCTATACATGTATATTAAATACAGTTTCTAAATATAAAAATACTGGTATCTTGTATAAAATATTTAAGTATAAATATTGAATACGAAAAAAAATCTTCATAATTAATTGACAATAGCGATCGAAGAAGACATTTGAGGACTGGATGTAATAAAGGTGTAATAGCCTAAATTCCAAAAACTAAAAGTATGGATAAAAAGTGTTATGATCTCAATGGCAGAATCGTGCCTTAAATGTCACTTTTCTTCAAGTGTAACAATATTTGACAATCTAAGGACTAAAATCAAAACAATAAACAAAATAATCCCCATTGACGTGAAGATTTAACATTCGAAAAATTAAATAATATCTCAAATAATAATTATCAAATGTACAAATATAAGTTTTCAAGTGTAGAAATATTTAGGGTTGTCAAAAAAGTTGACACATTGTGGGGACCTAGCTAGCTTATTGGTCGTTAATGTGTTTTGAAAATTTGTCAATTTATTTCGCTGTCAAGAATTTTTTATAAACAGTGTAAACCTTATCTGCAACAAGTATTTCACACGGTAAAACACTTGTAAAATTATAATAAATTGTAAAATCAACTCCCCACTAATAGATTAACGGAATTCTAACATGCCTAACGATTAAACCAAAGTTTTTGTCAATTCATCCACACGTGGAGAAATCTGATAGAAAAACTACATGCTCTGGACAAGTAAAAATGACTTTCATCATGTTTTACTTCTTGATTTAGATGTTTGACGATGCTATATCGGCACATGGACAATGGGATTATAATCATATGGACTATGTTCTACCTCGGATTTGTACCAATTGATGGAGTAAAAAGAGAAAATCGGTGCATGCGTCATTATTTTGTGGCAACAGTAAAACACCCAACCAAAGACTGTGAAACAAAGGTATGTTTAGGAAACCATCTTTTGTAGAATTGGGCAAACTGTTTTTGAACCGCGAGCAGCGCCTACTGGCCTTGTTGAAGGCTGCTGGCGGTTGTCATTTCGTTTTTCTGAATTGCCGCTTAATTGTGGGCAGTGTCCACATCTCATTATTTTCTATTATCAGGAACAACAAGATTGGTTGTATCGTTTTGTTTATCACACATGCTTCACTATAGCTCCGATGCTGATTGCCGTTTATTTTTTTTAGTCAATGTTGGTCACTCAAACTGTATCGTTGGATGTTTTTCGTGTTAGTTAATTTTTGCAACTACTGATGATGTACGTCTTTGCCTTTTCTCGAACTCCGCATTAGTGTTTCTTCTCTTCTTACATGCAATGCAGAGTTCACAAGTTTTAAGACTCAATTGACCTCAATTTATTCGTTTTGAACTTGTGAATTTGTGTCCCATGACATTGTGAATGTCGCATTAAAAAACTTCCGCCTGTGTTTCAACGCCACCTGAAATTATAATATTCACATTTTTTAACGCTCTGTCAATTTCAAAATGGCAAGCTTGATTGAGACAGCCGTAAACCTCTAGATTTGTCTTAATTTCGGTGCAAAATCTATAGGGCATAGATTTTGTGTTCCCGGACACACGGAATCAAATAATGCAAATATACATACAGAATTACGTGGAAGTAATATTAGTCACAGCAAACACAACGACTTAAGACTACAAAGAACACAGCTTCTTAAACTTATGAAAGCAGGTCATTTGAGGGGACATAGCGGACACAACGTCATTTTATTATACATCTACGGCTACAATGGGACACATAAGACACCGGCCCGAAATTTTTTGGAAGCAACCCATTTGAGGGGACAAATCGGAACGCAACATCATTTTATTATACTTCTACGGCGATACACATGTCTATTTTTTCAGAGCAAACTTAATGCTTACTCTTTTTTAATTCAACCATTTTTAAGAAAGATCAATTAGCTTAAGATAGTAATGATTTTAAAGCAACTTTTCAAGATTCAAGTTTTCCGATATAATTTTGTCTGATATGTTTTATTACAACATAAACCAGCAAGATACTTTATGAAAAGAATACCCAACTTATTAGTTAATCCAAAATTACCAAGACATTAATATTAAAATGACGGGCAGATTATCACAAGCTGGGAAGATTCATTCATAGGCAGACTGAATCACTTAAGTTTAATATAGAAAATAGCTAGAACGTTATATTCTACTGTTGCGATAATTAAACAGTCGGTAATTAGTTACTTGTACATGGTTAAATGAAGTTTGACGTCATTGAAACGTGCAACCACCTGATGAAATGGCTTATTGGTGTAAAAACTCGGTTTTGTGTACTATAAAACTATGAAAATCTAGTTTAGGATCCGACTATAAGTTTAAAATCCCTAACAAGCATCTGTTTGCCAGAAAATATACAAAAAAGTTTTGTCTGATGTAAATTTAGATTTTCAGAATCCTTTATATCTTCTTGAATAAAGGCGTTAGGCAAAACATTAAGTACTTGTTTACCAGGCCCGTACACAGGATTTTCCTAAGGGGGGTGCGAAATAGACTTTTTCATGCAAAAGGTCAACTTTAATAGTCACAGTTGAATAAAAATGCCCATTTTAATAGTGCTTGTTGGTTTTCAAAGGGGGGTGCGATCGCACCCCTCGCACCCCCCCTGTGTACGGGCCTGTTTACCTTATGTTTGCAATGAGTGAAGCTAATGAGCTTAAAACTGGCTTTTATTGAATATTTTATAGGAGAATTATCTATAATATATATTGATACACATGCAAACGATTTAAGATAAGGTGAATGTACCCAACAATTGACTATTTATCGCCCACAGTCGTCTCCAATAAGAAAGAACTAACGTCTGCTTCGATATTTTCAATCTTTCTACTTCAAATATATTCTAATTAAAATCAAAATATGTGGCTGGATGTTGTTAATAATTCAAATCTTATGCAATGAAAAGTACAACTGACTTGACTGGCATTTCCCTTTGCTCAGTCACATCATACATAATTGCATTTTTAACATTGAAGATCATTGAATTAGTGAAAAGGAAAAGGAGTTAAACAGCATGTAACAAAAGTAAAGGTTTTTACTTGAAAACCCACAACTAAAAGATAAAATACAACAAGATTTGCATACATAAGTTGGAAACCACTTACTCCATTCAACATTTGATCTTGAACCGATGATCAACACTGAAGTTTAGTTTAATACTTATCATCATCATTGAATAGTGAAACTGTGTAGCAACAAACAGCAACTGCAGACCCTTGTATTTTGAGTGACCTTGACAAACCTTTTTTTTGATACTCGCCATAAAGGACCTCATAAGAAAGCTAATTACCAAATTCCAAGTCACTGTGATATGTAGTTGCTGAGAAAACTGTTATTCAACTTACTTAAATTTTCAACAATTGACTTGTAATAGTGAAAGTTGACTATGTCAGTAAACAGGAAGTAGATACCCGACAAACCTAATTTCAATACTTGCGATAAAGAACATCATAAGAAAGCCTTATACTAAATTTTAAGTCACTGTGATATGTAGTTGCTGAGAAAGCTGTTACGAAAATATTCAACAATTGACTAGTAATGTTGAAAATTGACTAAGTCGGTAAAAGGGAAAATAGATATCCGACAGAAGTTTAGTTTAATACTTATCATCATCATTGAATAGTGAAATTGTGTAGCAACAAACAGCAGCTGCAGAACCTTGTATTTAGAGTCTCTTCCTTGTGTTTGAAATTAGGCTTTTGTGTTTGTTAATAATCAGAAATAAACCAAATATAAGTAAATTTTTAAATTAAAAATTGTTTAAACCCCCATGTTTCTTTCCACGTAATGCACATGGTCGATATCCTCGGTGCTGGATTTGGCTTCCTTGTTCGAACGTTTTGATGTTGAGTACTTTTCGTTTACAACAGTTTTGGAAATTGACCTTCCAATTTTTTGATTCAAATGCTATTGATGAGAGGTAACTCCTTTAAATATCGATACAAAGCATATCCAAATTTACCGTTTATACCCGCGTTTTGGTGTTTGTAATATCATCTGTGATGTAATGCGGAAATTTGTTATATTGTACTTTATTTTCCTTAAAGTGATCTAAAGGCAATTAAAATGCAGCAACACTAAAGAATGTTATATGCCATCAAACATGGTTTAAACCACCATTTCCTTGAAATGCCTTTGGCGAGTCAGAACAAGGAATCTGTAAGCTACTGCTAACTCAGTATACCCCAAAAATTAATTATGTCGTTAAACGGGAAGTAGATATCCGACAAACCTTATTTTGATACTCGCCATAAAGGACATCATAAGAAAGCTAAATACCAAATTCCAAGTCACTGTGATATGTAGTTGCTGAGAAAAGTGTTATTCAACTTACTAAAATTTTCAACAATTGACTTGTAATAGTGAAATTTGACTTAGTCAGTAAACAGGAAGTAGATACCCGACAGACCTTATTTCAATACTTGCGATAAAGAACATCATAAGAAAGCCATATACCAAATTTCAAGTCAAAGTGATATGTAGTTGCTGAGAAAACTGTTACGAAAATTTTCAACAATTACTGTTACTAAAGTTATGTTGCGGACGGACGGACAGAGGTAATCCAGTATACCCCCCTCTTCTTCAAAGCAGGGGTATAATTGTTTTTCTTTTCATTTTTCCTGCAGCATCATTCTGCATGTTTTGCATAAAGTTTTTTTTGTGGGGTTAATAACATGCGTCTGCAGTGTGTGTGTGTGTGTGTTTTTTTTGTATTTACCCAGTTCATAATACAGGTCAGACATTGCACCTAGCAATAAATGTTTCTATTTAGGGTTTATATTTTATGAAAGGATAGTTAACTTGAAAATTTTACCAACAATATTGATTGGTATCAATTTTTATTTTTCAGAATATTCTATTGGCACGTTGCGAAGGACATTGTAGAAAATCCAAGACAGACCCACAAATATCCTTTTCACCAGTGCTTTACACACCATTTAGATACAGTTGTCAATGTTGCAAACAATCTCTGTCCATAATGAAGGCTGTGAAATTAAACTGTAAAGATGAAAGTATTTCTTATGCAACTTACAGATATATTTTAAGATGTAGTTGCCACCATTGCCCAAATCGATGGTGACAAGTTGTGAATTGTGGACATTCAAACTTATGGATCTGAGATATTCTCTATGAAAGGAATAGAGGTGCTACCTTAGTCTAAATTGGTGACGACAATTACGAAGTGTATACCCCAGTGGGTACTGTATTGTACAAATAGGACTACATTTTATCTATTCAATTTTGTGTTGTAAAACTCTAAGGTTATGGATACCAATATTTGTACTGTAGATTTAGTTGCCATTACTGTCCAAACTGGCGATGAACACTAGATGTCTGTTACATTGTCATTTTAGTGTTGGTAACTGGGAAGATTAAAACATTCTCTATGCAATTTTCATAACAAAATCTATGATTTATGTAATTGTCACCATTACTCATATGGAGAAGATTATTTCCAGTATTGTTCAACAAGATGTATATTTCATTGAATTACTTATTTAACCTTTGTTTGTTTTTTTTAAAACTTTTACATTGAGATATCTCAATATGTAAATGTAATATAAAGATATTTGTATGATGTAGTGATTAACTGTATATATTACTTTGTTTCTTCTATTTTAATGTTATTTATTTTATAAAGTGAATGTCATGATTGCTTTGTAGTATGAATGTTTGATTGATGCGGCACTTTAAATGAAAAAAAAAATATCTTCATTACATGTATTAGTATTTTAAAAAAATCTGCTAATGCTTTGTGAATGACAAGTTATAAATAATCATGTACAAATAGTTTTGAACTAACAATAAGTAACCGGTCTCTCCCTCTTCTACCCTCCCTCTCTCTCTCTTTCCTCTTCCACCTCTGCCTAATTGCATTTTGAAATGAACAGATATTTGTATGATGTACATGTAGTGATAAACTGTAAATATTATATTACTTTGTTTTTCTATTTTAATGTTGTTTATTTTATAAAGTGAATGTCATGATTGCTTTGTAGTATGAATGTTTGATTGATGTGGTACTTTTAAAAAATCAAAGCGCTAAAGCCTTAAAAGGCAGAGCTAAATATTAGCATTAAAAATAAAGAACGATCTGTGTTTCATAAACTTGAAACATGGCACATCAGTTTTGTTTGTTTCCTCGGCACACTTACACATTTGTTAAGAAATCTTTAATTAAGCTCCGCCCACTTGATCAAAGGTCAAAGGTCAACAATCCTTAAGTGAACGTCACGAGTATTGATACACGATATGTAGTGCACATTTATATCGCATTTATGTTGGGGTATAAATATGTACCTCTTATTTTAGACAATCCGTATAACATTTAAAATACAATAAACGATTAATGTTCTGTAATAGATCCTCTGGTAGCAATATTGACTGACCGATTTACCCTGTCTAGACGGAAAAAAAAACGCGAAAATCAGATAGCTTTATGACTATAAGGCTCTGCCTAAAAATATCTTCATTACATGTATTAGTTTTTTTCAAAAAATCTGCTAATGCTTTGTGTATGACAAGTAATGAAGAATCATGTACATATAGTTTTAAACTAACAATAAGGAATAGGTTTCTCCAGCTTCCTCTCTTTTCTCTTTCACTTCTACCAATCTTGAAAGTCAATATTCAATAATTTCCAAGGAAGGCAAAGACTGTATAGATATTTTTCAAACTAAGAACTAAATAATATGAACAAGAGGCTCCCATGAGCCTGAATCGCTCACCTGACATTTGTGCCTGAAGTAAAGATTATTAGGCCAAACCTATTTGACATTGAAAGTGTCATAAGTTTTATCAGGGGTTCATCTGACAATATGGTTTAACTTAATGTAGTAATGATTGTACAGAGTAATATTCTTTTAATAGTTTTCTTTCCTTCAACATTCTAAGAGGAATAACCTCTAAAATGAACAGTGTTACAATCTTGACCTTATTTCATATTTTGTACATCATAATGTGCTAAACAATATGCAATTCACATTTCTTAAATATCTCATATAGATTTTAAGATTTAGCTTTAAACATTTTTGTAAGTGCAAAATTAATAAAAAAATAAATAAAAGGGCAATAACTCTTTCATGGGTTGTTGGATCATCTTCGAAATTTCAGAGCTGGTGGATCTTAAGGTGCTGATCATTTTTGTTCTCCATCAAAATCCAAAAATCGGTCACCCTTTTTGAGTTATTAGCAAAAAAATGCAGTTTAACCCAATGTTCTATTTTTAGCCACAGCAGCCATGTTTTACGACCAATCAATATTTTGTAGATCTTGATGCGCTAAACAATATGCAATTTAAATTTCTCAAATATCTTGTATAGTTTTCAAGATATTGAGTTAAACAGATGCAAAATTTGCAATTTATCCACAAAAAGGGCAATAACTCCTACATGGGTTGTTGGATTTTCTTCAAAATTTCAGAGTTGGTAGATCTTGAGGTACTGATCACTTTTGATCCCAATCAAAATTTTAAAATCTGTCACTGTTTTTGAGATTTTTGCAAACAAGAGGCTCCCAGGAGCCTGAATCGCTCACCTGACATATGTGCCTGAAGTAAAGGTTATTAGGCAAAATCTATTTGATGGTGAAAGGGTCATAAGATTAATAAGGGGGTCATCTGACAATATGGTGGATCTTAGGGTGCTGATCACATTTGTTCTCAATCAAAATTTAAAAATCTGTCACCCTTTTTGAGTTATTAGCAAACAAATTCAGTTTAACCCAATGTTCTATTTTTAGCCACAGTGGTCACGTTTTACAACCAATCAAAAAATCCCCACATCAGTTCTATACACCTAATGCTAATAAACAATAATACCAAGTTTGGTTGCAATTGGACTTAAAGTGTCAGAGGAGTTAACGTTTTCAATGTAATGAGGAAATGCTTTTTAAATGTTCAATTTTGACGTTCTAAGGGCAATAACTCCTCAAAGGAAAGGTCCTACAACATTGACCCTATTACATATTTTGTAGATCTTGATGCGCTTAACAATATGCAATTTTAATTTCTCAAATATCTAGTATAGTTTTCAAGATATTGAGCTAAACAGGTGCAAAATTTGCAAAAAAATCCACAAAAGGGGCAATAACTCCTACATGGTTTCTTGGATTTTCTTCAAAATGTCAGAGCTGGTAGATCTTGAGGTGCTTATCACTTTTGTTCCCAATCAACATTTTAAAATCTGTCACCATTTTTGAGTTATTTGCAAAAAAATGCCATTTACCCCTATGTTCTATATTTAGCCACATGCAGCCGCCATGTTTTACGACGAATCAAAAATCCCCACATCAGTTCTATACACCTAATGCTAATAATCAACAATACCAAGTTTGCTTCCAATTCGACATAAAGTGTCAGAGGAGTTAACGTTTTAAATGTAATGAGGAAATGCTGTTAAAATGCCAAATTTTGACGTTCTAAGGGCAATAACTCCTAAAAGGAAAGAGGGTCGGTAGAACCTTTTGCGGGACAGCGGGAAAGCCCATTTATTTCAACGGGAATTCGGGAAAACCCTTAACGGGAACGGGATTTAGCCATTTTCTTTTTTCGGGATGCGGGAATCACACATTTATTTTCGCGGGAATCCGGGATTTCTTGTTTTATTTGCCGGGACTTCTGGATCATAACCCCTCCTACCCCCCCCCCCCCCCCCCCCCAGGAAAGGTCCTACAACGTTGACCCTGTTACATATTTTGTAGATCTTGATGCGCTTAACAATATGCAATTTAAATTTCTAAAATATCTAGTATAGTTTTCAAGATATTGAGCTAAACAGGTGCAAAATTTGCAAAAAATCAGCAAAAAGGGCAATAACTCCTACATGGGTTCTTGGATTCTTTTCAAAATTTCAGAGCTGGTAGATCTTGAGGTGCTGATCACTATTTTTCCCAATCAAAATTTTCAAATCTGTCACCGTTTTTGAGTTATTTGTAAAAAAAATGCCATTTACCCCTATGTTCTATTTTTAGCCACAGCGGCCATGTTTTACGACGAATCAAAAATCCCCACATCAGTTCTATACACCTAATGCTATTTAACAACAATACCAAGTTTGGTTCCAATTCGACTTAAAGTGTCAGAGGAGTTAACGTTTTCAATGTAATGAGGATATGCTGTTAAAATGCTAAATTTTGACGTTCTAAGGGCAATAACTCCTAAAAACAATATGCAATTTAAATTTCTCAAATATCAAGTATAGTGTTCAAGATATTGAGCTAAACAGATGCAAAATTTGCAAAAAAATCCACAAAAATGGGTTGTTGGATTTACTTCAAAATTTCAGGGTAGGTAGATCTTGAGGTGCTGATCACTTTTACCCTTGCCAGAATTTTGATATCTGGAGCCGTTTTTGAGTTATTTGCAAAAAACTGCATTTCACCCCTATGTTCTATTTTTAGCCATGGCGGCCATGATTTACAACGAATCGAAAATCCCCACATCTTTTCTAAGCACCGAATGCTAATGAACAACCATACCAAGTTTGGTTGCAATTGGACTTATGGTGTCAGAGGAGTTAACATTTTAAAAAGTTTACGGACGGACGACAGACGACGGACAATGGACGACGGACGGATGGACGACGGACGCCAAGTGATGACAATAGCTCACATGACCCTTCAGGTCAGGTGAGCTAAAAACTGCCATTTACCCCTATGTTCTATTTTTAGCTACAGCGGTAATGTTTTACGACCAATCAAAAACACCCACATCAGTTCTATACACCTAATGCTTATAAACAACTATACCAAGTTTGGTTCCAATTGAACTTAAAGTGTCAGAGAAGTTAATGTTTTCAATGTAATGAGGAAATGCCGTTAAAATGCTCAATTTTGACATTCTAAGGAAAATAACTCCTAAAAGGAAAGGTCCTACAACGTTGACCCTATTACATATTTTGTAGATCTTGATGCGCTTAACAATATGCAATTTAAATTCATTCCTCAAATATCTTGTATAGTTTTCAAGACATTGAGCTAAACAGGTGCAAAATTTGCAAAAAATCCACAAAAAAGGGCAATAACTCCTATATGGGTTGTTGGATTTTCTTCAAAATTTCAGGATAGGTAGATCTTGAGGTGCTGATCACTGTAATCCATGCCAGAATTTTGATATCTGTAGCCGTTTTTGAGTTATTTGCAAAAAAACAGTATTTTACCCCAATGTTCTATTTTTAGCCATGGCATGGTTTTACAACGAATCAAATATCCCCACATCAGTTCTAAGCACCGAATGCTAATGAACAACCATACCAAGTTTGGTTGCAATTGGACTTATGGTGTCAGAGGAGTTAACGTTTTAAAAAGTTTACGGACAACGGACGGACGACAAGTGATAACAATAGTTCACATGACCCTTTGGGTCAGGTGAGCTAATTAAGGGAGATATCAATTATAACAAAAAATGTTGTATGCTCTTTAACAATATTCTCCTCGGACCCTTTAAGCTATGTGATGCTATCTTAAATCCTCTTTAAAGTCCAAAAGAATGACACAACAGTCTGGTGATAAGGTGTCAACACTGGAAGAATCTTTCCACAGTGAAAGGGCATATATCCTCTTTAACATATTTCATAATAAATGTGATGCTTTAATTTCATACCAAAAGATGCTAATGTGAAAACTAAAATTACCAGGATGCTATCAAAAAATTCTGGGGAGAACACTGCTTTAATTGTACACTAGTAGAATTATTTGTATATAAATTATGTGGAAAAACAAATAGGTTGTGAGTTTTTAAAGGATGAATGCATGTTTTTGCCTGATGTAAATTTTGTTTTAGTTTAATTTATGATTATGAATAATGTAGATATTCTTATTTGTGCTTTTCATGAGAGTTATAAGCCAGTTTGAAAATCCTCACATGGAATCTTGAATTAAAAGCATGTTGCTTGTACTGAGGATGACAATTTTTGGACAATAGCTCTCACCTGTACAATTTTTGGCTAGATTTCACAGAGTGAAAAATCCTGGTTATAGAATGGTGAATGTTTGGCAGTGGGGAAGAAATATTTGTAACAGTTTTCTCAGCATTTACTAATTACAACCACTTGATGTTTTGTACACAACATGTACATCTGTTCTAACATCTCTACTGTCAGGCTCTCATGACAGTTCTAGAGCTGTTCTAACCCAGGACACCAACTGTCATAAACTGTTCTGGGGCAGAACTGTCACAATCTGTCCAAGCCCCTGACATATCTAGAACTATTGTAGGCCCTGACAGCTTAGAACTCCTCTAGTCCATGACAGTTCTGCACCCGGACTGTTCTGGGCTCTAACAGGTCCTGACAGTTCTAAATGACTTCATTTGTTGTTTATAGAAATGTTTTGTCAGCTTTGTTAAAATTCTGTGTTGAAAATTATTAGATTTCTGTTATAAATGAATTCTTGATACTCATGCAACTTTCATTACATTGGACAATGAACAGGACAGTTCTAAAACTGTCAAAGATGAGAACTGTCAGGAGTTGTCAGGAGCTGTCAGGGCTTACAACTGTCAGGGCGCACAACGGTTCTAAATTTGTCATGGGGTAGAACTGTCCAGATCTATGACTGAACATGGCTTGCCATAAACTGTCCTAGAACTGTCAGTAGAACAGAATATAGAACAGATTCCTGACAGTTCTAAAGAGATGTTATAACTGGCTTGACTGTAATTCCTGTTTACTAACTCCGGCCATTTTTGACGGATAGACTGTTTACTCCTTCTGCTGTACATATAATATCCCCCATTTCACTTCAATATTCTTAAAATTGTACAAATAGTATCTAAAGCTGTTGTCTTATCTGCATTCTCATACAATTGACCATTGTAATGATAAATGAAATAGTTGAACTTTTATTGTACTACATAAAAACAAACATCAAATGCTAGGATCTTGAAATGCACAATGTTGTTTAAGTTTATCATGTTTATTTATATATTCATGTATAACAAATATTGTGAGTTGATGTAAGTATTTATTTTCTAATCTTAGAAAATCATCATACATCAAACACTAAAATAAATTTACCTTTATAATATATCTGAACTTGTTATATCAAATACGAGTCTGCCTCATAACAAAAATAAAGAATAAATTTTCAGATTGATTTCTATTGTTCATGGTATTTTTGTTTTGCTAAATAATTCAATGCAATGTACAAAATTTCTTTAATACATTTATTTTGTTGTTCTTAAAGGAAGGGTCAGACTGTTTAAAAGGAAATCAATTATATGACAACACATTTTATTACGAAATGACAATAACAGATCATTAAAATGAATATCACATACTGTCTATTCAATTCACTGGTAGGTGTTTCCAAGTGTTTCCATCATAAATAAATCCCACAAACTACAAAAAAATTACATGTCTTTTGTTAATTTCTAGAATTATAATATAGATTATCAAAATTAGTTTGTAGTGCGCAAATTTTTATAATCTTATTTATTGAGTTATACTGGATTGATGAACAAGTTCTAAGCTGTACTATAAGTATTGAGAGGGTGGACAGGAGGGGGGGGGGGGGGGGGGCAGGAACTTTGGAAGATTGTCAGACCCCTGATGAATATTTTTTTCCATATGATTGATGGTACATTCACATTATGGGGGCCAGTGGGGTATTTTTGCGCGCTCACTAAGGTTCTTTATTGAATGATATAGGCATTTGAAATGTTTTGATTTATGTCACTAATTCGTTAAGCTTTATTCTATTCATGAATTCTATGCAGAAATATATATGTTTGTGAAGATTTACATGATGAAGGATCATTTAGGGCGGAAAGTTTTCATTTTCGGGATGGGAACCGGAAGCTAGGGGGGCAAGAACCGGTAGCTGTGGGGGGCGGGAACCGGGAGTTGATGACCCCCTGTCCACCCCCTCAGTATTAATAAGAAGCAAGGTCAGTATATACTCACCATAATTGCACCATATAAATCAGAATATCAATCCTCTCATCCGATGTCCTGTACCTTGTCTGTTATGCATCATGTTAAATTTAGTCACAAACTGAAAATTTAATAACAACAAGAGTTAACACTAAAGTATGTCTCGCCTGCCGGCACTATCAGAAACAATTATTCTTTCTTACTTCCACTATATTTTGAATTTACATGGATTTTCAGTTTCTGAGATCAAAAGATGTTTATAGAACTTAAACATTGCTATAGTTCTTGAGATATGGAGGTGCTTGCAAAACTTTTCCATTGCTATTATATGTATTGAAAATTGTCAAAGTCACTCAACCGCAAAAGCAAGGTCAAGGTCAAAAGATGGGGATGCAGCTGCGCTAAGCTACTACTGGGGCATATGCATACCAAGGTTCATCAACCCAGGACCTATAGTTGTTGAGATATGGATATGCTCATAAAACTTTTCAAAAAAGTTAACGCTGACAGCGGTAAAGTTACATCGATGTCCCGCTCTGCTTTGCAGGTGAGACAAAAACCACATGGATTGTTTGCTAGTTGTGTTGGATTGTTGGTATTTAACACCTTTTTTAACCCACATAGGTAACAAGGCAGT
The DNA here is from genome assembly GCA_963971305.1 of Arcuatula senhousia. Taxonomy (NCBI): domain Eukaryota; kingdom Metazoa; phylum Mollusca; class Bivalvia; order Mytilida; family Mytilidae; genus Arcuatula; species Arcuatula senhousia. The sequence continues at coordinate 51,683,992 of OZ020304.1, read as the reverse complement.
TACTTAATTGAAAGAAGTTTCTAGAAGGACTGTTAATTGCAATGTGCAAAACGGAAATGGCTTGGTCTCTTAAACAGGCTGTTTGAAAACAGTGAAATTAAGAATCGAAACAAAAAATATGATTGTCTTGATATATGTATTGGCAGCTTTTAACATTGAGGAGAAATATAACCTTATCTATTTGCCAGATTTAAAACAAACTGTGGATTAATTAATTTTTGAGGGTATCAATTTTCATGGTTTGATGACATGAATTCTTATATTGAGGGGGGGTAGGACCTTTTACGGGACACCGGGATTGGCCATATTTAAGCTCGGGATTCCGGGATTTGGACAATGTAAGTTCGGGATTCCGGGATAAAAGTATATCATCTTTACCGGGATTCAGGATTTTCTCATTTAAATCGGGATGACGGGATTTTGTAAAAATAAGTTCAGGATTCCGGGATCGGACCCCCTCCTACCCCCCTCTATATTAGTGATTTTATAGACTGCAGCATACAGACCAATGTTAAATTTCCTTTTTGTGGGGTATTAATTTTCATGGGTCATGGACTCCCACAAAAACCTTGAAATTTGAATAATAAGGAAACCACAGTAGATAAGCAAAAATCTATTTTTTACATTAGATAAGAAGGATACAATCAATAATAACTTAAATGTTACAATTATCACACATTCAAATACACAAAAATCCTTGATGCTAGATTTGGCTTCCATTTTTTTTATATGATTTTGGTAAGAGTACATTTCTTTAAATACTGTTTTTTTTTATTTAAAGGTCACCTAAAAATATAAATATACAGCAATACCAAATTAACCATGTTATTGACACTCACTTCTTGTACTCTCAAATCCTATATCTAGGAGACTGATGTTAGGCTGTTACCAATATATATTAAATTTTACTATACCTGGTTCATTGTATTACATCCCTTTGTTAAAGTTCCTAGATAAGCCATCAGACATACATCATTACATTGCTGAAATAATAAAGCATTGGTAATGTAAAAAAAAGAATTTCCTAAGGAGACTTGCATAACTTGATAGTTATTCAAAATAAATGTTTTCAATGCAGGAACACTACATTTTCATGGCAAAGAAATTAGAAAAAATACTAGTATGATGCATATACCTTTAAGAACTTTTTAAAAGAAATTTTACCACATTTAATCTTCATTTCAACATTTAAATTTGAAAATCAATTACAAACATTCTTTCCATTTTTTTTTTTACAAAAATATGGAAAACTGTTTCCATAGGACACAGATATCCTCAAGTGGGTATCCTAAACAGAAAGTAAGAATCCTACTGGTCTGTTAATCACTCAGGATATAGAGTTAGTCATAACAAAACCTCTCTGCTATATGGCAAATCATTCCTTAGTATGGCTTCTGAGAAAAACTTAATGGAATCAAGTGGACAAGAGTATGTGTGTGTGTGTGTGTGTTAAGGTTTAATGTCCTATTCGACACACCTCATCCAAACAGGACAGTCAGGGACTTGATAAGCTACCTGCATAGGTAAGTGACTAGTGATATTAACACCAGTGCCTAAGCCAACCATGCCACCCTGGTAGGGAAGTGTTATAAGTCACTTACATTATAGAAATCTTCTTTAAAGTTTGGTGTATTTAGCACTGGTAACCTGGAACACAGACTGTAGGCTTCTCTAAGTATGTCATGATTTTTAGGGATTTCACCTAAAAGAAAGGAAGTATTTATTATGTAACACTAAGACCAGTCAAACAATGAAGTTATTATGCTTAACTATAAACAGTAACTTGAAATAACATTTCTAAGGTACAACACAAATAAGATAGACATCTGAATGTTTGAATGTTTGTATCATAATGCCTAAATGTGTATTGTATAAAACTTGTCAATGACATTATAGATTTGCCATTAAGTGTACAAACTTACTTTTTGAAACTTTGAAAAAAGACATGATACATCTGGGCTGGTTGAGTTGTAAAACAATAAATGTGTGTACACCCTAGCTATGTGTGTGTGTGTGTGTTGGTGTTTAACGCCCATTATCGACGCACCTGGGCCATGTAGGGCGGTCAGATTTTTTATGGAGGAAACCGGAGTACCCGGAGCAAACCACCTACCTTGGGCAGGTAACTACATCATAGGTAGAAAATGTTTACCATTTTGTTTCCATACCTGCCTCTACACCCTTGATGTATTCTAATATTATCTTGACCCTGCTGTGTAACATCTTTATAGAACTGTGCTGTGCTATTAGATGTTCTGCAACTATAAAATAAAATATTATATTTTAGATCCTGCATTACAAAGAGAAGAAAATTAGGCAGCTACACAATAAATGTATAGTCAGAGAAAAAAAAACAAGAATATGTCCAACAGACATAATGCCCCATCTCGCAACATTTATTTTTTTCCACAATCACTAAACCATGAAGTTGTCCCAAGAGTAAAATTTTATGGACTTTGACCATTCTTCTATAAGTGGTCATTCATGCAGCAAATATAGGTCAAAGCCAGCATCTGAAGCATGCATTGTGCTTAGCATCACTAGGTGCACCTACCATACTAATATAGTTGATGTGGCACATGTCAGTAAGTGGGAATGGACTTTAATCATTCTTCTGTAAAAGGTCAATCATGCAGAAAATATAGGTCAAATCCAGCATCCGAAGCATACATTGTGCTAAGCATCACTAGGTGGAGCTACCATACCAATATATGGTTGATGTGGCACTTGTCAGTAAGTGGGAATAGACTTTAACCATTCTTCTGAAAGTGGTCATTCATGCAGAAAATATAGGTTACATCCAGCATCTGAAGCTACATTGTGCTTAGCATTACTAGGTGCACCTACCATACCAATATGATTGATGTGACATTTGTTAGTAAGTGGGAATTTGGAAATATGGGGATTTGGGACGGACAAATGGACGTACGGGTGGACGAACAGACCCGACACTATATGCCCCTCTACTTCCGTAGATGGACATAAAAATCAAGAAGACCAATAATTTAAATATATAAAAGTACCATATGTAGAATGCAGCTTGATTAACAGAAATCATAATTTTATTATGCAACAAAAATATTTTTCAATAAGTGCTTGAATATGCATAAATTCTAGTTGTTTATCACCAAAAAAAAAGACATGATGCTCTTTCTCCCAACAAATAGGACTGATGAATAATTCTGAACATTATATGTCGTAAATGGGGCATAAAAAAAAAACAAAGTTCCAGACAATAATTTTGATACATCTGCATTTTGTCTTTACAAGACTCATCAGAGGTGCTCTACTCATTGAAATATTGAAATGATGTACATGTATGACTATGCTGTCAGTAACAGCGAGTGTTCTATAGAGAGTTTCTTTACCGTCCTTTTGTTTGTTCATGTTGTTTTTTGTCTTGGGTTCTCTCTAGTGGAATTGGACTTTGATGGATTTGATTTGTGTGTTAATTTTTGTGCTTTGTCTAGGAAAATTGATAGGGGGAAGGTTGGGCCCAAAAAACTAGTTTAACCCCGCCACATATTATATGTGCCTGTCCTAAGCCAGGAATCTTTGACAAAGCTTTCGTTTGTACTTGTCTTTTTGATGTTTTCTGTTCCTTGTTTAAAAAGGGGGTCTATCTGTGACTATTTCAGGACTGGATTTGAATTATCGCGACAAATAAAGACATTCTGAATCAATGGTTGCAATGTATTTTTTATTGGAGGTATAACAGCAACCAGAAATCATCTATTATTTGTGCTCTACCTTAAAAACAATTCTGCCATCTATTTTTAAATTGTAAAAATTAACATAATGTTTTCATGAATGATCTATCATGTGCATTTATTCCAAATCCCATTGTGATCTTAATATATAATCATACCAGTGGAACTTTCAGATGATTCTGAGGTGGACATCCTAGCCACATGATCAACGCCTATTCTCTCTGCTTCTTCTGTTGCTAATGTGTAGCCTAATTCCACAAATAACATTGTTGCCTGGTAAATAAACGAAAAAACATGGTAAAATCAAAACTATAAAATCATGAAAATGTCGATTGTTGCACACATGGCTGACAATTTTATTGGTAGGGGAGAAACTAATGGCTGTGGAAAGTGTCCTTATTATGGTAGAAACAAGATGAAAAATTTATGTTTTAAATAATGGATGGCAAATTCTCGTAATGCATTTTTAGCTCTTAAGGTCTAGTGGTAAAATTTATTTTGATCATTTCGCAGATATTGGGAAAGTATATGCAAGAGTTACATGAATTACTGTCTGAAAAAGAAAATCTATCATATAAATGCTTAGGAAAGTTGAATTCCTTCATATAGCCAAGCATGGCATGCGTGTACAAATAATCTGATAGTCCTGACAATAAAAAAAATGACCTGGGATGTGTAGAAGGGGCTAACAAGATCCCTTACAGGACCAACAAATAAAATGTAAAATTTATTTTCACAAACGCTGGAAAATATAGCTTCTACAATGTAATCGAGTTGATAATGGAATTTCTAACATCAAAGGAAATAAATTGAAATAATTTGATTGCAAGGCTTTCCGGGAAATTAATTTATCAATTCTATTTCTGGAAAAATAAGGAATTCAATAGTACTGAGAATTTACATGTAGTTATAGGAGGTTTTTTTCTGATGTCTACAGATAGCCAAAGGCCAAAGGTTGATCATAAATTGCACATGCAATTACAGATGGAACATAATTTTCTCTAGAGGAAATATTTATTTTTACATATCTAGTTGAAGAGTTTGATAAATCAGATGAAAAGAAGAGAATATAAAAATTACCTGGTTATTTACTAAATCAATAACAGATTCATAAATTGATATTGGCATAACCTAAAATATAAGACAAAACAATAATACATGTAATTTAATTTCATGCAAAAGTTAAAAGGTCAAAGATTAATACTTGTATATGATACAACATCAAAACTCAATGAACTCAATATCCAACACAAGCTAAACATTTTTTCTGAAATAGATATAAGATATCAATGTTTATTTTCCAGAAAATTTACCAAATTAAAAATTACAGCTCTTATTTTTAGCTTTTATTTTATTTTCAAAACTCATACACAATGAACATATGTTTATACTGGTATATATTAATTACTATTAACATGATGATTACACAAATTTGTGTTTTTTATCAGTTGAAGACAAAAAAATTACTTACATCTGTTTTTCTTGCAAGTGGGTTCATTTTTACAAACAATGGACTTTCATTTATTTGTACAATCTAAAAAGCAAATTATCCTTTTACAATGTGCAATCAATGTTATTTTATAATGTATAATACAAAATTTATATACAAGCATACATTCAATAAAGTAATTTCATACACTATGTATACAATAAAATAAATAACAAGAACAGAATTCCTGGGTCCCACGTCAAGTGACAAAAAATTTAAGTCCACTCGTTAAACAGAAAATAGGTAAGTGACAGACCTAAAAATGCATCCCACAATGTAAATCCCTACCTGAAGCTGCATACCAAATATTGAAAGCCTACGAATAGTAGTTGCTGAGAAACCTGTTATGGATGGACGGACAGACGCATGGATAGATGAACACCGGCAATTCTATGTCCCCACTCCGCATTGCGGCGGGGGACAAAAATGACCAAACTAAATTTTAAATAAAGGAAATATCAATTCATACTGTTGAACATGTCACAATTTGAATGTTATATGTTATGCCCTGTATCTAAAATTTTGAATTACCATTCAGTATTGCAATAACATAAAACATAGATTTAATCTGATAAAATATTCCAATAAAGTACCATGTACCATCATTTTAATGCCTTTATGTTACTACTATTAATTAGAAATAAGGTGGGTGAGCTTACAGCTTTTTAATTCTATACTGAAAAACAATCAAAAACTTAAGTGCAGTTATCTCCCTTAAGTGATAGCCTTGTTTATTTGGCAATGAAATTAATTAACATTTCCAACTGTTCTTTATGTAAAGGTGTACAATAAACCATTCAGTGATTTAGGAGTTGCTTACACGCTAAATGTATGTGTAGAGACAGCCATTGTGATGACTTTATATTTCCTACATGTATAGAAAATAGTTATCTTTCTTAGACTGGAAAATTTCATCATTTTCAAATTTGAAAAATTTATAAAGAGGGAAATCTTCAATAGCAATTTTCAGATCATCATGAAAATTAAACTTCACCTGTATTTTATTGTACTTAACAGCTGTGCAAAATATCATTCAAATATGAGATGTGGAATAAGTGTACCCAACACAGCCCAAATAACAATCGGCAAGTTAGAAAAACCACAATGGACAACCGCCAGCAGCCTTCAACGAGGCTAGTAAGCGCTGCTCACGGTTATGTTTGTAAGTATACGTTCCAGGCCATATGAGTATCTGAATATATATCCTTAAACTCTATATTCATGCCTGGGATTATAATAAAGTTCCCACCTGTTTGTGTACATTGATATCTGATTGTGTTGGCTGTTCTCCTGTTGTGTACCATCCAAGGAAATCCATATCACTAAACACTTGCTTAACTATAAAAGGTAAAAGACTGATTATGTTATTGTGGAAAACATATTAAGGGAAGATTGGATGTCAGCAAGAGATGCTGAAAAAAAGCCAAAAATCACATGTCAGTTTCATGTACTTTGAACACATGTCATGCAAGTATTTATGCTTAAAACTTGAAAATGAAGATGATGTTCATGTTTGTACATGTTGTTAACTGGACTGTGCATTACATTTCTGTGCATTTAACATTGCTGGTACAAATGTCCCTAAAAACACTGGAGATGTTTAATGACTGAACAATTAAAATGTAGATAATTTTTTTTACTCATGGCAGGAGTATTACACAGATGCTGGAGGTTCTATTCAAAATGGTTTTTCTTGGAACATAAATTTAAAAAAGATTCTGTATGATTTTTGTTTTGTTTCCTTATTCTGTTAAGGATGCATGTACAGATATCTACAGTGTTCAAACTGAAAACAGAATAGTTTTCAAAACAAATACATTTGTTCATTTATGCAGCCTTAACTCGTATCCATTCCTGACAATCTTACATTGTTCTTCTTTTGTGTTGTAGTACTCCATATTAATAATGATATCATCTTCAATTCTGTCAAAGAGCAACTCAAATGAATTCATGACTTCAATATTTCTTCCTTTCTGTTTGCCTATAACTGCTCCAAGTACTGAAATATATTAAACAAGTATCATGAGTATGTGTTTAAATTTTAATGTAAACAACCACAATGGTTACTTAATGTATATACATCATGTACAGTGCATGAAAGAATCATTTGGTAACAAAATTGCAGTTTCCAGGAACGTAAAAAATATAAGTTGACCTGCTTGTTCTAACAAAATATTTTTCTAAATTTGGAATTTCAAAAAATGGACGTCGATGTAAAAGCCTCGATAATTATCAATTAACCTCAGAATCTTTGTCCTTATTCATACCACATATACATGAAGACCTACATGTACAAATGAACATTTTTTATGTGTAATATATGGCATGTAAGGAAGGCATTTTTCTTCTTCTTGGAGTTCTTCTTCTTTCTATCTTCGAGTCGAACTCTCCTGGTGTGTAATTAACTCAGTTGGTTACTCAGACAGACTGCCCCTTCTGGGCAATATAAGGATCGTCAAAACAAAAAGTTTTGTTTAAGTTTTTATTGTTTATTGTTCTACTGTCATGACTGTCCAATATCTGCGCAATTGACAAATTCATCATTACCTCTAATATAGGTTGTACATGTACTACACTTTCATATATGTCCCAATATATAAATACATTGTATATTCGTGATATTGGTCTATTTTTGACATATATGTACATATAGTACAAGAGTAATTAATATCTGCACAATTGACAAATTCATCATTACCTTTAATTTATGAACGAATATAGGTCGTACATGTACTACACCTTATATATATGGGGCTCCCGCACGGTACCTCCCTCAGGTCACAAGGTCGCTTTAAAAATGGGCCTGAGGTCGCTTTTAAAAGGCATATTTTGGCGGAGGTCCCAGGTTGTTTTTTGGCATAGGTCGATTTTAAGAAGCGTAGGTCGGAAGTTGCCCTTAAAAAGCCCTCAAGTGTCAGGTCGTTTTTAACCCTGCAGGAGCCAAATATATCTCCCAATATATAAATACATTGTATATTCATGATATTTGGACAGTCATGGCAGTAGAACATGTTAAGATTTTCTTCAAAAATTGTCAATCTGTCCTGATGACCCTTAACATGCTTTAGTTTGTAGTGTACAGTGATAACTTCAAATACATACATGTACATGTACATGTAATACAATTATGTTTTTAATTTTGAGAACCACTTAAAAAATTGTATCTATTACGCTCCCGAAGGGGGCCATAATGGTAGAAATATCAATATTTTAGTTGTACTATGAGCAGAATTTTCCTTCAATGTCCTGTTTAGCATGCTTGCATGTTTTCCTGAACATTCTGCGTCTTTTGAACACTTTTTTATTTAAATTTTTTAGACTTCTTTTGAACACAAAAAAATTGAATATCTAATTAATTGTAACTTCTGAAGCATGACAGGTTTAAGGGGACAAACATTTGATTCTGAGGGGGGCTGGCTGTTTCTTCTTTAGGTTTTCAGCAAAACATCAATAAATTGAAAATTGTTTCGGTCGAGACAGATTATTTATTTTCAAAATTTTGCGTGCCAGAATATTAATTTTTCGCCGCTATGCCGCAGGAATATTTATTTTCTGTATACAATAGCTAAATTGAGCAAGTTTCTTGGGACCAATTATTTTTTAACAAATTTCAAACGTCATTAAGCTACATGTGACCCACAAGAAAAGCTACATGTAGTTTGTTTTTATTTTCGAATATATTTTATTTTTAATCATATTGAATAAATAATTATTTTGGCTTGTAATATATATATAGATATGTTTTAACTTCGGAAGCATCACAGGTTTAACCTGCCTCATATTATTATAAAATAAACAAATAATATAAACACCCTGTGTTGGTCTTCCTTCTTGTGCCCTGACTCTGGTCCAATGTTCTGATATATTCATGATAACAAGAGGATGCAAGGATACAGAAACACTCCCAGTTGCATTTGTTGATGCCATTACTCCACTGGAGGGGACATCAACTTCCATATTTGAAGCCATCTCTGTCAAAAGTTTAGAAATGTGACAGGTAAAATAAAATTTCACATCAACAAAGTGGAGACAACTCTTGATTACAAATTGAACGGAATTTTGACCGTTCCTTGTCCTACTCTGTAAAAAAATTATATTCTAATCGTCAAGTGTGCGTTTGAAGCAAAACATTTTTTAATGTCATAAACAAGAAACAAATTTACATTGAAAATATTTTTCTTCCGTGTTTTCTTTTGGACTTTTCTTCAATAACTAGTCATACTGTTGTAGTACACGTATTACCATTTGTAGATCAATTATTTCATGCCACCAGATTATGACGAAAACGCATAGGTATATATGTTTTAAAATGTAAATTGGTAAGAGAGTTTGTTACCTCATACAATCATAGACCTGTATATTAATATGTTTATATACAGGTCTATGATACAATGTATCTCTTACTGATAAATTCATCATGTTCATCTTCATTATTGAGGATTTCAGTTTTCATTACAATTTTTAAAGGTCAATCTAGATCCAGAAAGGTATAATATGAGGCAGGTTTAACCTGTGAAGCTCCCGAAGTTAAAACATAATACTAGGGTTGCACAATATGTCCGTTCCGGATTTGACTCATCATTTAGACGAGGTCATCAGGGGTCACGGGGAGGAAAAATGATGCCATACAACATGGCATGGAACAAAGGGAACGGCATTTTCTATCAACGATTCTTCTGTAATTATACAACATATGAGTAAAAATCATTTGCAACTGAAAAATAAACCCACGGACAACATTTCCAACCAATTAAAAATCAATCTTGAACGGAAATAAAGAAATTACTTTCTTTGTCCATTACATGTTGGAACCAGATTTTTTTACCAGTTCCTCCTCGTTTGGCTAAATTAGTGACTGATCCCGCAAATGCGCAACCCGTCTATATGATAATGGCACTGCCCTAAAAGCTCGCGAAGACACAAAATCAATATAATAGGTGCAAGCAAAACTAGGTTTAATCCTAATTGGATCTGGAAAAAATGTCAAAATATTCTCAGCTGGATCAATAGCTAAGAGGGTCCACTTTTGGATAAAAATTTAATAATTTATTTGAAAAAAATCTATTATCCGTAAAAATGCCAAAATATGGTTTGCGGCCGGGACAACGTCATCCATAAGTTAATCGATCCTTCAGTCACATCATATCATTCGACAAGCAGACGACATCAAAATGTCACCGCTCTTCTGCCAGGTTTTGTTATATTTTTTGTATGTATACCCGTATCTATAATTGCCAAGTACTGTCTGCAAAAATTGATTTAGAAATCTGGTGGAAAATGACGACGTATCCAAATGATCATTTAACTTTGTCAGTTTGAGGGACCACATAGGAAAAGGATGGATTAGGATTTTATTTTCAGATCAGGTAGGACCAAATTATCATACATACATGTATGTAGAAAAACAGTTGCTGATCATTTTATTTTAATCTGTGTTATGAAAAGTTCCAAAAATTGATTGCTAGAACTCCCACCATTTATGCACTATGGGTAAAAGGTCACGGATTCTTGCGAGAGAAAGCCATATTTCTGTAAAAACAAAACAACTAGTGTTCGTTTGTTATATAGTTATTATTTATTGAGAAGTTATTGTTATTAACAACAAGAAAAGGTTTTGTTTTGTTACCGTTTGTAAATAAATAAGCGAAAATAAAGGGTCTCCCTAATGCGAGACCCGGTATTTTCGAAAAGGTCTGATGCCTTCCAAATGATGGCAGAATTTATTTTCAACCATCGTATTTTGAGTCTCGTGCAATTTGGCAGACTCTCTACAATAGTGAGCTTCGCTTCGTTCGCATATATCAATAAATATTTATGATAACAAGCTAAAATTAATTTTAAAAATGTTTAAAATAAATGCATTGTGCTTAACATCGTTAAAAACATTTTAAGGAAAAAGCCTTAAAAGGACGTCGAAAGTTTGGAAAACAAGCATGCAAAACCAGACATTGAAGGGAAATTCAGCTCATAGTACAACTAAAATATTGACATTTCTACCATTATTGCTCCTTTCGGGAGCATATAAACCCTCTCATTTTCACCTTTCAAAGTCAGTCCTAAAATGTATGAATGTTGCTGCAAGTCACATGTTTCAAGAAAAAAAAACATGTATATGTAACATTAATACATGTACCGCCTAATATGAGGCAGGTTAAACATGTGATGCTCTCAAAGTTACATTGTACAATTAATTTGGTTTTGTTTTGTTTGAAAATAAAAACAAACTAGCTTTTCTTGTGGGTTACACATGCGTTTAATGAGGCATTTAAAATTTTCAAAGAAAAAAGTGTTTAAAGATGTTGAAAGTTCGAATTCAGGAAAACAAGCATGCTTAAGAGGACGTTGAAGGAAAATTCAGCTCATAGTACAACTTAGATATTGACATTTCTACAATTATTGCTCCCCTTCGGAGCGTAATACAGGGATGTCAAGTTTTTGCGACCAAAATGTGTGATACTCGGTTAAAAAATGTAAAAGATCAAACAAAAGATTTAAAGGAAAATACCGCTAATTTGTATATGAAATGCATGAATCTCACTCATGTTGCGTGAGACTTGACAGGATTGTTTATTCTACAAATGTATATGTAACCTTACACAAGGTGGCTAAAATTGATATAATCCATATTTCTCTTGCAATGGTCTATTTGTATAAATAAACAAATATCAAAAGTAGGTAAAATTTAAAAATGATACGTTAGACTTCTTGTGGTATGGTTAGTACATATACATAAGCCATTATTTTATTTTCCAATTATACTCCTTCAAAGGGCAGCATCATACATAATATGAGACATGTTTCACTTTCACCTTTGACCTTCCTGAAGTTACAATGTGTTTTGAAATATAATACAAGCTCAAATTAATTAAAGAATGTCATGAATGCTTATAACACAATAAATTGAAACAATTTCTCCCTTTTATCAGTCTTAAAAATAAATTCTGAGTCAATGTAGACCTATCTCCACATTTCATAGAATACTTGTTGTATTTAAAGAAAATTTTCTCAATTTTATGTAGATCTGATCAATTTTACCTAGAAATGTCTGTGGGTCTACTGCTTATTTCTTTCACTGCCTTTGTTTTATTGTTTGAAAATAAAAACTAGCTTTTTTCCTTTGGTAACACATCTGCTTAATGTTAGAAATTTTCAAAGAAAAGAGTGTTTAAAAAATGCTGAAAGTTAAGGAAAAGAAGAGTGCTAAACCAGACATTGAAGGAAAATTCAGCTCATAGTATATCAAAATATTAACACCTGTAAAGGTTAGCACTAATGGTGGAGTTTTAATTCCCAGAGGTTAGCCCACTCCGGCACCAACACTTTTGTGTTGGAGAACACATCAAAGCTTTAAATTAACTGTTTAAATTTCAAAATTGTCTAAACCCTAAGGTTCTTCCTACCCCAGACATAGGTCGATAATCTTAGTAATAATTTGGTTCCCCAGTTTGGTATTTTTGGTTTTACTGTTCTATACTCACCATAATCATTAAGTGTTTGGCATTTTCAATATTTTTGGTAGAGCGCCTCTGATGAGTCTTGAATAGACCAAAAGCGCATCAGGCGTAGCAAAATTTATTGTCAGGAACTTTGTTGTCATTTGTATCTCTACCATTTTCACTCCCTTCTGGAGCGTACATAATTTATATACATGTAAGCTTTTTTTTCTACAAACAAGTACCTGTGCTAAATGTACATGTATACGTACATGTAGGTATTTGTAAAGTCAAGATGCTAAAGTTGATATAATGTTCTTTAACTTAGTAGATTAGAGATACATTTTGTACATGTTGTACATGTATAGATTGATATCTGACCATGCATTTCGGTATTAAACAGGAATTATTCATGCTAGCAAATTAAATATATGAAAGAATTTAAATAATAAATTCATCAATATCTTGATTTCAACACCTGATTTTGTCATGCTTGTCTTCCAAAGTAGCATATTTTTTTATAATGGCACACTATTGATTTTAAATCAAAATTGCTGTAATTTCCCATTTTTGCATGATACTCTGATTATCATGTCTATGTTCAATACAAATCTCCCTGAGGGGCCCTTTGAAAATTAACATCAATAGATCCCACAAACTTAACTCATCACAGTTTTAGTTCCTGTCAGTATACACTTATCACTGCCTCCATGATCGGCCTTTTGGCTTTCTTTTAGATAACCAGTGATAACCTCTTTTTGACAATTGCTTTCAAATTAAATAAAACTTAAGTACAAATGTACTCAAAGTACACATTTACTGTATAATCCTTTATTTTTATACGACCGCAAAAAAATTGCGGACGTATATTGGTATGATGCTGTCGTTGTCGTTGTTGTCGTCGTCGTTGTCTGGGGACATTTGGTTTCCGTGCAATAACTTGAGTAAATATTGACCAATTGTTATGAAATTTTCATATGATGTTTGTAACCACTAGAGGAAGGTTCCTATTGTATTTGGGGTTGGTGGCCCCTACTATTTTAGAAAAAAGGGCCAAAAGTGGCTAATACGTGTGTATTGACAAAACTGTTGTAGAATGTTTATTATTAATTTGATTTTGCAAATTCTTTTTTTATTGAATTCCTTATTAAATTCTGTCAACAAAATGTCTAAATGGTTTTGATGTATATTGAACCGTTACATTGCTACAGGGGGCCAAAGACGGGCCACACCCAAAAAATCAACTTTTTTATTTGTGGTCCGATTTTTAAAATCTTTTTTTCATTGGAATCCTTGTGAAAATCCCTGCCTGCATTTTTCAATCAGATTTGAAATATCTCTTACTGTTTTTGAGGTATAAGGGGTCGAAGGGGCAAAAAACGCCATTTTTTAAAGTTGGTCAAGGCAAATGGTTTTACACAAGAAATTTAGCTGTAGTGGGCCAGCCAATTGTTATGAAGTTTAAATATGATGATTATATACACTGAAGGAAGCTTTTTATTGCATTTTGTGGTCCTAACCTTTTTTTAAAAAAGGGCCAAAAGGGGCTTAATCGTGTCAAAAATGTCAATGAATATAGAAATATTTTTTTTCTATTAAATGTTATTATAAATATATATGTGTCAAATATGCATTTTAAAGTCCACCATAGGTTGCATGTGTAATAAAGCTTTGTAAGTCCACCATGGGCTGCATGTGACCAAAGCAATAGACTATCCATATTGGGCCTCCAATGTACAGGGTTCAACTTGTTGCGGTCGTATCATGCTGCGCTCGGCATAGCTTTTTATTGTAGGGATAAAATTTCGTGGTAAGACCACAATACTGAATTGATAGGTACAAATACTTTATAACCCATAGTATAAAAATTTGAATTATAACATAACATACATGTACATTTGTACATGTATGTAGTATGTGTAGGAAATCATGCAATTTAAACCCATGAAATTAAAGTGAATATCGATATTAACAAACAAAATTTCTTCAAGAATACAGAGGGGATAATCTAGAATAAATTTAAACAGGAAATATAATAATAATTTAAAACTAGTCTGATATAAAATGGTTACCTCCCAATTTTTTTTTAACCTAAAAACAACAAATTCTGTCAAATTGCCTATAATGTACATGTACTTTCTGTATGACTTTGCTTGTATCTTTACATTTTCATTAATTTTTTTTTTCAGATAAGGTTCGATGAAAATGACTTTCACTCATGGTTTTCATGTACATGTGATACATGTATGTACATAATTACAACGACTTTTAGACAAGATGCTGCCACTGACCTTAAGGAACAGAAAATCTGGAAGTGGAAAGGGTGGATTAAATAACGTCAGGATGGTTATGTCTGATACAGCTATCAGAATAAGAAGACTTCCATTAAAAATCAAGTGCTTTCTATTCATTACTGCTTTTGCTTCTGTTTACATTTACGGCAAGCTAATCTGGTCGTTAACAACAAACCACTTGGCAGATGAATCTTTTTTAGAAACTGACAAATGTCCTGTCTGTTTTGGACACAGTATGTGTTCAGCTTTAAAAAGTGAAAGAGTGAAATTTACTGGATGGTCAAAATTGAGACTGCTTGACATAGTGAACATTAAAAATGTTCACACAGCTAAACATTTGGACAGTGAGGACACTGTTATTGTCAAGAAGTTAGCTCATAACAAAGAGTTTGATAAAGTGGACGAAAAGATTTGCAAGGATGCAAATCGACCTAAAGGTTGTGATGTAGCTAGAGTTTTACATATCACAAACACAGGGGATGAGATACGAAGACTAGGGCTTATGCCCAAACATTTAGAGAAGCTTAATCATATGTTTTCATGTCCGACCTATAGCTTGATGGACAGAGTACTAAAGTATTATAAAGAGAGATTAAAACCAGATAAATTTTTTACAAGAGATAAGTTACAGATTTATGCCACTGCTCTTATTAATGCTGAACCTTTGTTATTACAAGTAAGTGAACTTATTTTGATTTTGAATACACCTACATGTACTTAATGGACGTGTTATATACATATATACTCTCATATGCAATGTACACATATCAAACTTCCGATTAAAATACTTAATTAAAGAACACTTAAATGATATTAATTTGTGTGTCATTGATAAAAGGTTATAAATGAAATTAAAAAAAAACCTTATTGATAAAAATACATAGAAGTAACTAACACAAAAACACAACTTAAAAAAAAAACCTTTCATAAACAATCAATGTACAAATTGCTATGTACATGTATATATAGCTTAATTGACAATTGATCATTATACGAAGATATCCATTTAGGAAAAATGATAAATTTCCTTAACTGAGAATAAAAGTACATGCAATTGAGAATGGTAAATTTGAGGATTATTTTGTTTTCTCATGAAAGTATTTGACTTAGAAATGTATTGTTTTTACATTTAACAGACCTTTCCAGCATCAGAAGGATGGCCTTTTCCCAAATACTATGGCGCATGTGGAAGATTTATAGCTGTTAGTGATGAAGGACAGCCTCTACAAAACTTTTTTAATGAACCTTTTCAAAAAAGGGTAAGTTGTGATCCTTAATACCTGTATATATGTTAGAGGCAATAGGTATAATTAGGCATTAAGCTTAAATCCTAGGCAATAAGATAATACCTAGTCATTAGTGTTAATGCCTAAATAGAATTTGGCATTAAGCTTAATGCCTAGGATTTAGGTCTAATGCCTGATTTTTTTCCATGAAAATTATTCTTATTGCCTAACCAGATAATCTGATGCTTCATGAAAAGAAAACTTGAAATTAAAGTTTCAATACTGATAAGTTTAACTGTTTCTTTGGATGGCTAGCCCAATTTCAAACAAAATCAAATATTTTTTATTTCTTTATTTTATTTAATGTTGACAAGATGATAAAATACATGGCCACTATTACTAAAAATAGAACATATTTAAAGTATACATTTATATTTGGAGTATAAAATGTTTAGGCAGCAACCATTTGAAATTCTGGGGGGGGGGGGGGGGGGTATGGATTTTTTTGAAAAAAAAAAAAATTTTGTGTTCAATTTTTTGGGAAAAAAATAAATTGTCCTTGACCCAAAAAGAAAAAAAAAATTAATTGTTTTGTTGAGCCCGGGGGGCACAGCGTAAACAAAATTGCAAATAAAAAAATGTTTTCGGTGCCGTTCAAAAAAAAAATTCTCGTCTTCGAATTTTTTTTTCTTAATTTTGTTGTGGGGCTAAAATCCATACCCCCCAAATTTCAAATGGTTGCTGCCTTAGGAAACTGTGAGAATTGCCATAACTTTGGTAAAAATATTAAAAAGCTGTTATAAAATTTAGCGGAACAAAAACAGAGTTTTTGGTACGTAATATGATGGACCAATCCATAAATATTTATGTCAGCAACACAACAATCATAAATAATGTCCAATGTCGATGCTTTCGTCGTATTGGTTGTCAGTGATGTAAAACAAGAGGCTCCCAGGAGCCTGAATCGCTCACCTGGTCTTGATGTCAACCCTATGAAGACTTTTGTATAGCTAAATGAGCTGAATGTTTAAGCATGAAAAATCATTTCTCTATCTGCAATAGTTTTCATTCTAAATAATCAAAAAACACTATTATTCAACTTTCAAGGGGCTGTAACAGACAACTTAAACCCTATGAAGACTTTTGTAGAGCTAAATGAGTTGAACATTTAAGCAAGCAACAGCTTTTCTCTATCTGCAATAGTTTTCATTCTATAGGCCAAAAACACTATTTTTCGCCTTTAAAGGGCTGTAACCCCTGTAAGGGGTCATCTGACAACTTCAACCCTATGAAGACTTTTGTAGAGCTAAATGAGCTGAACATTTCAGCAAGCAACAGCTTTTCTCTATCTGCAATAGTTTTCATTCTATAGGCCAAAAACACTATTTTTCGCCTATAAAGGGCTTTAACCCCTATAAAGGGTCATCTGACAACTTTGACCCCATGGAGACTTTTGTAGAGCTAAATGAGCTGAACATTTTAGCAAGCAACAGCTTTTCTCTATCTGCAATAGTTTTCATTTTATAGGCCAAAAACAATATTTTTCGCCTTTAAGGGGCTGTAACCCCTATAAGGGGTCATCTGACAACTTTGACCCTATGGAGACTTTTATAGAGCTAAATGAGCTGAACATTTAAGCAAGCAACAGCTTTTCTCTATCTACAATAATTTTCATTCTATAGGCCAAAAACATGCAAAAACGCTATTTTTCACCTGTAAGGGGCTGTAACCCCTATAAGGGATCATCTGACAACTTTGACCAAATGGAGACTTATGTAGAACTTTTGATGCTGAAGCAGTAGGTGGCATCAGATTTCATCTATCTCTTGTACTTTATGATTTACAAGCCAAAAACAGTAGTCTGACCCCCCTGGTCTATTTTTAGTAACGGTGGCCATGTTTTTTTACGGATCAAAAATCGAAACACAAGTTTGGTGCAGGACACCCTAAGGATCATTCACACCAAGTTTCATTAAATTCTGTTCAGCAGTTTCAGAGGAGAAGATTTTTGTAAATTGTTAACAGACGACGACAGACGACAGACGACAGACGACGACGGACGCCAAGTGATGGCAATAGCTCACATGGACCTTCGGTCCAGGTGAGCTAAAAAAATCAAATGATTCCAAACAATTCAGGCACATACCAGTTTATTTATATGAGGGTGTGGACGGAGGTGTCCTCCATTCTTTATTCTGTAATTTTTTTGCCCTTTATTCTCTATTCTGTAAAGAGTTTGGTGGGGGTTTAGTCAATTTTCACATTATTCTTTATTCTGTAAGGGTCATTATTCTCTATTCTTAAGTTGTTTTTTTGTCATTATTCTTTATCTTTTAACTTTTTTGGCCATTATTCTCTATTCTGGAAACCCCATTCACACCCTCTTATATTTACAAATGTTATATTTAAGATGTTTTAATGTTTCAATAGTGAAGATCAATCTGTACTGGTGGTTAGGAAAATGTACACATTGTTCTTGTTTGTGGTGACTGATTTTGTCCTTGTCCTTCCCTTTCGGTGTTTTGACAATGGTTGAATGCCCAATTGATACCTTTATGTTATGTTTTTTTGTCGCCTTGCCAATATGCAAAGTTTCAGTTTCATTGGTTCAGTGGTTTCCGAGGAGAAGATTTCTGAAATTGTTAACGGACGATGGACGATGACGAAGGCATACAAAAATATTGGGCTACCTACTAGTATCCAAAGAAATACTATTGCAACTAAACTTACTAATATTGAACTATTAATTTCAAATTCTTTTCATTATGAATCAGATTATCTGGTTAAGCAATAAGAATAATTTTCATGGAAAAAAATCAGGCATTAGACCTAACTCCTAGGCATTAAGCTTAATGCCAAATTGTATTTAGGCATTAACACTAATGACTAGGTATTATCTTATTGCCTAGGATTTAAGCTTAATGCCTAATTATACCTATTGCCTCTAACATATATACACTTTAAGAAAGAAGTGTACATCATGTACATGACCTTTCTTCTAAGTTCTTGTGGAAACTATACAGGTTCTGCCAAGTACACATTTACAAGTTTGTCTCTTTATATGATTTTTTTTTGTGCTGTAAAGTAACACACCACTTTCTGAACCTTTATGATTAACTTTAACACATTATACATTTGAACTGATAATTGCTCATTTATTTCACATCATGTCATGTTTTTGTAGCTCAACCTCTTGTGATCCTGTTATTTGTGCATATACATGTAGAGTTAATTGTCCATCCATATGTCCTTTCTGTCACTTTTTGTTAAGCTCTTGAATAAGTTTTAATACAGTAGAGAATTCCTTTATCTGTAAGATACTCATTTGCAAGTTCGTATAAAAATTTTATGCATTTCATCATTTATATCCAGGCAGACTTAGCATATCAGATTATGAAGATAGCAGACAGACTGAACAATGAAGGAGGACAGTTTGCTCTCTACTGGACTGACCTGAGCTATGAAAACTTGGTGGTAGATGTCACAGGCAAAGTCACAGTTATTGACCTTGAGGATATAATTGTTGTGGATAGGGATACTATCTCTAGAAGTAGGTTAACCAAGGACCGTATGTAGGTCAGACTTAAAGAACTTAGTTCATGTTGAAATTGTTTTGATGTGGCAGTAACTATATACACTGCCCCACTAAATTGTATTTAATATTCCATAAATCATGCTTTTTTTAAACCATGAAAAATTATGAATGTTGGTAAAATTCTATCAGTGTTCTCCATGGGTTATTTTATGATGGTGGCACTTTATTGCCTTATCCTGTCATGATTAAGTTTCATCCTGTAATGTCAAATTTCTGCTCAGCTGTTATTATACCCTACGCAAACGAAGTTGCGAAGGGAAATAATGTTTTTGACTGGTCCGTCTGTCACTTCATCCATCTGTGGTCAAAGTCTGTGAATGCAACTCTTCATAAAATACTACATAGAATCTAACGAAACTTGGTACGTAAGAAGTACATTGTATGTAGTTGTGCATATTACCAGAAATTTTTGATTTGCAAATCTTTATGGGAGTAATGGCCCTTTGGACTTAGGAAATTTGCAGAAAATCCTGATTATATTTTGTGAATGCAACTCCTTTTAAACTACTTAACAGAATTCAATGAAATTTGGTATGCAAGAAGTATAACATATGTAGTGGTGTATATTATCACAAAAATTTACAAGCTCAAGGTTTATTTTAATAGTCCAATAGCAGAATGTGTGGGGTATATGAGCATGCTCACTAATGCTCTATCATTAATATAGAAAGTTACTTCATGTACATAATCACTTTAAAACAGTTTTTTTAATACACAGAAAAAAAAGTTTTTGTATCCCGAAACTCTGTGGATAAACAATACAAATCGTTTTCTTCAAATTATCTAAATATTTTGGTATAATTTCAGCAAAACCTAAAAAGACATGGGATGATCTTCATGAAAGTACATTTGATGACTGTGGTGGCAAAAACTGTTTGCAATTCTCAACAGACATGCTTTGCTCACATGCAAATGCAGATCACAACTATTATGCAGCATGTAGAAACGTTCTCTCCGAGTACGCAAACGAGCCTACCATAGGACTCATGGGAGGTTTACTACACAATATGCCCAATTACGCCAAAGACGACTGGGACCTGGAACATTTACTAAGGGAATGTGCCCATGGTTCTACTCCAGGCAGTAGGATGAAAATCAAAGGCAAGCTTATTGAAGCCTTAGATAATCTACGCAATATACAAGACTCAAATGATATTAAGCAAGGGAAAAGACTACATGATAGCTGATTTGTTAAATCTTTAATTATTTATTTCAAATGATTTTAAAACATTATATCAATAAGATCAAAAGAGAAGATTTGTGTTTGACATGTACATGTAATATACACACATTATGTTAGAGGAATTACACACACATTAACTATGTATATTATTATTGCAAGTAGTTGTTTTTAATGCAGTGGAATTTCTACACAAACATTATTTTTATGGCCCGACCACTTATGTGGATCGGACATATAGTTTTACCCTTGTCCGTCCGTCCGTCCGTCCGTCCGTACGTCCGTACGTCCGTCCGTAACACTTTGGTTAAGTTCTTGGTTAAGGTCCATTACTCAGATACTAGATGTTGGGGGTCAACGATATTGCACCACCAGATGGGTCTTGGGTAGGGCTACACCACCCACTAGAAATTAGGTCACTGTGACCTATATTTTATGCATGAACGACTTCGGTTAAGTTCTTGGTTAAGGTCCATAACTTGGATACTAGATGTTAGGGGTCAACGATATTGCACCACCAGATGGGTCTTGGGTAAGGCTACACCACCCACTAGAAATTAGGTCACTGTGACCTATATTTTATGCATGAACGACTTCGGTTAAGTTCTTGGTTAAGGTCCATAACTTGGATACTAGATGTTGGGGGTCAATGATATTTCACTACTAGATGTGTCTTGGGTAAGGCTACACCACCCACTAGAAATTAGGTCACTGTGACCTATATTTTATGCATGAACGACTTCGGTTAAGTTCTTGGTTAAGGTCAATAACTTGGATACTAGATGTTGGGGGTCAATGATATTTTTTCACTAGATGTGTCTTGGGTAAAGTGACACCATCCACTAGAAATGAGGTCACTGTGACCTATATTTTACGCATGAATGACTTAGGTTAAATTCTTGGTTAAGGTCCATATCTTGAATACTACATGTTAGGGGTCAATAATATTTCACTTCTCGATGAGTCTTGGTACATGGCACCACCCATCAGAAATAAGGTCACAGCGACCTATATTTTACACATGAACACTTTTGATCAATTTCTTGGTAAAGGTCCATATCCCAGGTAATACACATTGAGGGTCAATGATATTTCAAGAACGGGAGGGCCATCCTGTGGCTCATAGACACATTATCTAGTTTATAATGTTTTAGATTTTAATACATAAAATGTTTTATCAGAAATGTACCTTACAATATAAAAAATAAATACAATTATTTATATTCATGTTACAAATTATTTTTATATGTTTGTTTTATAATAAGACGTAAAGTTTAGATACTTACTAGTAGATACATGTAGGTGTCAATCTATGTGATGTTGAGCCTACTTACCAACCTTGTTTTTTTATTATACAACCAAAAATTTATGGTATCATGCTGTCGTTGTCGTCGTCATTGTCTGTTAACATTCTTGTTGGCACGATAACTTTAGTTCTAGCTATCCGATTGATCTGAAACTTGGCAGTGTTCCTCCGTCGTATTCTCCAAAATCTGCTCATCAAGTTGTAAGATGACACTTCGATTGTAATCCGAGTCCAACAGCTACCCGACTTACTCAAGATTTATATGTGGACAATGTATTAAGTAGTTTTACAACTGAATCCGAAATGATAAACTTTTACCATTGTTCGAGACGTCTATTATTAGACGGAGGATTTAATCTAAGATCATGGAACTCTAATTCGACAAAGCTACGTGAACTTGCAAGTGGGGAGAAGATCTTAGATGAAGACCACGACGTGAAAATCTTAGGGCTTCGCTGGAATGTAACCGAAGACCAACTTCAATTTCCGAAAATTGATCTTGACGCTTGCGAATCAAACTTAACAAAACGAGAAGTTCTTCGTCAGTCATCACAAATCTTTGATCCGCTTGGTATTCTTAGTCCAGTGACCGTAAAAGCGAAAATCCTTATGCAATCACTATGGAAACGAAATTTCGATTGGGATGAGTGCTTACCAGATGATATTTCAGATCAATGGACCACGTTAATTAAAGATCTTGAAAATGCAACAACAGTAAAATTACCTAGATTACTGCATGAAGATGGAGTTTCAACAGAAAACGGAACTTTACATGTATTCACCGATTCAAGTATACAAGCTTATGGAGCATGTGTTTACTTGGTGCAAGGAAAAACTACTACACTCGTAATGACTAAAAGTCGAGTCGCCCCCGTTAAGCCTACTACATTACCTAGATTGGAACTAATGGGAGCTCTAGTCGGAGCAAAACTTGCGAATCACGTATCTGGCATACTTGGAATTACGAATGTAACATTTTGGAGCGATAGCCAAATAGTGCTCAGCTGGATTCAAACTTCAAAACCCTTGAAGCAATTTGTTGAAAATAGAGTGACCGAGATAAGAGAGCTTACTTTCGGACACCAATGGAGGTATTGTCCGACCGAGAGTAACCCTGCCGATTACCTTACGCGTGGAATAAATTCGATACATTTTATCGGAAATCTTACATGGTTCAAAGGTCCGAAATGGCTAACAGAAAATGAAGAAACATGGCCGAAATGGGAAAGAAATTCGACTGTTTTAATAACGCTGTCAGACAACTTAAACGACGAAACGAAAAGTTTGACCGAAACAACAGATGGAATCAGTTCTTTTCATGAGGTAATAAACATTGAACGATTCAGTAGTTACAGGAAAGTTTTACGCGTCATGGCATATGTAAATAGATTTATAAAGAACTGTAAATCAAAGGAACAAATACACAAAGTTGGACCATTAGATTCTGAAGAACTTCAACAATCATCACGTGAACTTATACGTAACGTACAACAGTGCGTCTTCGGAAAGGAAATGACAGCTATTAGAGAGAAAGGGTCTACTAACACTAGTATTCCGATAATACGTCAATTGCGACTTTACATTGATGAACAGGGACTTTTACGATCAGCTGGTAGAATAGACAATGCCGATATAAGTTACTCCGCGAAGTATCCGATTTTACTTCCTTCGATACATCCACTGACAGATTTGGTGATTAAAGATGCTCACATCAATCAGTTACATTCTGGAGTAAATGGAACGATAACCTTGATACAACAGACATTTTGGATACCGAGAATTCGACAAAGAGTGAAAGCCATTGTCACCAAATGTTTGCCGTGTAGAAAATTCGTAAGCCGACCGTACACCGCACCCGATCCACCACCTCTTCCTAAAGATCGCCTTACCGACGAACCACCATTCAGTGTTACCGGCGTGGATTTTACAGGAGCTTTACATGTGAAACAAAACAACAGAGACGCTAAAACGTATATATGCTTATTCACATGCGCCTCCACCCGAGCGGTTCATTTAGAGATAGTGCGTGACTTAACAGAGGATTCATTTATACTAGCGTTCCGCAGATTTTCAAGTCGAAGGTCTATTCCTAGAATTATGATATCGGACAATGCTTTAACCTTTAAAAGTGCATCTAGAGAAATAACTTTACTTTCGCAATCGGAATCACTACAAGAGAAACTAAACTCAACTGGAACCGTTTGGAAGTTCATACCAAACCGAGCACCGTGGTATGGAGGGTGGTGGGAGCGCCTCATAGGACTCACCAAGACCGCATTGAAGAAATCACTTGGAAAAGCGTATATCGATATTGACTCTTTACAAACTTTAGTGACGGAAATCGAATGTACACTTAATGACCGTCCGCTGACTAATGTCTCTACTGATGTTACGGATGCCGACCCACTTACTCCATCGCATCTTTTATATGGACGCCGATTAAAGACTTTACCGTATCCTTCTGAACATACAATTCATCAAAGACCACTGACTAAGACATCAGCAACCAAACAATCGTCAATCAATTCAAGTTGGTGATTATGTTCAGATACACGACGACACATCACGAACTTTCTGGAATACGGGAATTGTAGAAGACCTTGTGCGCGGCGGAGACGGCATTGTAAGATCTGCAACCGTGCGTACCCGATTTGGAATTACAAATAGACCCATAGTTAAACTGTATCCACTGGAGCTTAATATTCTCGAGGATGGATCTCGCAAGCTGAGGAGAAGCGCCCGACTTGAAAAGAAGACCCTGTGATGTTCACAAATATAGAGACTGTTAATTGATTACCTTTACTTTTCATTTCTTTTGCGAGTTTTAATTATGGACTTTAATGATCAAGTAACATTTCTTATTTTCTTACTTTCTATGTTTAATTTTCTATGTTAAAGTTTTACTTTCCGCGGCCCGGAGTATGTTGAGAAAAGGACATTACGTTATTTCCGCGGGCACATCAATGTAACGTCTTAGCGTTATTGTTATTGTCTATTGTTAACGTCATTGTTTCTATGTTTTGTATCTGTGTAACGTAAAACCTCAGTCCTCCATTAAACGTTATTCAATGTAGATGTAGTTCGTCTGAATTCACCTCTAATCCACAAAACCTTACTATAAAAGGAATGATGGGATTGACTATGGGGTCCCCCTTTTTAGCTCACCTGACCCGAAGGGTCATGTGAGCTATTGTCATCACTTGGCGTCCGTCGTCCGTCCGTCGTCCGTCGTCCGTAAACTTTTTAAAAGGTTAACTCCTCTTACACCATAAGTCCAATTGCAACCAAACTTGGTATGGTTATTTATTAGCATTCGGTGCTTAACGCTGATGTGGGGATTTTTGATTCGTCGTAAAACATGGCCGCCATGGCTAAAAATAGAACATAGGGGTAAAATGCAGTTTTTTGCAAATAACTCAAAAACGGCTACAGATATCAAAATTCTGGCAGGGGGTAAAAGTGATCAGCACCTCAAGATCTACCTACCCTGAAATTTTGAAGAAAATCCAACAATCCATGTAGGAGTTATTGCCCTTTTTGTGGATTTTTTGCAAATTTTGCACCTGTTTAACTCAATATCTTGAAAACTATACTAGATATTTGAGAAATTTAAATTGCATATTGTTAAGATCTTGATGATCTACAAAATATGTAACAAGGTCAACGTTGTAGGACCTTTCCTTTTAGGAGTTATTGCCCTTAGAACGTCAAAATTTACATTTTAACAGTATTTCCTCATTACATTGAAAACGTTAACTCCTCTGACACTTTAAGTCCAAATGGAACCAAACTTGGTATAGTTGTTTATTAGCATTAGGTGTATAAAACTGATGTGGGGATTTTTGATTGGTTGTTAAACATGGCCGCTGTGGCTAAAAATAGAACATAGAGGTAAATGGCAGTTTTTTGCAAATAACTTTAAAACGGTGAAAGATTTCAAAATTTTGATTGGGAACCTAAGTGATCAGCACCTTAAGATCTACCAGCTCTGAAATTTTGAAGAAAATCAAACAACCCATGTTGGAGTTATTGCCCTTTTTGAGGATTGTTTGCAAATTTTGCACCTGTTTAGCTCAATATCTTGAAAACTATACTAGATATTTGAGAAATTTAAATTGCATATTGTTAAGCACATCAAGATCTACAAAATATGTAATAGGGTCAACGTTGTAGGACCTTTCCTTTTAGGAGTTATTGCCCTTAGAACGTCAAAATTTAGCATTTTAACAGCATTTCCTCATTACATTGAAAACATTTACTCCTCTGACACTTTAAGTCCAAATGCAACCAAACTTGGTATAGTTGTTTATTAGCATTAGGTGTATAAAATTGATGTGGGGATTTTTGATTGGTCGTAAAACATGGCTGCTGTGGCTAAAAATAGAACATAGGGGTAAATGCAGTTTTTTGCAAATAACTCTAAAACGGTGACCGATTTCAAAATTTTGATTGGGAAGAAAAGTGATCAGCACCTCAAGATCTACCAGCTCTGGAATTTTGAAGAAAATCCAACAACCCATGTAGGAGTTATTGCCCTTTTTGTGGATTTTTGGCAAATTTTGCTCCTGTTTAGCTCAATATCTTGAAAACTATACAAGATATTTGAGAAAAGGGTGACAGATTTTTAGCTCACCTGACCCGAAGGGTCATGTGAGCTATTGTCATCACTTGGCGTCCGTCGTCCGTCCGTCGTCCGTCGTCCGTCCGTAAACTTTTTAAAACGTTAACTCCTCTGACACCATAAGTCCAATTGAATCCAAACTTGGTATGGTTGTTCATTAGCATTCGGTGCTTAGAACTGATGTGGGGATTTTTGATTCGTCGTAAAACATGGCCGCCGTGGCTAAAAATAGAACATAGGGGTAAAATGCAGTTTTTTGCAAATAACTCAAAAACGGCTACAGATATCAAAATTCTGGCATAGGGTAAAAGTGATCAGCACCTCAAGATCTACCTACCCTGAAATTTTGAAGAAAATCCAACAACCCATGTAGGAGTTATTGCCCTTTATATGGATTTTTTGCAAATTTTGCACCTGTTTAGCTCAATATCTTGAAAACTATACAAGATATTTGAGAAATTTAAATTGCATATTGTTGAGCACATCAAGATCTACAAAATATGTAATAGGGTCAACGTTGTAGAACCTTTCCTTTTAGGAGTTATTGCCCTTAGAACGTCAAAATTGAGCATTTTAACAGCATTTCCTCATTACATTGAAAACGTTAACTCCTCTGACACTTCATATCCAATTGGAACCAAACTTGGTATAGTTGTTTTTATTAGCATTAGGTGTATAGAACTGATGTGGGGATTTTTGATTGGTCGTAAAACATGGCCGCTGTGGCTAAAAATAGAACAAAGGGGTAAATTGCAGTTTTTTGCAAATAACTCCAAAACGGTGACCGATTTCAAAATTTTCATTGGGAACAAAAGTGATCAGCACCTCAAGATCTACCTACCCTGAAATTTTGAAGAAAATCCAACAACCCATGTAGGAGTTATTGCCCTTTTTGTGGATTTTTTGCAAATTTTGCACCTGTTTAGCTCAATATCTTGAAAACTATACAAGATATTTGAGAAATTTAAATTGCATATTGTTGAGCACATCAAGATCTACAAAATATGTAATAGGGTCAACGTTGTAGAACCTTTCCTTTTAGGAGTTATTGCCCTTAGAACGTCAAAATTGAGCATTTTAACAGCATTTCCTCATTACATTGAAAACGTTAACTCCTCTGACACTTCAAGTCCAATTGGAACCAAACTTGGTATAGTTGTTTATTAGCATTAGGTGTATAGAACTGATGTGGGGATTTTTGATTGGTTGTAAAACATGGCTGCTGCGGCTAAAAATAGAACATTGGGTTGAACTGCATTTTTTTGCTAATAACTCAAAAAGGTTTTGAATTTTAATTGAGATAAAAGTGATCAGCACCTTAAGATCCACCATATTGTCAGATGGTCCCCTTATTAAACTTATAACCCTCTCAATGTCAAATAGATTTTGCCTAATAGCCTTTACTTTAGGCACATATGTCAGGTGAGCGATTCAGGCTCCTGGGAGCCTCTTGTTAGATTTTGATTGAGAACAAAAGTGATCAGCACCTTTAGATCCACCATATTGTCAGATGACCCCCTTATTAATCTTATGACCCTTTCAATGTTAAATCGATTTTGCCTTATAGCCTTTACTTCAGGCACGTATGTCAGGTGAGCGATTCAGGCTCCTGGGAGCCTCTTTTTTTGTTTAGAAATTAGGGGCCAAAAATGCTATTTCTTTGTTTGTTGCCACGATTACTTCAGTTTTAGTTATCTGATTGCTCTGAATTTGGTAGCGATGTTCATTACCATAAGAGGATGGATGGGAAATATTTTTGGGGTCCCCCTTTTTTCGTTAGGAAATTAAGGTTAAAGGGAGCAACGAATTCAAATATTTTATTTGTTCTTACAGTAACTTTAGTCCTAGTTAGCCAATTAGTATGAAATTTGTCAAGGATGTTCCTTACCATAAAAAAATGGGCCTGATTGAATTTGATGCCCCTCCTTTTTCCCCGTTATGAAATTAGAGGCCAAAATTGAATCTTTTTATTTTTGGTTCGATTTTGAAAATATTTTTATTTATTCTTGTCAAGTAGCGAATCCAAATTTGAGAATAAATTTTTGCGACCATCCCCTTTTTCACTCATTATATAATTAGGGGCCATAATCAAACTTTTTTTATTTCTGGTCCATTTTTGAAAATTTTTTTTGCAAGTTTATTTTTTGTAAAGTAGCGAATCCAATTTTGAGAATTACATCCCTTCTGATTTAACTATGGACTTTCGATTGACACAACAATGAAAATTTATGTCATCATGAACGAGACAATCGGTAACAAAAACCGCAAATCGTCACAGTAGGAAAACCCAATCAGATGGAAGCTGCGTGCAATCTTAGACCATTCATCAATATCCAATCAGATTTATAATGTTTGCACGACCCATTCATCAGATCAAAGAAACGCCTTTATGCAAAGCCACGTGATTTTTTAAAGTATCTTAATAATCAGCCAATCAACTCAATTAACTTTCTACACTAATGTTAACTATTTTAAACATTGGGTTTTCCCAATGTGAGGATTTGTGGTTTTTGTCAACGATTGTCTTGTTCATGACGCGTAAATTTTCATTGTTGTGTTTGCACGCTTCACTTTACGCTACAATCGAAAGTCCATAGTTAAATCGGACAGGTTGTAATTTTTGCCCTTTTTCACCTGTAAAGTAATTAGGGGCCAAAAGGGGCCATAATCAAAACTTTTTTATTTCTGGTCTGATTTTGACAATTTTTTTTTGCAAGTTCATCCTTCAGACTTGCCAAGTAGCAATTCCAAATTTGAGAATTAATTTTTGAGACCCCCACCTTTTTTCGCTCATTACCTAAGTGGCTGTAATAATAATTTTTTTTTAATTTCTATTTCGATTTTTTATTTTTTTTACCCAAACATTATTCCACCATTGGCTGCATGTGTCCAGAGCAATAGTCTATCCATATTGGGCCTAAAAGATACAGGGTTTGATGTATTGCAGTTGTATCATGCTGTGCTCGGTGAAGCTATTTATTAAATCACTTTATGTATAGCATTCTAATAATGTCATATTTAAGTTTAACTGTACTTTTTATATCATTTATTATCAGGGACAATTGAAATACATTCCATAACTCACACCTTTTTTACCTCTTCAAAGTTTGGACTGATTGGATCAGTAAGGTCGTGTCTAATTCAAATGTAAAATTACATAAAAAAGAAGAAATAAATAACTTTATATTTCATTTTTTTTCACTGAATTAATTTAAAACACAAAAAAATATTTCATAAAATTTATACATGTACCAAGGTTTTTTTTAAAAACTGTTCTGGACACATTAGATTGCCATTTTAGGTTATTCAATCTCATGTAATTTGAAATAAAGGAAATGAATTAATAGATAAAATTGCTTTCAAGAGTCCCCCATGTCAGAAAATCCCACTCCTTCAAAGGGTGTTTTGTCAGAACATCTTTACAGGTTCTTATTTGTATAATTACTCTAATATATTTTTCATTGTTACTACATGTGTTGGTAATTTCAATGCTTCTTTCTCAATTATACATGTACAAATGTATCTGTGCCATTGTTATGATTTTGTTTTTGTTTTTTAATACTATTAAAAAAATGTATACATGTACATAAATGTCAGATGATTGTTATTGCAGACGTAATTTGGTCTGAACATTTGTTTATCTCACTCTAAGTTTGGATCTATCATCAGTAAAGTCATGTCTAATTTGGTCTGAACATTTGTTTATCTCACTCTAAGTTTGTATCTATCATCAGTAAAGTCATGTCTAATTTGGTCTGAACATTTGTTTATCTCACTCTAAGTTTGGATCAGTAAAGTCATGTCTAATTTGGTCTGAACATTTGTTAATCACACTCTAAGTTTACATTTTGAACAAGTTAGCTGATTTGAAATCTTCAGAAGCTAGAAGTTGGATATTCATTAAAATTTTTACACTTATTAAGGTTAGTGAGGACACCTGTCATTTGACCAAAAACAGCTAAAAATGCAAAAAATAAACAAGTGCAAATGTCACAAATACCTTGAAACTTTTGTTAAATAGTTTCATTTAATAAAACTTTTTTTTTTAATTTTAATACAAATTAAACAACTATTCCTTCATAAATATAATTTATAAATAAAACAAGGGAGATAATTCACTTGAAAAATGACAAAAAAATTATAAAGATTTGTATTGTGGACAGAAAAATAAGCTGGTGACCCCCAGTTTTTATGTTTTATTTCAAAATATACTGTATTTCATTGATTTTTATCAAATAAAAATAAAATTTAAATTTTGTAGATTTTTTCTGCGACATTATTTTATGCTAATTATTTGGCCTTTCCTATATAATCTATAGTAATTTTGGAAAACTTTGAGCCTCAATTTTGCGAAAACAAGCCTGGAAAGGGTGTCCAATATTTTTACACAAGATAAAGTATATTCCTAATACTAATATATCAAAAAGATTGGACATTTTAAATTCACCATTATTTTTGGTCCTCACTAACCTGAAGCCTAAAAAGTCATCACAATGCAGCATTTTGTGATTTAAAAAGAGGTTTAAGTCTTACATTTCCCAACTTATACCCCCCACCATTCACTTTTAGTTGAAATATGAGGGGGCCAATGTGGTAATTTCGTGATACGTCATCATTGATTTGAATTTTCTGTGAACAGTGATTCAGGCAAACAATTGTTCATGAACTGTGATGAGGGCATTGTCTGTGAACCGTTCTCAGCTAAAATGATTTACCGTGATCTGTGATTGATGCCTCCACAGATCTCTACAGTGGCAATATTTCTGTGAATTGTGATTTTTGGAATTTTACGAAAGCCGAGAAGGATCATTCAAATTTCTGAATTCGAAATTCAGAATACAGAATTCAAAATTCAGAATACAGAATTCAAAATGCAGAATTCAGAATGAAGAATTTCCCGCCATTTTCCCACGTGATTGAGATCAGACTCGCGTGCGGGAATGCATTTATTTGAAGATGGCGACAGGTTCAGAGGTGAGTACACTTGCTTATTTTTCTTTTCATTGAAGACAAATGGGGACAAATTAACTCATCAACTAGTTAGCATGTTTAAGAGAAACTTCCACTGTTTATAATCACACAGTTGCATGTTTTTGAAAAGTAATACAGATGTCAAACCTTATCTGAGGTTAACGAGGGGGGGCAAGGGGGTTAGCTGTTCCTGTGTTATTGGCTTAAATTGGTTCTCTGTTAGCTGTTATTGCAGATATCAGATTTAATGTTAACTGTTATTGACCAGTTCTGTGTTTACTGTTATTGAAGAAATTCAGTTTACTGTTACCTGTTAGTGAGTAATATAATTTTATGTTATCTGTTATTAAAAATAGTATGTTAGCTAAATTGAAATGGTCAGTCCAAAAATATCAATTCTCTGTTATCTGTTATTGGGAAAATCAATTCCCTGTTAAGGTGTTCTTGGACCCCCCCCCCCCCCCTTGACCCCCCTCGTTAACCATTGGGGTCAACTACACATTAATTATTTTCCGGACAGCAAGCACAAAAATGTAATTAAAATTAATTACAAAAGTGTAATTAAAAATCCTTAGTTTTATGTTTTGGAAGTAATTTTAAAGATTTTTTAGTGTTGCATTTGACTTGTGAGGATGACAGTGCCCAATTAATGTACAACAATACAACAGGAAAAATATTGAATAATGTTTTTACACGTTATTTCATGAAAAATTTTCATTGTACAAGTTTAATTTTGTGTGTTTGATTTTATTATTATTATATTTTCATTATTGTTCCTACATTACGAGGGTCTCAGGGAAGATTATTTTTGTACTAACTGTGTTACCTCTTTAAATAAAGTGTTTATTACTTACTTACACAGATTTCTTTATTCTGACCATCGAACTTGAAAACTTCATAACTAAATTTCTTATTTCTTAACCAATATCCACAAATTTAAAAGTATCAATAGGAAGAAGAAATCATTTTTCTTTTCATACCATAAGTTAACAGTCTACTAAAATATATTGCATTATAATACAATGGCATCAATGATATTAACTTAATTAATTTTCCCCCTTAAAATAATTGTGACATGATAAACTCTAAAACATCACGGCTTGACCTCCGAAAATAGTGCCTCAGATTTTCCTTTCTGCATTCCAGACTCCAATAATGCTCTATTTCATGTACATGTATACAGATTTATTGCATTACGGGTCACTATATTCAATGTAGCATTAAATTTCTCCTAATGCATTTATTGAAAAAAAACCGAGACAATGTTTTGTTGATAATATGTCTTAAAACAACAAAT
The DNA here is from genome assembly GCA_963971305.1 of Arcuatula senhousia. Lineage (NCBI taxonomy): Eukaryota > Metazoa > Mollusca > Bivalvia > Mytilida > Mytilidae > Arcuatula > Arcuatula senhousia. The sequence goes on along the minus strand of OZ020304.1, from coordinate 51,650,870 downwards.
ACCAAACTTGACCACGTTTGGTAGCCAATTTCGATTAGACTTTGTTTCGAACTTGAAAAATTGATTATGGAAAAAAAGCCTTAATGTCTTTTTTCTTGTTTGAGCCTCTTTTATCATAAATCAACAATAATTTGACCTGTGACTCAATTTTCCTCCTCGCAACGTTTAAAGCATACTAGCAAATACACACACACCTTCATCCCCCCCCCGAAATTATATAACGAACCGTATCTATATATCACTCATTTCAAAATATCAGTTAACAAATGAAATAAACAAAACTTGACTGTACAGTAGAGCTTACATGTACAATATTAAACTGGAGATATTAATAACTTAATATTTCATTGATTCTCTTTTCAATATTTTAAAACAATTTAATCTGAACCAAACACACGATAATGCAGAATAGTTGCATAATACTTTTGTGAAAGGAAGCAAGATCACAATCTTAACTAATAACATATACCTAATCCAATTAGTTGGAGATTTAGCATAATAATTTATGTTTATTCTACGTAATTACTTATGGCTGCAGATGTGGCATCATGTTGATGTTATTGACCCACCAATTTGACACTTACTATCTCAGCATGATCTAGAATGAAACTAGAGAATCTTATCTCTTAATCTATACATCTCAAGAAATCTGATTTTCATGACAGCTACTTTTTATTTTACAGCCGAATTGATAAACACCTTTTATTCCTACATGGGAATTTATATTGATAAGTTATAAACCATCGCCGAACTTATATATTTCATGACAAAAAAACATACCCGAAATTTTTGCACATCCCCGTACATCATAATATAGGAAGTTACCCCCTCCCCCGGGCCTTCAGCCCATCGATGTTACATCACATATGACCTGATCTTGAGTCAATGCTTGTTGATATGGAATTACACTGATTACAGAATACTGTCATACTAGAAAACTCGAGAAGGGCTCTTTGCATGGACCCATGGGCTCTGGGATGGACCTAAAATATGGACTCGTGTGATGGATCAAAAAATTAATAAAAAAAAAATTAACTAAAGCTAATATAGTTTTTCTAAGTGCGACAGTTTGATATTAAGTATAGCGTGAGGAATTCTTTCAAATCACAAAATGTTGATGTTTCAGCACGATATTTTTTATATTATTATTTGAAATGATAAATACAGGTTTCACAACTATAGACATATAAGACATAATTTATTTTCCAATTATGGTCCCTCAAAGGGTAGCATCATTGCAATGATTACATTATAACAGAGAATAGAATAAAGTATAAGATTATAATAAATAGATAGCTTAATGCAGATATTATATATATACTTGTTCAAAGAGTCTGGATACAAAAAAGGACCAATATTTCATTATGCTACAATGATAAATTACAAGTAAAAACAAAAACAACAAAAAACATTTGTTATAACAGTCCTCCCCGTGCTCAGATCACACATACAAGATTTATAAAATGATCATCGGTAGTCATATGCATGCTATGGTCACCACTATAAGTGATGAGATACGAATTTTTATCACATCGAGTTAGATATTTGTCAAATTAGGAAACGAGCATTTGCGAGTTTCCTGTGACAAATATCTAACGAGTTTGATAAAAATCCGTATCTCATCATTTGTAGTTGTGAAACCTTTTTCTCTAACTGTCTAGCGTGAAAGTATAGGCCCAAAAATTGCTTATATAATTATGTATTTTGTTTCATTTTAGCAAACATGTGAAAAAAATGAGTCAATTGAAAAAAAACCCACCTTTTTATTATAAATTTTAATTAAATGCAGACTTTTTAACATAAACAACGTTTTTGTGCATTTTTGGATATATTTTGTTTGTCTTTTTATTTTAATGAAATCAACAGGTGTTCAAACAAAAGAAAGAGTGCTTATTGACGTATCCAGATATTTTGATATATAAGGTAGTAAAACACAGTTCTAGGTAAAACGTCAGAAACGTTCATAGCTTTGCAGCACATATGCTTCTACCAATAATTATTCTAAAACTATATTTAACCGTATAAACACTTATCATACATTGTTGAAATCCTTACATTCCATAGATTATCTTCCAGTTAGTTGTTACTTGCAAAAATAAGATCTTTTCATTACAAACCGATAACTCCGAAAACAAATTATACATGAAAAAACACTAAAATTTGCGCATTTTTTCCATAATTTAAGCCTAGATTAGACTCAAACCTGCACTAAATCCTCTATAGTGCTATACATGCTCTGAAAGTACATAAACCTGGCTGTTTATTAAAAGTAAAAAAAACCTATACATCGACCGGCTTATTTTTTCAAGAAGTGACGTCGCATTTTTTACAAGCATGAATGAAAACGTTCAAAAGATCGGTAAAATAAAAATAACACCATGCCGGAAAAGGGACGATAAACTTCCGTTTTTTCGAATATTATGATATTTTGTCAAAAATATTATCTCTGGAAGATTCCCTATCAGTTGAGCACACTTTCGTTACTACATAAATTATAAGGCATTCTCAATTTATAGCTACTTAAATTCTACCTTTGTATTTTACTTTAAAAATTCTAGGATGTCACTCTCCGAAACTTAACTTGTAAACAAAACCGAACTGTGTCTTACTACCTAACGGGGGAGAGGGGTCTCGAATCCCGGATCATGTTAAGCTTTCGCTGCAATTCCCTTGTCACGCTTAAAATTAATACTGATTTTTCCCGAATCCCGTATTTTTAAATAACTGCCTTAGAAATGTATTAAGAATGTGCAAAGGTGCATAAAATCGTCAACAATAATATGTTAAATTTCACTTATTAACTTGTGTATCTTTTGAGACGACCACCCCCCATGAGATATTCCCCATATCCGATTTTTCATATTTATTTGAAATAATTTGATTGTAAGTGATTTAAATAAATGTTCAATTGTAGAAAAAAATGTGTATTTTCCAATTCCCCGCTTTTTAATTTAATATTTTGACGAATTTCCGGACGAAGTTTAAATTGAGCAAATAAAGAATTCGGTGATATCCATTTCCCGCTCACCCGACGCAAAATAAGCGAAACCCCGGAACCCACTCCCTAAAACAGTCAATCCCGTGTCCAGCTTAGACATAATGAGACCCACTATAAAAATTGGCCTGTTAACCGAAAAACGATGGAGGCCGCATTCGTCCTGCTTTAATAGTTTCATAAATATATTCAACCATTTTTCTCTGAACATGGGACCGGGTGACCCCCTGGATTCGCCTATGATTCATCTTTGCTATACATTATTAAGCTCTCGCGAAATAAACCACCAAGATTGCTATTTTTATGATTTAAATTAAATTGATATAGTGTGTATTAATGTTTTTTTTTTTACCAAACTTTTATTGACATACTCGATGCTTATGTACTTCGCTTCATTATATTGCAGACAAACTACATAATACTTGTTATGGACGAAGAAGATGACTATTTTAGAATTCCTTTAGAGGGAAATGCTTTGAAAGAATCGGTTTTAAGTAAGTATTTTTAAAATGCAGTTTTACATGTATTTTCCTAAACCTGTATTCTTATATACTGTTTATCTATCTCTATCTTCAAAGTTCCGCACTCAGTCAATTGGTTGACTATGACGTGCCGTTGCATGCGTGGCTATATATAACCAAAAAAAAATTATAAATAATAAAATGTAGGAAATGTGAAAGCATAGGTATTTACAGTGAACCTTTTTTTTTGTTTGTTAATTAATTAATATATTTTTCGTAAAACTATTTACATGGGGCCTATTTAGATGAGGTGGGAAAGAGCAGATGCTGGGATCTGCTCTTTGAAGGTATCAACTGTTGTACAAAGAACTGCTGATGTTGGGAGTAGATTCCATTGTACAATTGTGTGGGGATAGAAAGAGAACTTGTATGTATCTTTGCTGGTATGGATATGCTTAAAGTGATAGGGGTGCTTGTTTCTGGTACGGGTGTCGGATGGAATAAGTAGGTTTAATGGATAAATTGCAAGTTGATGGTGGATAATTTTATAAAATACTATAAGTCTTGTCTGAATGCGTCGGATTTGTAATGATGGCCATTGAAGTTGATCTAACATATCTGAAACTGAGCTGGTGTTGTGAAATCTATTGCATGTAAACCTTGCCGCCCTGCGTTGGACCATTTCAATTTGGTTAATCTGTTTTTTATTGTGTGGGTCCCATACACATGAACTATATTCGAGTTTTGGTCTTACTAATGACATATATGCTCTTTCTTTAATTTTTCTTGATGGTACTTTAAGGTTTCGTTTTAAAAAGTTTAATTGTCTGCCTGCATTTGCTGTGATGTTGTCGATGTGTTTATTCCATTTGAGATCTGACTGTATGGTAATGCCAAGGTATTTTGTGGATGTTTCAGTTGAGAGAGTATGACCATGGAGGATGTAGTTTTGAATGACTGGTGTTCTTTTTGATGTTACTCGCAGTATGGAACATTTGTCTGGGTGGAAAGACATTAACCAATCTTTTTCCCATTTTGCGGCTGCATTTAAATCTTGTTGTAGTTTTAATGAATCTTCTTTATTTTGAATTTTTCTGTAAATAATACTGTCGTCTGCAAATAGTCTAAGCGTACTGTGTTGTAAGTATTCTGGGAAGTCATTTATATAAATAAGAAAGAGTATAGGGCCTAATACTGTGCCCTGCGGTACGCCAGAGGTTACAGCAATTTTTTCAGATTGTTGGCCATCAAGAATAACTGTTTGTGTTCTGTCATGTAGGAAGTCGCCAATCCATTTCAAGGTGTTGTTTTTAATGCCATAGTGTTGTAGTTTATACAGTAATCTTTTGTGGGGGACTTTGTCAAATGCTTTGGCAAAGTCCATCACAATGATATCAGTTTGTATGTTTTTGTTGTTGTCTCTTGCAAGGTCTTGTATAAAGGATATCAATTGTGTTTCGCAGGAACGTTTAGATCTAAAACCATGTTGTAAATCATAAAGTATTTTATTTGTTTCAAGGTGTTCCATCATTTGGCTTGCTATGATGTGTTCCATTACTTTGCAGAGTATGCAGGTTAGAGATATTGGCCGGTAGTTAATGGCAGCATGTTTGTCACCTTTTTTGAAAGCTGGGCAAACGTTCGCATGTTTCCAGTCTGTTGGTATCGTATGTGTGTCTATGGATTTTTGAAATATGAGTGTGATTGGAATGCAAAGTTGTTCTTTCATCTCTTTCAGTATTCTACCACATATCTGATCAGGCCCAGTGGCTTTGTTTGGATTGATGTTATGTAATAGTTTTTTTACGCCTTGTTCTGAAATTTTGATGTTATGCATGTCTGGATAGTTTGATGGCTCTTTTATTGGCATAGGTTGTGCAGATGATTCAGTTGTGAATGCTTTTTGAAATTGCTCATTTAATATGTTGGCTTTTTCCTTGGTGTTAAGTGTGAGCATACCATCTTTCTTAAGTGCTGCAACCCCAGAGTTATTGTTTCTCATGCTTTTGATGTATGAAAAAAGCTTTTTGGGTGTGTGTCTCCTATTTGCATTTTCAGATTCTTCAATTGGTATATCGAATATCATTTTCTCTATATATTGCCAATAAGCAGTTCTCATGTCTGACTGGAGGGACTTTTTTAGATCTTTATATCTTTTTTTCAAATCTGGGTTTCTTTTAGATTTCTTATGTAATCTCTTTGATTTATTTATCTTTATTCTTATTTGATCTGTAACCCATGGTAGTTTCTTTTTATTTGTTATTGTCTTTTGAGGTATGTTATTATTTATGCTGTCAGTAAGGTGTTCTTTGAATATTGTCCAAATTTCATTTACATTACATTGGTTGTATTTATCTTGAATTTTTTTTGTCATTTTTGTGATGTCCTTTTTGATGTTTTCCCAGTTTGCTTTGTGGTACTGGTGTATGACTCTTGGTGGTTTTTTGGTCATTTTTAGGGAAATTTGACATTCTACAAACACAATATCGTGATCTGCATTACCTATGGGAGGCATAACTTCTAGTTTGTTGGTGATGTTTGGTGCATTTGTTAGTATTAGGTCTAGTGTTCTGTCACCTCTTGTTGGTTTATCAACAATTTGTTCAAGGGAGTGGTCATTTATTATGTCTATAAGGGCCTGGTGTTGTTTTGTATCAGGTTTACCTGGAATTACAGTCGGAATTTTCCAGTCAATATGACCAAGGTTAAAATCTCCCCCTACTATGATGGTGGATTTAGAGTTTCCTTCTGTTCTATTTAAAGCTTGGTTTAGTTGATCGAGTGATGTGCCTGTGTCAGAGGGTGGTCTGTAATAGCAGCCAAGAATCAATTTTCTTGAGCTAGCCATATTTACTTCAACCCACACACTTTCACAGTTTGTTTGTAGCTCTTTTATTTCATCTGATATTATTTCAGTGGATATTGCTATTAGTACGCCACCATGACTTTGACCTTTTTCATTTGGTAATCTATCTCGTCTGTATACAACATAGTCAGTAATTGGAAAGTAATCATAAGATGAAGTTTCTTTGTCAAGCCAGGTTTCAGTTCCTAAAATGACATGTGGTTTTACTGAATGTAATATTTCTTGTAATTCAGGCTTTTTATTCTTGATTGATTGGAAATTAATGTTTAATATTCTGAGTGGTGCGTTGTTCGAGTTCAATCTGCCTTTTCCTTGTTTTGAATTTTTATTTGCTGGTTTTGGCGACGATGATGCAGTCGGTGCACCAGGACTCATGCAGGTTGTTTCGTTACTTAACATAGAAAAATGATTTGATATATCAATGGTTGACATGTTAAATATAGATGATGAAAAATTTGGCATTCCACATTGTATACAAACCCATGAAATGTTTGAGGAGTCCATACATGTATACATTTCAGGCGAAAGCCCTTGACAGTTGATGTGAAACCATACTTCACAGGAATCACAACATAATGCATTTTGACCTGATCTTACTGCTTTATTACATGACCCACAGGGCCATCTGGGTGTACGTGGACCAGGATTTAATTCTGTGTCCCCTGATGTAATGATGAGGAATATGATAAGATATTTATTTGTGTTTTGTATTTTCCTGTATTTTATTTTCTCAATGACCATGCTGATGTTGCTATGGTAGTTTGTTGTTGCAAGTGCTTGTTCATTGCTACAGTTGTTTGTATACGTTTCTGATGTTGTGTACGTATGCAAGCTGATTGAAATTGATATCAGCATGTAGATAGTGCAATGCAAATGCATGTTTTGCCTACTTTGTGACACGAGACTGATAAAAAGCAAACCTTACCTATCAGTTTTAGGACCAAAATAATTTCTTCGTACCCTGGGCTCCTCAAGGTCACAGGTGTTGAAATAGATAGCCTGTTAGTTTGTTATAGAAGATAGACAATAAAAAGTCTCGTGGGTAATATGCAAGACTGTTTACCGGAAGTGATAAAACCGGATGTTTACATGTTGTCAATCAAACTGTGTTTGTGCAAAAGAGTGTGATTTTTTTGTGTTTGGATAAATTTCGGACAATTCTGTACAAATTTAAAATGTTCACTATTTACTTGGCATTCAAGTTCATTTAGACCAAAAAATTTGGGATATATTGAGGTTTTAAACAACTTTCTTCTCTCTGTCAAAAAGACGCCATTCATTCAGCCACGCATGCGCCACATTAACCTTTATCCACGACTGGGAAACTCGATTATTGCAACCTAGATTTCGGGGTCCGGAATTTTGTGATTATCATTTAATCTTTCTCGACTGGGTCCCGAATTGGTTGTTTTACACCTTTATGAAAGTTCTTATAGTTACATTCTGTGGTCAAATTATGTTGCGCTTGCGAAACCCTTCAGTTTTATTTGAACATATTATGTTGCAAAACTTTTCTTCCGTAATGATTAAAGAAGCAAAGAGGCATCAATGGGACAATCGAGTGTCAAAAGTCCGAAAGGGCAACGACAAAACCGGCAAATATGAACAAGAACACCTTGGGGAAACACAAAACATAAAATCAACCTAACAGAAATCAACAACGCGATCTGAAGTCGTAACAAGAGTGAACTCGGGTGCTCCGGAGGAGTGAGCGGTTCCTGCCTGCTATAGCACTCTTGTCACGATGCCAATTTCCAATTCAGGGTGTCAATTCCGGTAAAGGAGAACAATAAAAAAAACATTTGAAAAGACATACACTCGATTTTATTTATTTATTTTTGCAGATGATTTGTTCCCACAAGCAGCAGGGATGTACTTCAAAGACATTAATAACACCAGAACATTAGTTGTAAAGAAAGGGGATTCATACACAGAGCCAGTGGACGGATGGAAAGGAGAAACGAGAAAATATTATTTGTTAAAGAAAATAGGTATATCAAAATCGTAATACAGTTTGAAAATTAATATCAAGATATTATTAAACGTATACTCAGCAAAAGTAAAGGGTCGCGTAATGCTGATGAATGACATGAAGCAATGACCAGATATGATTTTTTTCTTATTTAAATGGCCTTACTTTATATCAGAAAATTCCCCTATTCAAAACATTTGAAAGTTTGGAACTTTGTTTAAAATATTAATATATCTTCAGATTTTCCGTTCAGATTGAAAATATAACGTTGCAAACATATTGTAAAGAAAATGCATGACTTTCTAAATACACCATATATATATGTGTGTGTGTGTGTTAAAAAATTCACATGTACATATATAATATGCAAAAGTATTGATGTTAAGTTTTGACCACATCAAAGAAGCAGAGGTACCAATGCGGTACCGAATTTCAAAACTCCGAAAGGGCACAAAACCAGTCAACACCAACAAGAACGGAACAAAAACAGACAACATGTAAAACATGGAAACACAAAATAACTGAATATTTGAATATGTAAGCACATTGCAACTATACTCTTAAAAAAATACGCATAAATAGAAAATTCCCCCTACGTTTAATGTAAATCCACACAATTTCAAAACAATATTGCCGAGCTGTAAAAATAAAACTAAATTAAGATTTTTTGATTAATTTAGATGAAAATCCTAACTTTAATGATTTTTAAGACAAAAAAGATTCATTTGTTTTTCTTTTTATTGGTTTTTATTTCATGAAAATCGGACAATGGACGGCTTGGTAATATTGTTTTAAAATGGTGTGGGTTCGTATTAAACATATAGGAAATTTTCTACTATGCGTAACTTTTTGAAGGGTATATTTCCTCAAATTTAAAAATGCATTGAAATGTGGTCAGATAGATATCACACCTGCACGTTAGAATTGGCTTAAAATCAATGATCTGAAATTTACATAAAAAAATCGTAAAATGCCATAAAAGTTGTTCTGCTTGTGTCTCATTGTATTCAATAGCTTTTGTTATAATGCTTTTTGATAGATAGTCATAAGGAGAAGATCAGGAGTTTAGCCGAGGCAATCAGGTCCGAGAAAGCTGGTCAAAATAAAAGGAAATCGTTTCAACCTCCAAATGTAAGTACATGTATATATACATTTTATATAATTTAAGTTAGTTACATACTTAGTTATGTAGAACCATCACTTCTCACATATGACCTTCTGAAAGTTGTCCTTCAATCAGCAATTATACTTTGAGTTATGCATGTGCCATTTTGCCAGCAACATCCAAGTTATTTATGTCGCAGAGTTAGCTACAAAAATGCATGTCTTACACCAGATACATCTTACATGTCCTAAGAACATTTAAGTCCTACAGTTAAACGTCTTGCAATCAGGTGTTTCTTACATTATGTAAATACAATACCAAAAACGGTATAAAACGGTTATTTTGGTTATGCTGCATATCGATATTTCAAGGAGTAACCTCTCATCAGCAGCATTTGAATCAAAACATTGGAAGATCAAAAAACCAAAAATATGTAATGAAAAGTTTTCAAAACCAAAAAGTTCGAACAGGAAAGCCAAATGCAGCACCGATGATATCGACCATGTGCATTACATGGAAAGAAACCTGGTGTTTTAAACATTTTTGAATTTAACAATCAGAAATTTCAATGACAAAAAATATGAGTTATATATTGGTAAAATCATGTCAGACATGGGGGACCTCTGGTCCACCGGCAGCGGTTATCGACCCAGTGGTTTCAAAATACAATACCCTACATACATCATATTCCACCGGTGAATTATGCCCAACAATTTTATCTTATTTTAGAATTCTAAACTCAGAATTTAAAATTGAAAACTCGGAATTCAAAACTGAGAATTCAGAATTCAAAACTGAGAATTCAGAATTCAGAATTCAAAACTGAGAATTCAGAACGCAGAATTCAAAACTGAGAATTCGGAATAGAATTCAGAATTCAAAACTCAGAATTCAAAATTCAGAATTCAAAATTCAGAATTCAAAACTCAAAATTCCGAATTCGGAATTCAAAACTCAGAATTCAGAATTGAAAACTCAGGATTCAGAATTTAGAACCGTCAAAATGAAACTTAATGTAAGAAATATATAATCAATACACTTCTTTAAACAGATTACTTACAGTCACAAATGGAAACGCAGGCAGTAAATATGTCATTTTAATTTCATTCATGTTATATTTTCAGGTAAATGTAAAGAGTAAAAAAAAGGAAGCTGACGTAATTTCAGTAAGATTTCAGTGGATGCATTACAATGAAAGTAAGTTCGCATCAAAAAAGGGATACAAACAAGTATTGCATTGTGATGGAGGTGGACTTCGAGAATTCCAAATGAACAGAGATGTGAAATTCGATGAGATATTGCAAAAGGCCAAGGACATATATTTTCCTAATGGAAAATCACAGAAAGGATCTATAGAAGATATGTCGCTGGAAATGTCAGATTTCACACTAAAACCATTAAAGCGGTTTACTAACCTAAATGAACAAGAATGCACCTACAAAACGCATCTGTCTTGTAGAGGTCTATTTCCCTCCCGATCGGCAGTAATCCTAATGACAAGAAAAAACAAAACCGTAAATGACACAGAAAACACTGAACCAATAAGTCAACAATCTTTGCAAACATCTGCTGACGACCGCTTATCTTCATGTACAAGTGATATGGGTGAAAGCATAGAAACCTCAATTCCATGCAACACAATGCCGAGAATAACTGTAAAATATTCCAAGGTGAAGCAATCCATATATTGTTCAGATACCGTTTCAATCAGCATAACCGGCAGAGACCAGGTTAAAGCTTTTATTCAACGGGAACATGGTGAGGAAGTGCCTGATCCACTAGACTATGACTTTACTGTACAACATATTAAAAAAGATGGAAAGGTGTATCTTGATACTGCATTAACGCAAGACATGCTCAAAGACACCGTTTTAGGTCTTGAACCCATGGAAATGAAAGGCCCAGAAGAAAATAAACTAAACTTTGTCTTTCCGAGTGCCACTGCTGACTCAACTTCAACCATTATCCATGGGCCAAATGAAATCTTTGGTGTAGATGGCGAGGAACTGGTCATTGGGGTAGTTTGCAGAAACTACGGAAAAGAGCTGATATACAGGTGGTTCAAAGACGATCAAATGATTAAATATGGAACCAATCCGAGTTTGATAAAAGTCAGTCAAAATGGTACCTACTTCTGTGAAGTAAAAGACGAAACCACAGGAAAAACTCAGAAGTCAGAAAAAATTGTTTTCAAAGAGGTTAAATTGTCAGCCAAAGATGAAGTTCAGGATACCCCACCACTCATCCCAATTATAGCTTTATCAGACCTACAGTTTAGCAAAACAGATGAACTTGGGAAAGGCGCCTTTGCTAGGGTGTATAAGGGCAGTTGGATAGGGTCTTCAGTAGCCATAAAAGTAGTAGATCTGAAGAAAAGAAGTAAAACAAAAATACAAGGTATGGTTGAAGAAGAAATTAAAATTCACTCGAAAATAAGACATCCGAACATTGTTCAACTGATGGCTGTAGCCTACGACGTGCGTAGTATCTTCCTTGTGTCGGAGTTTATTGATGGCTTTAACATGGAAGATATGATTTTTGATGAGAATGTTAAGAACAGATTAACCGTTACAATCCAAAACAAATTATATATTAGTATGCAGTGTCTGCAGGCGATCAGCTATCTGCATGGAATGGAGAACCCCATTATACACAGAGATGTCAAACCGGCAAATATTCTTATTGATCACAAGTCATTAACTACGAAATTGTGCGACTTAGGAGTCAGCCGAGTAAAGAGCTATACGTCCTACTCACTGACAAACATTGGGGGACAGCCAGGCACACCCGCATATATGGCACCTGAAGTTATTCTTCAAGGGAAAAGTGCAACAAAGAAATCCGATATTTGGTCTATTGGCACATCACTGGTAGAGCTGTTTGTTGAGGAAGAAGCATGGGGAGACTTGGACACACCTGAAGATATTAAAGAGGTGATGCAGAAGAGAAAACCACCAGTAGCACTAGAAAAGGTGACAGAACCAGTGAAAAATATTCTAGCAAACTGTTTAAAATATGTGCCCGAAGACCGACCAGATGCATTAGAAGTGTTATTAGCAATAAGAAAGCATGTTTGAACAGCTTTGAAAAATCAATATACATTGAAAGTCACTAAGAAAACTTGTATCTAGTTTTTAAAATAACAAAACAATATCAATGATTCTGACCTTTTATTTCATATATGGAAAATAATGAGATGTGAAATAAGTGGTTCTTCTAAATTTACCGTTCCTTTGTGTCCCACCCCACTCCATATTTCAATAATCATCATCATTTCATGTTCATTTTATCATCCTTTTCATGTTCATCGCCTGTAAATAACCTATATAGCGTTGCACGGGCGTAAAACACCAACTCACTCACTCACAAGCGGTAATTCAGAAAAACCACAATGAAAAACTGCCAGATGCCTTTAACAAGGCCTGTAAGCGCTGCTCGCAGTTCTGCAATCGGCCCAAGGTCTAAATAAAATGCACATGATTCAAATGTCTTTTTTTCTTATAAATGTGCAAAAATAGGGTTTTTTTTTCAGTACTTGTGCTCATGTTACTCGGTACATAATATTACATAGTTTCAACTACATGTTTGTACGGTTGTATTATTTCAGTAAAAATGTGAATTGTATCCAAGAAGTTGTGTATTTAGTGTCTAACTCTAAATTATGGTATGACTTAAAAATAACACGTTAAAAGAAATAGCTTAATGTTATAGATAACTTAATGAACCTTTAGTAGAAGAGATTCTTGAGTTTATTATCGACGAAGGCGGTTGACTCAAAGTGATAACCAAAGCTGACACAGCATTTAAGGCCTGATGGGATAAATGACAAGGCTCCAGATTCCAGGCCTATGATTTGACTATTCGTGTCAAAATATTAAAATTACAATATTACCCAATGTGCATGTGTTCAATAGAAATGAAGGCAGAACTATATCCGAATCTTATCATCGTAGTTTCACGAGCCAATTATTTAATGCTATTGTGAGTTTGTAGCTCATTTGGACCAAAGGTTCATGCGAGCTTTTGTCATCACTGAGCGTCCGCCGTCAATCCCTACACTTTTCATATTTCCATCCTTTCCTAAAAAAAACTGCTGAATGGATTTTGATAAAACTTTGATGGAATGCCATGGTCATATGACTGTCCCCTTCCAAAAAATGAGCCCGGTGTTCCAAAATGGCTAAAAATAAAAAAGAAAGGAGTAGATGTACCAATGGGGCATCACTCAAAAGTCCGAAAGACAAAGACAAAACCATCTAACACCAACGAGGACGGGACAAAAACAGACAACATGTAAAACACGGAAATACAAATATCACTGAATATCAAATAAAAACGCGAACTTCCAACACTAGCATACCGTAGACTTAGAGGTTCAATGATTGAGGTCTTCAAAATAGCTATAAGAACTACTACTATGAAAAAGACGCAAGCTCCTTTTTAAACTCGAAACAGGTCTGGGTTTCAGTACTAGAAACAATTCAAAAAAAATTATACACAAAAGGTCAACTACTAATCGACGAAAAAACTCATTTGCAATTCGTATGGCAAGAACATGGAACAAGCTACCCGACCAGGTCACAAACGCCTAAAGTATCAACACATTCAAAAACAGGCTGAATAAACTCTGGAAAAACCAGGACCTGTTATATGTAAACTACAAGTCAGAAATTGTATGGGACAGGCACGTGATAAACCAAAACATTATGAAAAACAAATAGTCTGGCGAAGAGGACCCTTTGAGGACCTGTGTTGGAATCAACCTGTTTTGATGTCCTTCTAAGGTGATCCTAATTTAAAATTGTATCAAATTACCCTACCTGCCCACCAGGATGGTGCTCATAACCGTATATAGTTTAAACCTGCACTCTTTTGTATCTAAGCTCCGTACACTGTAAAAATAGTGTTAAGAATCTAAACATCATCCTAAACACAATTATGCGTACAGTTTTGAATTTGTTTAGATCTATACTCATTATGAAATTTAACGTGTTTAGAGATGTTCAAAAGTTCTAAACTTTTCTGGATTTGGCTTCCTTGTTAGAACTTTTTGGTTTTGAGTACTTTTCGTTTTCAACAGTTTGGGTTTGACCTTCCAATGTTTTGATTTAAATGCTACTGATGAGAGGTTACTCCTTGAAATATCGATATATAGCATATCCAAATTAATCGTTTATACCCGCGTTTTGGTATTTGTAATTTTGAAACCACTGGGCGATAACCGCTGCTGGTGGACCAGAGGTCCCCGAGGGTAATCACAAGCCTGGTCGTCAGACTTGTCTGACACGATTTACCATAAAATTTCTAATATTTTGTTGCTGAAATGTCCGATTTTTAAATTCTAAATTGTTTAAAACACCAGGTTTCTTTCCTTGTAATACACATGGTCGATATCCTAGGTGCTGGATTTGGCTTCCTTGTTAGAACTTTTTGGTTTTGAGTACTTTTCGTTTTCAACAGTTTGGGTTTGACCTTCCAATGTTTTGATTTAAATGCTACTGATGAGAGGTTACTCCTTGAAATATCGATATCTAGCATATCCAAATTAATCGTTTATACCCGCGTTTTGGTATTTGTAATTTTGAAACCACTGGGCGATAACCGCTGCTGGTGGACCAGAGGTCCCCGAGTGTAATCACAAGCCTGGTCGTCAGACTTGTCTGACACGATTTACCATAAAATTTCTAATATTTTGTTGCTGAAATGTCCGATTTTTAAATTCTAAATTGTTTAAAACACCAGGTTTCTTTCCTTGTAATACACATGGTCGATATCCTAGGTGCTGGATTTGGCTTCCTTGTTAGAACTTTTTGGTTTTGAGTACTTTTCGTTTTCAACAGTTTGGGTTTGACCTTCCAATGTTTTGATTTAAATGCTACTGATGAGAGGTTACTCCTTGAAATATCGATATATAGCATATCCAAATTAATCGTTTATACCCGCGTTTTGGTATTTGTAATTTTGAAACCACTGGGCGATAACCGCTGCTGGTGGACCAGAGGTCCCCGAGGGTAATCACAAGCCTGGTCGTCAGACTTGTCTGACACGATTTACCATAAAATTTCTAATATTTTGTTGCTGAAATGTCCGATTTTTAAATTCTAAATTGTTTAAAACACCAGGTTTCTTTCCTTGTAATACACATGGTCGATATCCTAGGTGCTGGATTTGGCTTCCTTGTTAGAACTTTTTGGTTTTGAGTACTTTTCGTTTTCAACAGTTTGGGTTTGACCTTCCAATGTTTTGATTTAAATGCTACTGATGAGAGGTTACTCCTTGAAATATCGATATATAGCATATCCAAATTAATCGTTTATACCCGCGTTTTGGTATTTGTAATTTTGAAACCACTGGGCGATAACCGCTGCTGGTGGACCAGAGGTCCCCGAGGGTAATCACAAGCCTGGTCGTCAGACTTGTCTGACACGATTTACCATAAAATTTCTAATATTTTGTTGCTGAAATGTCCGATTTTTAAATTCTAAATTGTTTAAAACACCAGGTTTCTTTCCTTGTAATACACATGGTCGATATCCTAGGTGCTGGATTTGGCTTCCTTGTTAGAACTTTTTGGTTTTGAGTACTTTTCGTTTTCAACAGTTTGGGTTTGACCTTCCAATGTTTTGATTTAAATGCTACTGATGAGAGGTTACTCCTTGAAATATCGATATATAGCATATCCAAATTAATCGTTTATACCCGCGTTTTGGTATTTGTAATTTTGAAACCACTGGGCGATAACCGCTGCTGGTGGACCAGAGGTCCCCGAGGGTAATCACAAGCCTGGTCGTCAGACTTGTCTGACACGATTTACCATAAAATTTCTAATATTTTGTTGCTGAAATGTCCGATTTTTAAATTCTAAATTGTTTAAAACACCAGGTTTCTTTCCTTGTAATACACATGGTCGATATCCTAGGTGCTGGATTTGGCTTCCTTGTTAGAACTTTTTGGTTTTGAGTACTTTTCGTTTTCAACAGTTTGGGTTTGACCTTCCAATGTTTTGATTTAAATGCTACTGATGAGAGGTTACTCCTTGAAATATCGATATATAGCATATCCAAATTAATCGTTTATACCCGCGTTTTGGTATTTGTAATTTTGAAACCACTGGGCGATAACCGCTGCTGGTGGACCAGAGGTCCCCGAGGGTAATCACAAGCCTGGTCGTCAGACTTGTCTGACACGATTTACCATAAAATTTCTAATATTTTGTTGCTGAAATGTCCGATTTTTAAATTCTAAATTGTTTAAAACACCAGGTTTCTTTCCTTGTAATACACATGGTCGATATCCTAGGTGCTGGATTTGGCTTCCTTGTTAGAACTTTTTGGTTTTGAGTACTTTTCGTTTTCAACAGTTTGGGTTTGACCTTCCAATGTTTTGATTTAAATGCTACTGATGAGAGGTTACTCCTTGAAATATCGATATATAGCATATCCAAATTAATCGTTTATACCCGCGTTTTGGTATTTGTAATTTTGAAACCACTGGGCGATAACCGCTGCTGGTGGACCAGAGGTCCCCGAGGGTAATCACAAGCCTGGTCGTCAGACTTGTCTGACACGATTTACCATAAAATTTCTAATATTTTGTTGCTGAAATGTCCGATTTTTAAATTCTAAATTGTTTAAAACACCAGGTTTCTTTCCTTGTAATACACATGGTCGATATCCTAGGTGCTGGATTTGGCTTCCTTGTTAGAACTTTTTGGTTTTGAGTACTTTTCGTTTTCAACAGTTTGGGTTTGACCTTCCAATGTTTTGATTTAAATGCTACTGATGAGAGGTTACTCCTTGAAATATCGATATATAGCATATCCAAATTAATCGTTTATACCCGCGTTTTGGTATTTGTAATTTTCAAACAATGCCAGCAAATCTGAGTTTATGGTAATCGTTTGTTTTTGTGATAAATTTGTTAAAAGATGAAAATAAACAAACCAAAGACAATAAAAAATTGTCTGAAAACATGATGATGGTGAGAATTGTCATTGGTTAAAAGCTACAACAATTAACATCTTTATACAAATTATAATACATCCAAAAACTGTTTCACACAGAACAAATAATCCACCAAAACTTTCAAAACCAACAATAAAAAATCAGAACGCCCTCTACAGGAAGCACGTGTTTCATTATCTAAACTTGTTTGGACTACACTTAACATGTTTCAGATTCTGATTTGTATGCTAAATGATAATGATTAATATGTTAAAACGTTTTGGTTTTCAACACAATTCTAAACATGTTGTTCAAATCCTATAAACGTAATTTTACGGTGTAGAATGGTCTTAGTTTGGCCCCATTTTGTATACAGTTAAGTCACTGACAGTCAAAGATAGTCTGACTAGCTTAATTTCGTTTATAGTACCCACATGTATAGATAGCTATAGCTTTACGCACATTTCTATTGTTCAGTCTAAAACGCAGCTCATACATGTATGATAAATGTACATAATGGAATACAAAGCCTACTCCACTCAACCGTAAAGTATAGGTGTTATGCATTTTATACTGGTTCTTGTATAGTCGGTTAAGCTTGTCAATAGGCTGAGAGAATTATGCTATCTACGACACACCAGTTATTCAAATAATAGTGTCCTGGTGAAAGATCATGATCAATATACTAGATATGGACCTCAAACAGGGTACATGTATGATTATATTTATAGTGTGGAATAAGTGTACATGACAAAATTCACATAAACCTACAGCAATATAAAATACTCAAACAAAGATTGAGGGCAGCCTACATTAGCTTGCTGTTAGGCCCTGGAAACAAACAAATCACCCATGATTCAGACCGATCCCAGCATCACCAATGTAGTCATTAGTTTTAGTGAGTCATGCTATGCCAGCCGAGATACATCAGCTAGTGAAAAGATACTTTGTTTTGCTGAGTATGTAGGGGAACCTTCTACCTTAGCTTGCATTTCCACAGACCAGCATGCCCAAAAGACTTGAAAATTATTCGCATTCCTAATTAACGAACAAAGATAATTTGGTTTTAGTTTAAAAATATCCTGGATTTGGAAACAAGCTTAATGCTTATGTGAATCGCTCTCCAGCTAGCTGATTGCGAGTGTGGCCTTTGTAGCCGCCCCCTCACTTAACCTACTCTTATCGAACTCTACAAAGGGGTCCTTTACGTGCATAATGTATTGCTCTCCACATACACGGGACAACCTTTTTCGTCCCTTCCGAAGAACTAGCATCGTTTCTTGAGACCATCTTTGACAATGGTGTCAAGAGAGAGTCGGAAAATTGTTTCATGAAATTTTCACCCCGGACGAGCATCGAACCACGAACATCGGTGATAGTAGCCCGAGGCGTTACCCATTACACCACCGGCTCTCAATATTTGATTTTGATTCAGCAACACTATTTCTAAAGTAAGCTAATTGCCAGGATGCATATATTTAAAGCTATATATATGTTACAGTCATTTTCTTAATTTAGGCATTTTGTTAAATGACTGAAAATTTTAGGCATTTTATAAAATGCCGACCGATTTTAGGCATTCTATAAAACGACTAAAACTGGCTTCAGTCATTTAACAAAATGCCTGGAAAAATATTGAAAATTTTAATAAAATGCATGAAATAAGCAAACAACTTCTTAATACCAAGAAAGACATTTTAAATGTGAATTAAGGTGGAATGATAAATAAAAAGACCTTGTCCATAAAATAAAAATTCTGGCTATAAAATGTATTGCTAATATAAAGTTTAAAAATATCCATAGCAACCCCAATTTCCCTGAATCCCTCATCTGGTCCTTAGGCTATAAGGGTCTCTCATATGATATTACGCCTATAAGGGATCATCTGACAACTTTGACCCAAAGGAGACTTTTGTAGAGCATAATGAAGGCTTAAGCTTTTCTCTATCTACCCTTCATTCTATAGGACAAAAACAAGAATAAAGCTTCTTTGTACCTTTTACTCCTATAAAGGGATCATCTGAAAACTTCTATCACTAACAAATTTAGTAGAGCTTCATGGGCTAAAGGTTTAATAAGCAAGCAACAGCTTTTCGATCTGCAATACTTATCATTCTACAAAGTGTCACTAAATTCTGTTCAGTAGTTTCAGAGGTGAAGATTTAGTTAGTTAGTTAGTTAGTTAGTTAGTTATTGCTTTACTCCCAAGCAGCACGATTTCGGCTATATCCGGGAGATGAACATGAAAATGGTGATACAATGAACATGAAATGATGATGAAGTGGAGGAAATGGGGACACAAGGCCAATCGGGTAGGATAGTTTTGACTGCCACTGGAAAAAGGAGTGATGGGTAGGGACAGGAAATTTTGCCTCCTGCATGGGGATCCTACGGGTCCTACTCTTACCGAGACCTGCAGCAGGGTTCTTTAACGTGCGAGGAACGTGACATTTTTCCCAACACGGTGCACCACTATGGTTTGCGGTCAGGTTTTCCGCATTATCGCCTGACGACCCCGCATCTCTCGATGTCAGGGCTGCCCCATTCAACCACCTGGGGCACACATCCCAGTCGCTTTGTGGGCAAAGCGGCCTGACCCCGATATCAGATTTCTGAGCGCTCTTTAGTGGACTTTTACTGACAAGCTTAGCGCTGCTGCGGGCCTATTCGCCCCCGGGCCCCGCACGGGACCAGAGATTGTTAACATACAATTGACGACGACGATGGACACCAAGTAATGGCAATAGCTTACATGGACCTGCGGTCCAGATGAGCTAATAAAAAGAAAAAAATCCTTTGGAAATATAGTAATAATCAATGGCTTTCTTTACTTTTTGAATGATCTTACAAAATGTAATGAAACTTGGTATGCAAGAAGTATTATAACATGTGTAGCGGTGTATGTTATCACAATTTTTTAATTCTCTAAAATTGACGAGCTCACGGTTAATTTTTATAGTCCGATAGCAGAACGCGCGGGGAGTGTGAGCTTGCTAACTAAGGTTCTTATATTCATATATGTTTAATGTCGTTACAATTTTGTGATTTATATGACAATAAAAGTTGATTGATCGATTGATATAATATCCCTTTTCAATGTCTTTTTTGTTGGTGTTGCTAGTATCTAAAATCTCTAAAAGTTTGTTTGTAAATTTTTGTTCTGAGTTTAAAGAAAAGTGTGCATCTGTCATGATCAGCCAATGATTTTACAAATGAACTAAATCTGAACTCCAGTTATGAACATGTTCTCAATGAATAAAACAAGTTTCAAACAATCTTGTAAGTTATGTTTATAGGATTGCAAATACCCATACGACAATTTCTTATTTTATACAATTTAGGCATTTTCTTTAATTTTGTTAAAAAATTCCAGGCATTTTGTAAAATGCCTTAATATTTTCAGGCATTTTATATAATGCCGATAGGACTTAGTCATTTTATAAAATGCCTAAAATATCAGGCATTTTACAAAATGTCTGATTTTAGAAAATGACTGTAACATATACAATTTCTAACGCATTAAATGAATTTAATCTTAGTGCGGTTTTTATTACAATCACAATGTTTAACACTTTAATATTTTGCAGCTGAAATTTGGTTCTACATAACAAATAAAAAACGTTACAACTTTTAATCTACCTCAAATTCTCATTTAGTAGTTGCAGTAGTTCAAAAAACAAAGATAAAGCTTGTTCAGTGGATGATGGCTCCTCACAATTTGGCTTTAGGATATCTACAATGTCTATAAAATTCCTAGAGCAGCCATACAAGTTAGGGGCCTCATGGACATAATATTGTTGACACATTTCAATTTCATTATCATCCACCAGTGTCCCATAACTTCTGCTATTGGCTGACTCTGGGAAAAAATAGAGAATATCTGGAATGCCACGAGGGCTTTCACTTTGTCGGTTTACTTGTGGTCGGTGCTTATTCCATTCTGATGCAATATTATTTAACCCCTGTCTTAAAAGCCTGGTGAAACAATATCGTAGACATTCGCAGTGTAAAGGGTCAGATTCGTCATATCTACCGGAATCTCTTAAATCTTTGAATATGCACATAAACCAGTCGTTGAATTGCTTTCGTAAAATGCTCCAGTAGAATTCGATGCGTTGATTATTGCAACTTTTTCCAAAAATAAAGCTATTTTGACCATTTTCGACATCATTTAAATGAAAATAGGATTGGAGAAAAGACACCACTTGATTTTCCGTCCCATGATCAGATCTTATAATTTTAGGAGTAACCTTCAACCTTTTCAGACAATTTAAGTAATATGCAGCAATGATATAGGGATTATTATTGGAGGGTCCAACTTCTAACCACAAAATACGCCTTGAAAATCCATCAATACAGCCATGTATTGCAAAACCGTAAGGTTTAAGTTTATCATTTCCGTCGATATGCCACATATAATTAGGTCCAGGGTTGCAGTAAGCACGTCGTGCTAGTCTATGTTTCTTTCGTCTGTCAACACTTTCTGGGTCAATGATTTTCATTGCTAACATAACATCATCCCTCTTTACATTTAACTCATGGTGAAATCGTAGCCTCTTCCACATCGCCCGATACCCAAGACAGGAGCCAGAATCATCTTTCTCCTTTAAAATAGCTTTCACAACGTCATCTAAATTATTAGATATTGTTCTGAGTCGTTTCAAAATTCTTTTGACTGTTGTAACACTTATCACAATAGCATGCCCGATGGCCAATGAATTCGAAATTTCTACATTGGTATATCCTCTTTCAAAATATGCTTTAATTAGTTCGTCTTTTGAATAATTATTATCATCCAAAAGGGGGTGTTCGTCAATGAAAACAGCAGTCGTAACGATCACATGTGTAAATATGATATAAATCTAAAGAAAAAAAAAATTATAACGTATAAGCTACATGAAATCAAAAGATATTTTGAAATATTCCACCCATAATCTTCAGTACATGTGTTAATCATGTTAATATCAGCACACGATGTAAACCAATACAGCCTCTTAGGGCTTTTCATGAAGTTTACATGCTAAAAATAACATGAATTTTTATTCATTATATGAACAATAATATGTATTAACATCGATACTTGTGTTTAGTAACACACAAATTTACATTAAGCAAATGCATTCTATGCCAAAATGTTTAGATATGAATTACTTCATCGTTAATTATAGTTTACATACACGTAGTTATGTACAAAGTGAAACAAGTGCATTTAGTATCTAAACAATGGGTTAGATACCCTTAACATCTAAGAATACGATTTAGAATATTAATGGTTTTATCATACATTTATAAACCAAAATAAATAATACTTACTATTATAGAAAACGAGCCAATTTCCATTTTGATTATCAAAAATAGGATCACAAATATCTTATTTACCGCCACGTGCTAAAACCCGCGTAAAAAGCACAGTTTTTCCAATTCTGAATTTTGAATTCTGAAGCATGGAAAAAATCCACTGGAACTTCGTGGATTGCACGAGTTCTGAATTTTGAATTCTGTATTCTGAATTTGGAATTCTGAAATTTGAATGACCCTTCTCGGCTTTCGTAGAATTTTCTGAAATATTTGCTAATTTTCAGATCTGTGAAATCCACATTTTATTTTCCGTGAACCATGATCAGGACCCCCTAAATATGGCCGCAAAATTCATATTATATACATGTAATGACAATGTAGTTATTATCATTGTTGTCTGCTGACATTTTAGTTTCCATGGAATAACTTTTGTTGAACTGTGCTAATGCCTTAAAATTTTGAATGATATTTCTTATTTTTTCAGTGAGGTATGTATTGTAATTGGGGTTTATGGCATCAACTGTTTCAGAAAAAAAAGGACCAAATAGATCTAGAGTAAATAGATGTTTGAACAAAACTGCTGAAAAATGTTGATTTTTTTCACCTGGTTTTTCATTATTCTTTATTCATTACATTTCAAAACAAAGTGGAAATTTAATGTGTCAATGGCTTTGATGTATGTCACAAGGGTAAAAGTTTGGCAACACCCAAAAAATCATCTTTTTAGCTCACCTGGACCGAAGGTCCATGTGAGCTATTGCCATCACTTGGTGTCTGTTGTCGTCTGTTAACGGTAAATCTTCTCCTCTGAAACTACTGAACAGAATTCAATGAAACTTGGTATGATTGATCCTTACGATGTCCTGCACCAAACTTGTGTTTTGATTTTTATTACTAAAATAGCCAGACTACTGTTTTTGGCTTGTAAATCAAAAAGTTAAAAAGATGGATGAAATCTGATGCCACCCTACTGCTTCAGCATCAAAAGTTCTAGAAAAATCTCCATTTGGTCGAAGTTGTCAGATGATCCCTTATAGTGGTAACGGCCCCATAAAGGTGATTTTTTTTGGCTTATAGAATGAAAACTATTGCAGATAGAGAAAAGCTGTTGCTTACTTAAATGTTCAGCTCATTTAGCTCTACAAAAGTCTCAATAGGGTCGAAATTGTCAGATTATCACTTATAGGGGTTACAGCCCCTTAAAGGCAAAAAATAGTGTTTTTGGCCTATAGAATGAAAACTGTTGCAGATAGAGAAAAGCTGTTGCTTGCTTAAATGTTCAGCTCATTTAGCTATTCAAAAATCGTCAAGGGTCGAAGTTGTCAGATGACCCCTTATAGGGGTTACAGCCCCTTACAGGCTAAAAATGGTGTTTTTGGCCTTGAGAATGAAAACTATTTCAGATAAATAAATACTGTTGCTTGCTTAGATATTCAGCTCATTTAGCTACTAGTATTCAAAAATCGTCAAGGGTCGAATTTGTCAGATGACCCCTTACAGGGGATACAGCCCCTTAAAGGCGAAAAATAGTTTTTTTTGGCCTATAGAATGAAAACTATTGCAGATAGGGATAAGCTGTTACTTGCTTAAATGTTCAGCTCATTTAGCTTTACAAAAGGTGTCATAGGGTCGAAGTTGTCAGATGATCCCTTACAGGGGTTACAACCCCTAAAAGGCGAAAAATAGTGTTTTTGGCCTGTAGTAGATAAAGAATAGCTGTTGCCTGCTTAAATGTTAAGCTCGTTTAGCTCTACAAAAGCATTCATAAAGTTAAAGTTTTCAACTGACCCCTTATAGGGTTTACAGCTCCTAAATTAACATGTTTACATGTTTTTGGCTTATATAATGAAAACTATAGCAGATAAAGAAAAGTGGTTGCTTGCTTTAATGTTCAGTTCATTAAGCTCTTTACAAAAAATATCTATAGAGTCAAAGTGTTCAGACGGCCCTTAAAATAACATTTTGCACGTTTTTGGCCTACAGAATGAAAACTATTGCTGAAAGAGAAAAGTTGTTGCTTGCTTAAATGTTCAGCTTAGTTCTTCATAGGGTTGACATCAAGACCAGGTGAGCGATTCAGGCTCCTGGGAGGCTCTTGTTATTGCATTGCCATCACTTGGCTTCTTTAACTTTTCTTTTAAGAATCTTCCCCTCTAAAACCATCAAAGGGATTGCTTTGAAATTTTGCACACTTCACCTATGGAATGTCAATGTCTTTTTTAAAACAAGATCACACAAATGGATGACTGCCCACCAAACAACATGAATAATAGAACATTGGGGTCAGACCACTGTTTTTAACTTGTTATACTTTCTAGGCTTCCAGGAGCCTGAATCGCTCACTTTGTATTCGCTGATACTTATAAGCTGGATATTTTTTACAAAGGAATGCTACTCTGTTAAATGATCTATTTTAACGTTCCAAGGGAAACTACTCCTATCAAGAAAGGTCTTACAACTTTGACCCATTACATAATTTTTTAGATCTTTATGTACTCAACCATATGAAATTTAAATTTTTCAAATATCTTGTATAGTTTTCAAGATATTGGTCTAAAAAAGAGCAATATTTGAAAGAAAAAACAAAACAAACAAAAGAAAAATAATAACTCCCATAACCATTGTCAGATCTTCTTCAAAGGTTCAGGGCAGGTAGATCTTGATGTGCTGATCACTATTACCCAAAACATAATTTTAATATCTGTAACCATTTTTTGAGTAATTTACAAAAATCTACAATTTACCCTTATGTTCTATTTTAGCCATGGCGGCCATGTTTTTTGTCTAATCAAAATTTCGAAGGACAGTTTTTTAGAGGACATGATATATAACAACCATACCAAGTTTCACTACATTTGGCTATGCGGTTTCAGAAAATAAGATTTTGAAAAGTTGGACGACGGACGCCAAGTGATGGCAAAAGCTCACATTGCCTTCCACAAGGTGAGCTAAAAAAGGAAAAGAAATTGAGAAAATATGATGTAACCATCCTCTTTCAGCATTAAAAAACTCTACAAAAGTCTTCAGAGAGTTAATGATGCCAGATTTGGAAAAGTTGAAGTAATTAAAGTTTTCCATACAGAAAAAGAAGCATAAACTTTTCACCCGGACATACAACGATACACTGGTCCCATTTAGGTTTTCCTCCCTGACAAATGTACATCTACATATTACATTGCATTGTCATTAGGGACGTCACGAGCAGACAAGCGTTAAAAGATTTGAAAAAAGTGAAAATATTTAAAAAAAAATAATGTATGATTTGATCAAAATTTATATTCATAATACATCTACATGTATATGTGGAAATATATCCCAGATTATACATATAGGTGCTAACAATTTGGTGAAAGTACACCACAAGGTTAAATGTATATATGTTATCACTGTACCGTATTCGGATCGGATCGTTATCAAGATCGCCTATATGTATACTAACATAGTAATTTTGTTGACTTTATAGTTTGGCAAATCTATAAATTGAAAATCTCTTAAAAGTTAGAGAAACGGGATTTTGAGTCAGTGAGGAAATGAAAATGGGGCCGGTCTCAGTCGGGAAAAATCTAACCACGAAAAAAAGATTATGCATTTTCAAAGTTTTGTCCCGGGAATTATGTAAAAACTGTACCATATAGATCTAAAATTGTCTTCTGAAAATCAACACAAGACAAGAACCTAGAAATCTTAAGTTGCATATGAATTAAATGATACATTAGTTGGTATTTTCTGATGAAATACAAAATAAAAAAATATATAATATATTTTCTGGAAGTTCTAGATAATTTTTCGGTCAAAAGACCCTCTTCTTTATTGCCCTGAAGAAGGTCTTTTGACCGAAAGTACTCGGGCCACTCTTTTGTTCTTTATTCGATTTTAAGTGATATGTTTTTGTGTATTTATAATTCGATTTTACCTTTTAACCTTGTGGCGTACCTGACTTTTAGTATTGTATAAAATTTGTACCAGTACTTTCAGTTCTTTGATTAAAATATTGATGTAAACTAAACCATAGACCTGCATCTAATATACAGGTCCATGATTAAACCAACAATGCATGCATAATTTTTTTGGTTTTGTTTTTGTTTTTGAAGGCCAATGTTAAATCCAGAAAAAAACATTTATTGTGTCAATGTCGCGTATAAAATTATATGGTCAAAGTCACCACAAAAGGCTATAAAGGTCACAGTTTTCGCATATGAGTTCTATAAAACCTCAACAGCCAATTCCCCTTCTATGTGCAAAATATACATTAATTTCTTTGTGTTGTTAAAAAAGACAAAACGTGGAGAAACAACGCCATCTTTGCAACCCAGAATTGATACGCTGTTTGTTCCATCATGTTGTATTGCTAAGATCTCGTGATTAATTTTATCTGCAACCAAAACGTTGCCAGTACTGTCAATGCTCACATTGGATAGAGTCACAAGCTCCTCCTTCTTTGGTACTATTTGCCAAATGTCAATACCATTGCCGGTTTTACAGAAAATCATATTCTTCTTAAAGTCCAGAAAGTATATATTGTTCTTATCTGTTTTAACGTAAAGAACATTATCATTTTTAATCGGCACTACGGTTTTCTCAATTTGTCCTGATAAGGCAATTTTTACTATACCTTCCTTTGAAACAACAACGTACAAGTAGCCCCCTTGAAAGGACACACCCCAACATGGGTGCTTAAAAGATATTCGCTTCTCTACTATATTTGTTTTCAGATTTATAATCTCTAATTTGCTTTTGGTTCCGTAAGTTATTGCAAGGCAATCATTGTTGAAAGCGGCAACTCCAAACGGTTTTTGAGGTGTTCTGACAACACGAACGAATTCTCATTCTTCATTGTAAATTCGTATGTTTTCCTTGCAAGATAGGAATATATTTCCGTTTGGGGCAACGGTGTAATCCGACGAATATAACATATCCTCCATATACCTTAGATCAGACGATTTTTTGTATCTCAACTTTATTTGATCGATGCTTTTGGGGGCGCTGATAAAATGCGCCTGTGCTTTCTTGCGAGTTCCCTGGTCAAGTTTGATTTCAGACTGTGTTTCGGAAACAATAATGTTTCCAAGTGATCTAAGACCCAGGAGTAAATTGTCGACATATGGATTTATTTCTTTGCCCAAATTAAGCTCTATTAAGTCATTTGAAAGAACATTGCTGTTTTCTGTGTTTGCTTTCAAATCGGCAATATGTTGTCTTGTTCCGAAAAATATCTGAGTATCAGATCCATGCGCCTTAAGCTTATTGATATTTTCTTGAATCCGTACCATCTCTTTCTTAATCGTTTTACAATGACCCAAGTCTTTCAAATACTTCGCTTTACAAGATGAATGTTTGGTTTTAAGGTCTTGTAGAATGTTGTCCTCGAGCTGATCTAGAAGCTTGTTCAATTTCTTACGCGTTGAGTTGACAGTTGTTACAATGGCTTGTTTGTCATCATCTATCCCTCTGATCCCATTTTCACTATGATGAATGCATTTTGTCACGTTTTTTAGCGTTATTGCAATTGTTTCCTCTAAATCAGCCAGAGCAACAGAGGTCTTGGCATTTTTTACTGCTTCATCTATCGGAATTATCCCTTGACAGCTCTTATGTTTAATCGGAACACAAGCAACACACAAGACGTCGACATGTTCCTTGCAGTAAAAATCGAACTGTTTACCATGATCTGGGCACGTTAAATCGACGTCTATGTCCTTTATCTGACTGTGTTCCTCTACTGTTATCTGGTTGTGTGTTCTGGAACTTTTATTCTTTTGATGACTTTTGGTACATTCTTCGCAAAGCCCCTCTCGACAAGTAAGGCACCATTTAACGGCGACTTCATATATATGTTCAAACTCACAAGGTCCACAAACAGTGACTGGTGCTGGTGATGCCATCTCAGCCTGTGAAATATTGTTAAAATTATTATTCACATGCCTATGTCAATGTGTAATTAAAGTGTAACTAGGGTGACAAAAAGATGACACAAGTAATTCAATTTATTCGTAAGCGGATCCGGTGGGAGAGCTTCTCTGTGGTAAGTGAAAGAGCCCCACTTGTCTGGATCACAGGCGTTTGGGAATAGGATTTTCTTTTTTTATATTTTAAATAACGTGTATATTAAAATTTACATCTTGTCTAAATCATTTATATAATATAGCAAGGGTCAGATTATTCAATTAGAAAAATAAAATCCTGGACCCAACCGCCTAGATCCGACATAATATCGACCCATATTCTAGTGAGATGGGGGCGTTGTCAAAGAAGTTATATCTTACTATTTTAGTATTTGTTTTTCGAAACATACTTTTACATATTATCTGGTACTAGCATACTGATAAAAATAACTTACTTTATTTATTTTTGAATTTGTCTTGACATGTAAGGTAGTATCTGACCATCTCAAAAATACCCGAATGGAAGATTATATTATCAAGTGTTTACACACATAGATATTTATGTACGTCTATCACAAAGTAAATCACGAGTATCCCAACAGTTTAATCTAAAATATTCACTAAAATCCGACATTTTGTATTTTGTTCTGGTCAGAATATTTCACACAGAGCACAAAAATAAAGTTATTTATTAAAGGTGTCATCACAATAGTTTTTATAATCTAGCATTTTAAAATTATATAGGAGGAGATCCTTCTTCAGAATATTAATTTCTTTATAGCCTCTGCCGCCAAAAATCAATCAGATTCAAGTTTTTTTTTTAAAGAAAAAATCACCCCCCCCTAAAAGATCGGTTCCTTCATATGATGGGAAAAATTCTGCAATATCCTCATAAACCCATATCTTTCTTCTATTAACACAGCTGAAGAAAAAATGAAGCAACATGAAAAGAACAATTAGCAACCACACAGGTTTCGAGGCTACTCGAGTGCAAATTCGATTATTGTATATATTACAATAATTATTAAAGAAGCAGAAAAATACAAATATTTGAATTTCAAAAGTCCAAATCCGAAAAGTCAAAACAAAATCAGTAAACATGAATGAGAACAGAAATCAGAAACCAACAACATAAACCACACAATACCATATGAATAGCAATCAACAATGCGAACTCAAGTCATAAAAAGGGTAACCTCAGATGCCCCAGAAAGATACAGTACATTTGCAGGACGAAACATACTAATATCTGGTAGTCGATTATACTATTGAGACTTATTTTGTTTAAAATGAGTCTAAGAAAAAGAACACATTTTATACAGAAGACCAAATAATCGAGATGCTAAACTTTCTTATAGACAACATATTTATTCAGTTTGACTGTCAGCAAACAATAGGGATTCCAATGGGCACTTATTGTGCACCTTTGCTTGCCGATTTGTTTTTTCATTCATATGAATCAGGCTTCTTACAATCACTTCTCGACAAAAATATCGTCAACTAGCTTTATCTTGAAACGCCACTTTCCGTTATGTCGATATAATATTGTCTTTGCACTGAATAACTCTTGATTAGGTGATTTTCTCTATCTCATATTAAATCTGATCGCCCTATATGACCCAGGTGCATCGAAAAGGGCGTGAAACACACACACACACACACACACATCCCACTCAACGACACC
Source organism: Arcuatula senhousia (assembly GCA_963971305.1). Classification (NCBI taxonomy): domain Eukaryota; kingdom Metazoa; phylum Mollusca; class Bivalvia; order Mytilida; family Mytilidae; genus Arcuatula; species Arcuatula senhousia. Next base: position 51,620,664 of record OZ020304.1, on the reverse strand, counting down.
CCACCCCCACCACCCCACCCACACTCACCCCAAAACACCCCTCACACACCCTAGCCCCACACCAACCAACCCACACATCCCCTACACGCACATGTCTATTATATCATCAGTAACTTGAGATCAAATACACAACGGATACGAGGAACTCTGCTTCATATTTAGATCTACAACTTGAAATTTCCTCTCAAGGAGGACTTTCAACAAAGCTCTATGACAAACGTGATGATTTCAACTTTTCCCATCTTGTGCCTATGGAGATTACGTCTCACAATTGATTCGTTATTTCAGAGCTTGCTGACTTGCAATGGTTTCCTTTGCATAGCGTCACGTCAGAAACAAAAGTTGCTAACACACGGTTACGTTTCTCCTCGGTTGCTGTCTCCATTCAAGAAATGTTATGGAAGACATCATGCGCTAAAAGACAAATATGAGATATCTATCTCCCAGATGAATGCAGATGTATATATCCACAGGAGCTTGAGATAAAGGACACAACGGATCCTGGGAAGTCTGCTTCATATTTAGATATACATCTCGAAATTGACTCTCAAGGAAGACTTTCAACAAGGCTCTATGACAAACGTGATGACTTCAACTTTCCAATCGTCAACTTCCCCTTCTTGTGTAGCAACATTCCGTCCGCTCCGGCTTATGGAGTTTATGTATCTCAATTGATTCGTTACTCCAGAGCGTGCGGGACTTACATCGATTTCCTTAGCAGAGCGACACGTCTGACACAAAAATTGCTCACACAGGGTTATGTTGCTCCTCGATTGCTGTCTTCACTCAAGAAATTTTACGGAAGACATCATGCACTTATAGACAAATATGGGATTTCGATCTCTCAGATGAGTGCAGATGTTGGTTTGTCATAGGGTGTTGATTTGTCTTCCTTTACCGGATTTGACACGCTGAATGGACTATTGGCAAAGCTACGGGTGTGCTATAGCAAGCAGGAACTGCTTACTCTTCCGGAGCACCTGAGTTCACTCTTGTTTCGACTGGAGTTCGCGTTGTTGATTGATATTCAGTTGTTTTGTGTTTCCATGTTTTACATGTTGTCTGTTTTTGTCCTGTTCTTGTTGGTGTTTACTGGTTTTGTCTCTGCCCTTTCGGACTTTTGACATTCGGATACCCCATTGGTACCTCTGCTTCTTTGGTTTGTCACAAGGTTTTTTTGTCTTCTTTTATCGGATTTGACGCACTGAATTGTCCATTGGCAGAACGAATGGTGCAGGCCATCATGTGGGTATTAGTTAAAGAATAGGACTTTTAATAGGACAATTTTTCAGAAAAATGGGGCACGTGTAGGACAATATGCCTAAAAATAGGGCAAATAAAGAGTATTTTTTCTTCCTTTTGTGTCATCTTCTTCAGTTGTTTTTTAAATACATATTCCAAAACTGTAATAATATACAAATATTTATATTACAATGCATGTATAGAAAATTATTGAATTGTATTTGTTTGAATATTTATGACGAGGTAAGTTAACTGCTTAATTTTTAAAGGTTTTTGTTCACCACAATTATGAACGTGATGAAGATGAAATTCATTGATCGAAGAGTAGAACAAAATTAAAAGGATAATACAGGGAAGTGGTTCATTTTAACAAAAAAAAAATGGTTTGTAGGGCTCTGTTGAAAGGATAGGGATTTTATAGGAATTTTAGGAAATACAGGAGCGCTTAAGGCCTGCAGGTGTGATATAGCAAGCAGGAACTGCTTACTTTTCCGGAACACCTGAGTGTACTCTTGTTACGCATTGAGTTTGCGTTGTTGATTGCTATTCAGTTGTTTTGTTTTATGTTTTGTGTTTCTTTGTGCTGTTCTCGTTCTCGTCTCGTTAACTGGTTTTGTCTTTGCCCTTTCGGACTTTTGACATTCGAATGCCCCATTGGAACCTCTTTGCATCTATCCTTCCTGCTTGTTGCAACACATTTGTCGTGATGCCACAGGTCAATGTCAAATCCGTTAAAAGATGACAAAACAAAATCCTTTGACAAATCAATATCTGAAAGAAATCCGAAACATGTATTTGTCTACGAACATATGATATACATTCCATAAAATTCCCATGTTAACAATCTTTGTGTCAGAAATGACGCTTTATCAAGGAGATCACTGTAAGTGGCTGCTGGCTATTTTCCTTAATGGTTTTTCAAATCACCGTTGATATATGTAGGTTGTGTCACATACATGCCTTGAGTCTATTTCGAGATGTAGATCTAAGTTTAAAGCAGACTTCCTAGAATCTGTTGTGTCCTTTATCACAAGTTCCTTGGAATACATGAGATATAGAAAGTGCTCTTGAATGAATGATTTTGTCTGTTCTTTTCTGTTCATCTTTTTCAACTTTTATTTGTCCGGCACGTCGCTGATTTGATCAAAATTTGAGCGAGGAAATTACATTAACGGATATGAGGAAGACTTTTTCCCGTAAGCTTTAAAAAATATTCTTATCGACTATTTTTATGATTTACACCAGATCAAAAAGGATAAAGGAAACATTAGCTACACGTAATTTGACTACCAAAGGCCTGTCCTAACATCATCCGCATCTTTGTGTAGTATTTATTGAGCTACAGATAAAATGTTGAGAAAAACGCTAGAAGAATCCAAATTTTTAGCAAATTTCCAGACAACAAAAAAGTGAAATAAATCTTTTTAAAAATTTTATAAGCTCAATAACCAGATACGTGGTCCACAAAACAGTTTTAATCCTAATTCACAAGGCTGAGAATAAATCTCGTAATTTCAATTAAATGTTCCAATAAGACTGAAATTTCGGTTTTAGTACTGTGCATAGATTGTTTTAGCCAAGGCAAAGTCGATGACAGGTTGAAAATTTAATTACATATATTTATATTGTTACAAATTGGTCAATGTAAATTCTACAAACGAAAATGTGTGGTACATTTGTTTAGGTTACAACATATTTTCAGGCAAAAGTTGATTTCTCTAAAAAGTAATCAATACTCGTCATGTTTGTCCACTAGAAAACTTTTAATACGAATAAAATAAATAATGCTCCATGCCTGCGAGTAGATAAGTCCACACCATCGTTTCATTTAGATAAACTTAGAGCGTGCCACAATCTATTTTATAATGATGAAAAGAAAGACTTTAATATTTCCTTAAATTCTTGTCCTTCATAGTGTTTCACAAAACAAGTCTTTCCGTCTTGTAATCCATCTATCATCCAGGATAAACCTAGAACAAAAAATAGGGCATGTAATGGGACATTAAATGATACCCCGCCACGTTATAATATCAAAAGTTCATAAAATTTGATTTCAAAGTGGCCTTTCTCGAAAACTATTTTTCATATCAAGCTGGAAATTGAACTTGACCTGTATTTTATTGTACTCAATAGCTGTACAAAATAACATTTGAATCCCATGAAGCGTTTTCGAGTTATTGGTTGGAAACTCAAATTTCATGAAATTTGATTTTTCAAAGTGGCCTATCTCGAAAATTATTTATTGGATCATGCTGGAAATCAAACTTGACCTGTATTTTATTGTACTAAACAGCTGTGCAAAATATCATTCAAATCCTTTGACGCGTTTTCAAGTTATTGGTCGGAAACTCAAAATTTCATGAAATTTGATTTTTCAAAGTGGCCTATCTCGAAAACTATTTTTTGGATCATGCTGGAAATCGAACTTGACCTGTATTTTATTGTACTAAACAGCTGTGCAAAATATCATTCAAATCCTTTGACGCGTTTTCAAGTTATTGGTCGGAAACCTTCGGGGGACGGACAAACAGACGGACAGACAGACGGACAGACAGACGGACGGACGGACAGACACCGAAAAAAACTGAGGGTATAACATAATACCCTGCCACTTCGTGTGGCGGGGTATAAAAATAGACAAGAATATGTCGGACACTATGCGCCTTCTCACAACATTTGGACAGACGGACGGACCCGACCACTATAAAATAAAACGGTAAAAAATAAAACATATTAAACTGGTGGTGTTTTGAAATAAAATTGAATTAATTTGCAAAAGTAATTAAACGAATAGATCTGTTTTAAAACATAAAGTCATAAAACCTGGTCTAACCCACCATTTCTTTTAAAATGCCTGCACCAAATCAGAGCCATGGCATTGCGATCTACATTTTTTCCAGTATGTCTTCCTTTTTTTGTCTTTTCTCTTGGATCTTATGATTGAACCACCATATTAGGTTATTTTGTTACTACATTGAGTGAAATATTCAATACCATATGCAAAGAGATTACCTTAACGAATTTTCATCTTATCATGTATATTAGATTTTGAAATTCAACATTTATCATTCTATGTATATATAAAGAAAGAAAAAAGATATTCTATGCTGCAAAACACAAAGAAAATATCTTAAAGAAGTTAAAATACAAACTCTTAAGAAGTGAAATAGCCATATGTTGCAAAAAGATTGGCAGCTTTTGTTGTTAAACTTTTCAAGCTGGTTTAAACTGACAACGATTTTATTTATAGTTTAGCACTAATGCCAGTCAAATGATAAAAAATTCCACCAATTCATAACTAAATACATACCTTTCCCAGTGCTAGGTCGAAACAAGCATAATATACTCACTCAACAAAGTTACGCAACAATACAAAATCCTTATATAATTTAAATAAACCTACCTAACTTTATTTTTGTATTGCAAAGCCATTTCTTAACCGATTTTAATGAAATTAAAACCAAGAGAACAAGAAATGATTGAAATTTATTTTAATGATTTTAGAAAAATCGTCACTTCACCGGGTTTTAGGATATCCCAAATAAAAATCAACTGTTAATTTTATGCGTCAATAACCCGTTTAAATCAACCAACATTTTCCGTGGAAAAACATTGGTTATGTTCTACTCGCATTCTATCAAGAACCGTAACAGCTAGGATTTTGCCCAAATCATAAAAAATAAACTTCGCTTGTTTGTCTTTTTCTTGGTTTTTATTTGATAAAAAATGATTGAGAAACAGCTTGGCAATATGAATTTATAATAAGGTAGTAAGACACAGTTCGGTTTTGTTTACAAGTTAGTTTCGGAGAGTGACATCCTAGAATTTCTAAAGTAAAATACAAAGGTCGAATTTAAGTAGCTATAAATTAAGAATGCCTTATAATTTAGTAACGAAAGTGTGCTCAACTGATAGGGAATCTTTCAGAGGTAATATTTTTGACAAAGTATAAAAATATTCGAAAAAACGGAAGTTTAGCGTCCCTTTTCCGGCATGGTGTCATTTTTATTTTACCGATCTTTTGAACGTTTTTATTAATGCTTGTTTTTAAGGTAAAAAATGCGACGTCATTTCTTGAAAAAATAAGCCGGTCGATGTATAGGTTTTTTACTTTTAATAAACAGCCAGGTTTATGTACTTTCAGGGCATGTATCGCACGATAGAGGATTTAGTGCAGGTTTGAGTCTAATCTAAGCTTGAATTATGGTAAAAATGTGTAAATTTTAGTGTTTTTTCATGTATAATTTGTTTTCTGAGTTATCGGTTTGTAATGAAAAGATCTCATTTTTGCAAGTAACAACTAACTGGAAGATAATCTATGGAATGTAAGGATTTCAACGATGTATGATAAGTGTTTATAAGGTTTAATATAGTTTTAGAATAGGTATTGGAAGAAGCATATGTGCTACAAAGCTATGAACGTTTCTGACGTTTTACCTAGAAGTGTGTTTTACTACCATTAACGTAATTGTCAATAATTATACTAGCATTGAACGCAATCTAAATACCCATGTTAATTGGTGGAATTAAAGCTATATCAATATACAACAGATTAGTTAAAAAAAATTTTGGAAAATATTAGTTGTCTTGGAAAAACGGCCATAGCAACCAAAACAGCATATTTAAAAAAATCGAGCTAAAACGTTACGTAACGTTTTGCCAACTTTTCAGCCACATCATTTCTGTTTTTATAAAGGTGAAAACGACCAAATGGACAAAATCTCTTTAAAATAGAATTAATGTATGGATACTTATTTATTTGCTGAACTTTTTCGACAGAACTCCGTATTTTTATGCAAAATGTGACGATTTTGTCTCTTAGGAACACGATATTCAAAATTGTCGTACTCGGTCTTTACTTTGCAAACTGTGTTAATTTGATAGGTAAAATCTCCCCGGACTTTAAAAAATAATCAAATAAAAGGTAAATGTCAATTATTTTATTAATAAATAACAAAAACGTGTAAAAATGTTGATTTTCATCTAAGAAACAAAAAGACACCCTGATATGACATATTTTCAAAAAATATTGCAAAACTACGGTCAAAAGTGAAAATAGGGTTCCAACTTTGACTGGCCATAACTTGGCTTATATATGACCTAAAACAAATTGCCAAATATCATTTTGTTCCAAATATGATCAAGTTTTGAAATATACAAAACACTTAAATACATAAAAAAGTGTTTATCTATTAAGGTAGTAAGACACAGTTCGGTTTTGTTTACAAGTTAGTTTCGGAGAGTGACATCCTAGAATTTCTAAAGTAAAATACAAAGGTCGAATTTAAGTAGCTATAAATTAAGAATGCCTTATAATTTAGTAACGAAAGTGTGCTCAACTGATAGGGAATCTTTCAGAGGTAATATTTTTGACAAAGTATAAAAATATTCGAAAAAACGGAAGTTTAGCGTCCCTTTTCCGGCATGGTGTCATTTTTATTTTACCGATCTTTTGAACGTTTTTATTAATGCTTGTTTTTAAGGTAAAAAATGCGACGTCATTTCTTGAAAAAATAAGCCGGTCGATGTATAGGTTTTTTACTTTTAATAAACAGCCAGGTTTATGTACTTTCAGGGCATGTATCGCACGATAGAGGATTTAGTGCAGGTTTGAGTCTAATCTAAGCTTGAATTATGGTAAAAATGTGTAAATTTTAGTGTTTTTTCATGTATAATTTGTTTTCTGAGTTATCGGTTTGTAATGAAAAGATCTCATTTTTGCAAGTAACAACTAACTGGAAGATAATCTATGGAATGTAAGGATTTCAACGATGTATGATAAGTGTTTATAAGGTTTAATATAGTTTTAGAATAGGTATTGGAAGAAGCATATGTGCTACAAAGCTATGAACGTTTCTGACGTTTTACCTAGAAGTGTGTTTTACTACCATTAACGTAATTGTCAATAATTATACTAGCATTGAACGCAATCTAAATACCCATGTTAATTGGTGGAATTAAAGCTATATCAATATACAACAGATTAGTTAAAAAAAATTTTGGAAAATATTAGTTGTCTTGGAAAAACGGCCATAGCAACCAAAACAGCATATTTAAAAAAATCGAGCTAAAACGTTACGTAACGTTTTGCCAACTTTTCAGCCACATCATTTCTGTTTTTATAAAGGTGAAAACGACCAAATGGACAAAATCTCTTTAAAATAGAATTAATGTATGGATACTTATTTATTTGCTGAACTTTTTCGACAGAACTCCGTATTTTTATGCAAAATGTGACGATTTTGTCTCTTAGGAACACGATATTCAAAATTGTCGTACTCGGTCTTTACTTTGCAAACTGTGTTAATTTGATAGGTAAAATCTCCCCGGACTTTAAAAAATAATCAAATAAAAGGTAAATGTCAATTATTTTATTAATAAATAACAAAAACGTGTAAAAATGTTGATTTTCATCTAAGAAACAAAAAGACACCCTGATATGACATATTTTCAAAAAATATTGCAAAACTACGGTCAAAAGTGAAAATAGGGTTCCAACTTTGACTGGCCATAACTTGGCTTATATATGACCTAAAACAAATTGCCAAATATCATTTTGTTCCAAATATGATCAAGTTTTGAAATATACAAAACACTTAAATACATAAAAAAGTGTTTATCTATTAAGGTAGTAAGACACAGTTCGGTTTTGTTTACAAGTTAGTTTCGGAGAGTGACATCCTAGAATTTCTAAAGTAAAATACAAAGGTCGAATTTAAGTAGCTATAAATTAAGAATGCCTTATAATTTAGTAACGAAAGTGTGCTCAACTGATAGGGAATCTTTCAGAGGTAATATTTTTGACAAAGTATAAAAATATTCGAAAAAACGGAAGTTTAGCGTCCCTTTTCCGGCATGGTGTCATTTTTATTTTACCGATCTTTTGAACGTTTTTATTAATGCTTGTTTTTAAGGTAAAAAATGCGACGTCATTTCTTGAAAAAATAAGCCGGTCGATGTATAGGTTTTTTACTTTTAATAAACAGCCAGGTTTATGTACTTTCAGGGCATGTATCGCACGATAGAGGATTTAGTGCAGGTTTGAGTCTAATCTAAGCTTGAATTATGGTAAAAATGTGTAAATTTTAGTGTTTTTTCATGTATAATTTGTTTTCTGAGTTATCGGTTTGTAATGAAAAGATCTCATTTTTGCAAGTAACAACTAACTGGAAGATAATCTATGGAATGTAAGGATTTCAACGATGTATGATAAGTGTTTATAAGGTTTAATATAGTTTTAGAATAGGTATTGGAAGAAGCATATGTGCTACAAAGCTATGAACGTTTCTGACGTTTTACCTAGAAGTGTGTTTTACTACCATTAACGTAATTGTCAATAATTATACTAGCATTGAACGCAATCTAAATACCCATGTTAATTGGTGGAATTAAAGCTATATCAATATACAACAGATTAGTTAAAAAAAATTTTGGAAAATATTAGTTGTCTTGGAAAAACGGCCATAGCAACCAAAACAGCATATTTAAAAAAATCGAGCTAAAACGTTACGTAACGTTTTGCCAACTTTTCAGCCACATCATTTCTGTTTTTATAAAGGTGAAAACGACCAAATGGACAAAATCTCTTTAAAATAGAATTAATGTATGGATACTTATTTATTTGCTGAACTTTTTCGACAGAACTCCGTATTTTTATGCAAAATGTGACGATTTTGTCTCTTAGGAACACGATATTCAAAATTGTCGTACTCGGTCTTTACTTTGCAAACTGTGTTAATTTGATAGGTAAAATCTCCCCGGACTTTAAAAAATAATCAAATAAAAGGTAAATGTCAATTATTTTATTAATAAATAACAAAAACGTGTAAAAATGTTGATTTTCATCTAAGAAACAAAAAGACACCCTGATATGACATATTTTCAAAAAATATTGCAAAACTACGGTCAAAAGTGAAAATAGGGTTCCAACTTTGACTGGCCATAACTTGGCTTATATATGACCTAAAACAAATTGCCAAATATCATTTTGTTCCAAATATGATCAAGTTTTGAAATATACAAAACACTTAAATACATAAAAAAGTGTTTATCTATTAAGGTAGTAAGACACAGTTCGGTTTTGTTTACAAGTTAGTTTCGGAGAGTGACATCCTAGAATTTCTAAAGTAAAATACAAAGGTCGAATTTAAGTAGCTATAAATTAAGAATGCCTTATAATTTAGTAACGAAAGTGTGCTCAACTGATAGGGAATCTTTCAGAGGTAATATTTTTGACAAAGTATAAAAATATTCGAAAAAACGGAAGTTTAGCGTCCCTTTTCCGGCATGGTGTCATTTTTATTTTACCGATCTTTTGAACGTTTTTATTAATGCTTGTTTTTAAGGTAAAAAATGCGACGTCATTTCTTGAAAAAATAAGCCGGTCGATGTATAGGTTTTTTACTTTTAATAAACAGCCAGGTTTATGTACTTTCAGGGCATGTATCGCACGATAGAGGATTTAGTGCAGGTTTGAGTCTAATCTAAGCTTGAATTATGGTAAAAATGTGTAAATTTTAGTGTTTTTTCATGTATAATTTGTTTTCTGAGTTATCGGTTTGTAATGAAAAGATCTCATTTTTGCAAGTAACAACTAACTGGAAGATAATCTATGGAATGTAAGGATTTCAACGATGTATGATAAGTGTTTATAAGGTTTAATATAGTTTTAGAATAGGTATTGGAAGAAGCATATGTGCTACAAAGCTATGAACGTTTCTGACGTTTTACCTAGAAGTGTGTTTTACTACCATTAACGTAATTGTCAATAATTATACTAGCATTGAACGCAATCTAAATACCCATGTTAATTGGTGGAATTAAAGCTATATCAATATACAACAGATTAGTTAAAAAAAATTTTGGAAAATATTAGTTGTCTTGGAAAAACGGCCATAGCAACCAAAACAGCATATTTAAAAAAATCGAGCTAAAACGTTACGTAACGTTTTGCCAACTTTTCAGCCACATCATTTCTGTTTTTATAAAGGTGAAAACGACCAAATGGACAAAATCTCTTTAAAATAGAATTAATGTATGGATACTTATTTATTTGCTGAACTTTTTCGACAGAACTCCGTATTTTTATGCAAAATGTGACGATTTTGTCTCTTAGGAACACGATATTCAAAATTGTCGTACTCGGTCTTTACTTTGCAAACTGTGTTAATTTGATAGGTAAAATCTCCCCGGACTTTAAAAAATAATCAAATAAAAGGTAAATGTCAATTATTTTATTAATAAATAACAAAAACGTGTAAAAATGTTGATTTTCATCTAAGAAACAAAAAGACACCCTGATATGACATATTTTCAAAAAATATTGCAAAACTACGGTCAAAAGTGAAAATAGGGTTCCAACTTTGACTGGCCATAACTTGGCTTATATATGACCTAAAACAAATTGCCAAATATCATTTTGTTCCAAATATGATCAAGTTTTGAAATATACAAAACACTTAAATACATAAAAAAGTGTTTATCTATTAAGGTAGTAAGACACAGTTCGGTTTTGTTTACAAGTTAGTTTCGGAGAGTGACATCCTAGAATTTCTAAAGTAAAATACAAAGGTCGAATTTAAGTAGCTATAAATTAAGAATGCCTTATAATTTAGTAACGAAAGTGTGCTCAACTGATAGGGAATCTTTCAGAGGTAATATTTTTGACAAAGTATAAAAATATTCGAAAAAACGGAAGTTTAGCGTCCCTTTTCCGGCATGGTGTCATTTTTATTTTACCGATCTTTTGAACGTTTTTATTAATGCTTGTTTTTAAGGTAAAAAATGCGACGTCATTTCTTGAAAAAATAAGCCGGTCGATGTATAGGTTTTTTACTTTTAATAAACAGCCAGGTTTATGTACTTTCAGGGCATGTATCGCACGATAGAGGATTTAGTGCAGGTTTGAGTCTAATCTAAGCTTGAATTATGGTAAAAATGTGTAAATTTTAGTGTTTTTTCATGTATAATTTGTTTTCTGAGTTATCGGTTTGTAATGAAAAGATCTCATTTTTGCAAGTAACAACTAACTGGAAGATAATCTATGGAATGTAAGGATTTCAACGATGTATGATAAGTGTTTATAAGGTTTAATATAGTTTTAGAATAGGTATTGGAAGAAGCATATGTGCTACAAAGCTATGAACGTTTCTGACGTTTTACCTAGAAGTGTGTTTTACTACCTAAGGTAGGTTAACTTAAAACATATAGGGAAATTTTCCACTGTTGCGTAACTTTTTTGAGAGAGTATATATTCTTATTCATTGCAGCTGCTCTTCCAATTTCGTATCCAACACCAAGAGAAGTCTGTGTAACCTCTGCTATGAGAACTGAAACAGACAAAGTCAGTTTAATTAAGTAGAAAAAAAAAACAATTTGCAGAAATGACATTTAATTTAAAGAGCTTTGAAATCAGATGTAAGTAAAGGACACGCATTAAGCAATTTTGACATATTTGCATATTGATTTATCCATATCCTCAGTGTCTGCTATCTTTATACTTTCAGCTCATGTGAAGTTATAGGAAGTAGATAAAATAAGATAAGATAAGATTAGATATTTTATTTACCAATTATGGTCCCACAGGGGGCTATCAAAAATTTAAAGCTTTGATATATTCTCCAACTCAAAAGTGTTGGTGCCGGAGCGGGCTAATCTCAGGGAATTTAAACTCCACCAGCAGTGGTAACCTTCACGTGTGTTCGAAATACAAATGACAACAAAGTTCCAGACAATAAATTTTGCTACGCCTGACGCGCGTTTCGTCTATTCAAGACTCATCAGAGGCGCTCTACCAAAAATATTGAAAATGCCAAACACTATATGAATATGAAGAGCATAGAACAGTAAAACCAAATATACCAAACTGGTGAACCAAATTATTACTAAGATAATCAACCTATGTCTGGGGTAGGAAGAACCTTAGGGCTTAGACAATTTCGAAATTTAGACCGATAATTTAAAGCTTTGATGGTTTCTCCAACTCAAAAGTATCAGTGTTTTATTTGTAGCATCGTTAACAGAAAGTACATTAAGAAACCTGGTGGATAAAATGGTAGAGTAAAAATATCATGCAGGATTGAGGGAAGAGAGTGAAAGAAACCCCGCAGGACATGCAGGATGAGACTAGACCACAGGGACTTGCTCCCCTCTATCAATATTTTGTTAGAGTCAATGTGCGGTAGTTTTTTTTCCTACCGCCCATTGACTCTAACAAAATATTGATAGAGGGGAGCAAGTCCCTGTGACTAGACTCTACTTTCATTTTCAGGTAAGACCCTTTTATTTATAATTATATAATGAATAAGTCGTTGTCAGTAGATTTTATTCAGTTAATTTCTGTTTTCTTTAAATTTATCTTCAATTTAACAAATAGGTGTGACTTAGGGTGTGACTAGTCAAATGACAATGGGACGATTTTAAACAGTTGCCCAACCAAAACTAGCTCGGTAATTTCCGGAAAATCGTTTGTCAGCGGAAAAGACCGAGTGGTGTTCAAATAAAAAATCTTTGTGTAAAAATAAACAAGTGGATGAATGAGGGTTTTATCGTTGTTTTTGAATTACTATTTTTTTAATTTTTGCATAACAGATTGTGATGTATTTTTATAAGCCCAGAGGGTTGATTGTTTTACTTGCTCCGTGCCTATAATCCGGCCTATTATTTTTTTTACTCCGTAAAAGTAAACCTGTTCCGGTTTTATCGTCAGTATATTTCTGGTACATCTCAAAACATGCACAATGCCGAAGGGCTTGCATCTGCGATGCTCGCTATTAAGCACCGACATAAATAATCGTATTTAATATTTGTATTACAGGATTAATCTCGGGTAATAGAACTATCCAACTTTCTAAAATTTTGTTTAATGGGAGTAACTACAGTCATGAGTCACACAAGCAATATTTACACAAGAGAAGTATTATCTCCAAATAGAAACGCAGAGAACATTAAAAAAACAAGGCTGCACAGGGGAAGAGGAGGAGATCACTACAATAAATTATGATGTTATGGTTGAAGCAATATTCACTAAACAGCGTGCAGATGAATATAGACATGTAAGTCAGAATGCTACATTGCTAAAATATTTCATTACCACATGCACTTGCATTTAAAGTTGGAGTTTCAACAGAAGTCGCCAATGGGGAAACCTTTTAGAAAAATCCCAAGCATTGCATATCGCAGTTTGTTTATAAAATGTCAGGAACCAAATCTTTGTGATGAATTGATATATGAAAGTTTTACCGTCACATTCTTTGAGCTTTTGTAGACACATATCATGGACTATCTTGCTGTCTTGTTCGATTTCATCTGAAAAAAAATGAAAACGTGTAAATGCAAAGTCAAAATTCAGTGTTCATGATCTTATCTTAAGATGATTTTAGGGGATTTCGTTACTTTTTATAGTTTTTGATAAATAATTTCGATTTATTTCTTTGCTGTAATTCGTCTTATTTGCAATTACTTTTTACAGAGGGAAAATTTAGATTTTGTTACAATCATTATTTTGTTTCGTTGATAAAAAGTATAAATACAATCGACAAACAAATGATCGACTTATTAGTGGCTTTATGAGCACTTTATATCCCTCTTAATTGGCAAAATATAGCTTCTACAAGGCGAACGAGTTGATTATGGAATTTCTAACATCGAGAGAAATGAATTTGATTATTTTAATGGCGAGGCTTGCCGAGCGATTAAAATATCAAATTTATTTCTCGAGATGTTAGAAATTCCATAATCATCGAGTATTAACTTGTAGAAGGTTTTTCTCTAATGTTTACAGGTAAGAAATTGCAAAAGGTCGCCCATCAATTGCACGTGCAATTATGCTGAGAACAAATTTCTCTCTAGAGGTGAGATTTTTTTTTCACAACTGGTTGAGAGGTTGATAAATCGGATGACAATTAGAGAAATTATGTTCGAAAATGTTTCGTGTAGTTTTCTGCTGGTTGCAATTTTAAAGTAGAATTCCTAGCGTGCAATGACTAAAGCAAGTACCGTAAACTATAGCAATTATCCAGTTTCTGCCGTTATTATATGTAATTATTCAATGTATGGGCAATTGATTTTTTTATATTGGCTGTGATAAAGAATATATTATAGAGATTAATGTATTTTATAGATAATTTCCGCAAGACAGTGTTGTCCATTTAAGCCATCTTTTTATAATCACGCACCTAAATCTTTGTTTGATAATAACGAAGAAAATATATAAATCTAATGACCACAAAAAACAAAATTAAAATGCAAATCTCGAAAATTGAGTCTTTCTAAGATGGTTAGTTCATGTTATAATCAAACATAGCAATATTTTAAAGTCTCAAGATCTCGAGACATCGTGGAACTTTTTCGTTTTTTTATTTTACTGTATATGTTTCTGTCTCTGAACAACAATTAGCTGGAGCTTCTATAACGGAGCATAGTTTTCAGTCATCTTACAAATTTTTAGGCTATTAAATGACTTGTTTTAGCATAACAGGCTCAACTTCACGTCTTTTTAACCCCAAATTGGCACTCTTCTCAAATATATGTCACGTGTTAAATTTACAAAAATATAATTATAAGAAAACGAAAGCGCTAAAAATGAATTGTTCTATATATACCTTTTAAAGCAGAATCCGAGCCCACATATTCTGTAAGAACTTCTCCGTAGTTTGTTTTCAGCTCTTCAATCATAGTTGCATACACAAGAGCATCGTCTCGTCCGCCGTGTATACTACCACAAAAATAGATTTTCATTTTTGCCTTCGACTGTAAATAAAAGCAGATCAAGCTAATAATTTTATTGATTTTACTTAACATTTGTACATGCAAGATTATAAATGCCATATTTAAGTTAATTTCTATGATTTTTTTAAATACAAAATGTTTCGAATTATGAGAGGCTGTAGCTTCACACTAAATCGAGTTTAATTTCTTTTATATTCATTGAAGTAAGAAAACCTATAGCTGAAATTAAATAGAAAATAATGAAATATGAGATAAGTGTACGCGACACAGCTCACATAACAAGCGGTAATTTAGAAAGAAAAAATAACACAAAGGAACAACCGCCAGCAGCCTTCAACACGACCAGTAGGCGCTGCTCGCCGTTCTGCAATTTGCATATGGTATAAATAAAATGCATTTAAATCGACTCCGGTTCTGAAATAGTCAAAGACAGACCACATCCTTAAACAAGTATCAGAAAACATCAAAAAGACAAGTACAAAAGAAGCAAAGATTCCTGGTTTAGGACAGGCACATATAAAATGTGGCAGGGTTAAACTAGTTTTTGTGCACAACCTTCCCCCTATCAATATTCCAAGACAAAGCACAAAAATTAAACACACAATAAAAATCAAATCGAGCAAAGTTCAAATTCGGTAGTGAGACAATAAAAACAAACGAACGGACGGTAGAGGAACTCTCTGCAGAACACTCACTGTTACCTACGGGGCGCCGAATGGGACTGTTGTGATTTTGTACACAAGATATAATTTTGTATTACAAAACTATGTTATCTAATGAGAACTTCAATTTTGTATTGACAACATTTGTTTCTGTAGACAAAATTCATTTTTGTAAACAAAACTCATTTTTGTCATGACAAAATTGAATTTTGTCAAATGGGCATGCAAATATAAACTTATTTGCATACAAAATTGACTTTTGTTACACAATATGTAAATTAAATAACAAAAGTCAATTTTTTGTAGACAAATTGAGTTTCGTTATACAAAAGTGAATTCAATTCAATTTGGTGTTACAAAAGTAACAAAAAGTGACAAAATTATATTTTGTGTACAAAATCACAACAGTCCCATTCGGCGCCCCCTATTACCGACAGCCAATCGACTGAAGTAAAAAAAAACATATCGATTTTAAATTTGACACAACACTTCAAACTATTAATGATTTGGTGGAGTGTCATCGCATAAAACTAACACACTTGATCGCTATAATGCTTAAAAATGACAATTAAATAAAAAGCTAATGAAAGTTTTTAAAAAAAGTTATCAATATTTTTGCAAAAAACACTAAATTCAAAGATTTAGCCAAAATACTTTGAGTAATATATTTTGAAGCCAATATTTCATTTCCAGGGGATTATTTTTGAACTTGTGAGCTTTATGAAACATTACCATTAAATTCAGGATGTGACATTCCTTTCGCTATCAGAAATCGAAGCGTACAATTAAATAATTCAACAAGAGATCGATACTTGTGGAAGAATTTCGAAAAAGAATTTACTAACTTGTGTTCATTGATAATCTTTTTTCAATAATTTTTCAGTAATATAACGGTTTTTATTATTAAAATCAGAAACACCACTGCAGATCCGAGCATATCTTACTTACTGTGAAATGTAAACACCGTAAGACGGTGCTAGTGGAACATCTCTTTAAAAGACACATTCGCCATTTTAACATTTATGAGAGTATAAGGTAGTACTCCATAATTAATTTTTTCCGATCATTTTTGCATGTACCTGATGTTGAACAATTTGTTCCGGGTGCATAAATTCGCCAACACTGCTACCGGTATTTTCACTTAAAACTTGGTGGTGTTTCACACTCCAGACATGTGAAGTCCCGTTTAAGACCGTTTATTTGGTTTTTTAAATGTACACCTTGCCCCTAGCAACGCTTAAAACGCGTCGAAAATTTGGGGATATAAATACGAAAAAATCGGAATTTTGTCCTTATTTTGAACGTTGCCAGTGATCGAGCCTTAAGTTCAGGTGAAACCTAACATGTATTAATTGAAAGTCCATGACCAGTCCTTTCTTTTAAGGTCAAATAAAGATATCCGACTTCGGCTATATTTTTCCACAAAAGACGTTCAAAAATAAAAATCTTAACATAGCACATGCAAATTTAACCCAACCCACTGGTTAACATGACACACCGGAAGCAATGCCACATTAGTTCTTGCATTGACTTTTTCAATATAAATCGATAAAATGTGGATCATAATTTTTATATAAATGACCGAGATTATTTATTGCCTTAATTTTAAGTCCAATACGAATATTTTCATTTAATAAAAAGTTCACGTGGGCCACATACGAAACCACTGGTAAAAACGCGAACTGTGTAGTGCTTCCTTAGAATATCCGGGATATGAAATGGTGAACGTCAGGAGGCAGGTGCTCGGCAAAAAAGGTTCAACAGTTTTCTAATCAACTTAAATTACAGCCTCTTGATATTAAAAGACTGTTTCATCAGTGTGGAATCTATGTCACTTTATAATTGCTGTTTAAAAAATATGGTAATTTTATGTCTTGATTCAATACAGAGCGAAAAAAATTAATTTGACTACAAATCGTCTTTTTTCTTTGTTTTTCGTTGATTATACTCATTATGCTCTTGATACCTTAAGATTGACATAGAAAATCATATCTTAGAAATGTAGATTCTTACATAGGTTAAGAATTAAAGTACTTGTTTGGACTGACTCAAGGCGAATGTTCATTTGTGTTATAGTCTGACCCATTGTTAAGAGCAATTCTCTGTAATCACAACAAAAATTTAATATAGGTGCGGCCCGACATGGAACAGATTTTGGCTTATTTTCAAATATGAATACTACCTCTTCCTGGTAAATATATTATTTTTTTTTTGAGAAAATAACGCGGTTTTCGCGGATACTTCATCACAGCGTAGTGGCACGTGGAAATACGTAGTTAAACGTAGTACATACCTTGTAAAACCGCATCAGTACGTACTAAAACGTACCGTATACCTTGTTAAACTTGATAAACCCTTACGAAACGTTCCAAATACGTAACAAAACGTAGTGAAACCTACCAAAACGGCTGCTGTTAAACCTGGCCATACCTGATAAAACGTTATCAAACGTGAGGAAACCTTGTAAAACGTAGCATATACATAGTTAAACGCGGAGACCGAAACTTTGACAATAAATTACATTAAAACGTGACGTTTTAAAACGAAGTAAATGGGGAAGCCGATACGTGACATTGTTACTGGGGCTTTACAGGTATTAGTTGTGCTGCCTTTTTATTAAAAATATACACATCAAGTGGTCATTATGCATAAATTTTGTCTATTTTTCAAAATTGTCTAAACCCTAAGGTTCTTCCTACCCCAGACATAGGTTGAATATCTTAGTAATAATTTGGTTCCCCAGTTTTGTATTTTTGGTTATACTGTTCTATGCTCTTCATATTCATACAGTGTTTGGCATTTTCAATATTTTTGGTAGAGCGCCTCTGATGAGTCTTGAATAGACAAAACGCGCGTCAGGCGTAGCAAAATTTATTGTCTGGAACTTTGTTGTCATTTGTATTTCAACAGAAAATAATCAATTTCTTGTAATGTTTGAGAGCCTCATTCTGAGTTCGTTTTTATATGAAGTTTAAAAACTTTTTAAAAAAATGGTCAATAAGACATCAAATAAAGTACGCTAGAAAGTTAAATAAAAAAAATCATTTATTTTCTTGGATAAATTAAGACTTGAAAATGGTCAATTTACCATTTTGAGAAGGTCCAAAATGGCTGCTCTTGTTACCATGACAACGGATATCAGAACGAGTGTTCTAGTGCTATTTTTGTATATAATTGGTTAATTACAACTCATAAAATAAAATTTGGCCAAATCTGTGACTTGTCGTGCCGAATTATTTTGGTTATTACAGAGAATTGCTCTTAAATATCAAATTGACACAAACCAAAATATATGAATTAATTATTTAAAATGTGAGAATACATTATTCACATGCCTAAGCTGTGTCAATGTGTAATTGAAGTGGAACTGGAGTGGCAGAAAGATGACACAAGGAATTTAATTTATTCATAAGCGGATCCAGTGGGGGAGCTTTATGACATTCTGTTCGGTTGAGTATATAGAAAATTATTGAAACGGGACGAGGTTGTCTGGATAAGACATACTATTAAAGCGGGAAGGGCGTTGTCAATTAAAGAAGTTATTCAATTATACTTTCGTATTCTTTTTTTTTCTGAATGAATGAATTTATTCTCATAAACTAGACATAGTTACAGAGATGAAATACAAATAATACAAAACATATATACATGTATGAAATACAATATGAATATAAATATATATTCTAAGGAGGAGTAAGTTTTTTGTTGATATATCGTATAAAAATACAAAGATTTTTAATAATATGGCTGTTGCTCGATGAGAACAACTGGTTAAGTTTTACTGTGTTTGCATGATTTTGATAAATATAGGGAAGCAATTGACGTCTTTCCTCTCTGAAAAAACTACAAGATAGTATATAGTGGAACTCATCACCCACATCGGAGTTATCACAAAGATGGCACAGTCGCTCCGATCTAGAGACATTGTGCCATCTTCCCAATTCCACCGGTAGTTGATGGTTTCCACATCTAAACTTACAAAAGATTATTGCTAGATTATAAGGAAGAAAATTATAATAATTTTCGAATTTCAGGTCTGTCTTAAAAATTCTATAACACAATCCTTTAGATGAAGAATTCATATCGGCATTCCAATTCTGTCTATATTGATCCTTCAATTTTTGCTCTAAGGATAAAACTATCCATTCGCTTGAAAAGTTATCGGGATTTCGCCATACATTTGACATACCACAATTGTCAAAAATATTTTTGATAAAAGCTAACCATTTGTTCTCATACCCATAGTTATTACAATAAACATATAAAAGTTTGTACATAATAGAAGATATTTTATTGCCTGCATGATCATTTAATTTTAACCAAAATTTGACCATTTGTAGTTTTAAGGTAATAGAAATTGGAAATCTGCCCAATTCTCCATATACCATGAAATTTGGTGTACTTTGTTTTAAACGCAAAACGTGTTTACAATAATATAAGTGAACTCTTTCAATCAAATCTAGATTTTCAAATCCCCATATTTCAGACCCATAAAGCAAAATAGGCAAGACTGCTTTATCAAACATTTCAATTTGACATTCAATTGATAAATGATTTGATCGACATTTACATACAACAGAAAAGATTGCTTTCATAGCTTGCTCTTTGAGATATTTTCTCGTGGCTAAAAAAGATCCACTTCTAGAGAAAATAATTCCTAAATATTTATAGTTTTTGACAATCTCAATTTCTTTGTTGCTAATAAAAAACCTATCACAATTTGAAATTCTGCCTTTAGTAAATACCATAACTTTAGTTTTTTCAACATTTATCTTCAATTTCCATTTTTCACAATATGTAGAAAAATTATCAAGTTGACTTTGCAAGTCCGTATTTGATTCTGATAATAAAATAGTGTCGTCTGCATACAAAAGTAGAAAAATCTTCAAATAAATATTAAGTTCATTTTCGATATCGTTTGAGATGGATTCAAGACCCTTTACATTAAGAGTCTGCATGTAATCATGTATATCGTTTAAATAAAGTGAGAACAGCAAGGGAGACAGATTTTCACCTTGTCTGACACCTATTTCACTAGCGAAGAATCCAGAGGATTGGTTATTGTGAGAAATTTTTGATTTAACATCATTATACATATTTTGAACGACTCGTAAAAATTTACCATTTACATTAGTCTGTAAAAGTTTATGCAATAAAGAATTTCGATGGACAAAGTCGAAAGCTTTTTCGAAATCGATAAAAACGCAATATAATTTCTTTCGTTTCATTCGTAATAGTTCAAAAAAGGTATACAAAGAGAATATGTGGTCGGTAGTCGAGTAGCCATGCCTGAAGCCAGCTTGGTTTTCTTTTAATATATCAAACTCTTCGACATAATCAGTCAATCTTTGATTTAGAACTGAAGTAAAAATTTTACCAATACATGAAAGCAGAGTGATTGGTCTATAGTTCTTGGCATCCAAAGAACTGCCTTTATTTTTATATATCGGTATAATATTACCAATAAGCCAAGCCTCTGGCAAGACACCGGTATCAAAGACAAGGTTAAAAAGATTTACATAAACATTAATCATTTTATCAAGGGAAGATGCGATATACTCATTGATTACTTTGTCCTCACCTGGCGACTTATTATTTTTCGCCTTCTTAATTGCTTTAATGATTTCACCTTCAGTTATCACACTATTTAGTGTCTCATTTTGGTGATCTGAGTCTAAATCAATATTTATATCATATTCGTCTTCAAAGTTATTCTTGTTAAGATTTTTGAAAAAATCAAAAAGGTCATCTAGTGGGATATCGCTTCTTGCCCTTGGTTGCCTATTATTAAAAATTTTCCAAAATTCCTTTGGATTCTTTCTCTTCAAATCTTTCAAATTTTTACTAAATTTTTCTTGAAAATCTTTTATATTCTTGTTCATAACCTTTTTATAAAACTTTTCACTTTGTCTTAGTCGTTCCTTAAAAAAGTTAGAACCATAATGTTTGTACAATCGTTGGGCTTTTCTACACTCTTTCTTTGCTTTGTGACATTCCTCATTATACCAATCATTTTTATTTTTATAAGTTCCCTTAGATTTCATGTTTACAACACCAAATGTATCTTTAGCACTAAGTAATAATAAATTACAAATATTTTCAATTACATTATCAATATCATTTTTTGTTACATTTGTCAAATTTCTTTGTAGATCAATTAAATTATCAACAAGTTCATTCACAACATTTTGATCAATTTTTAGTTTAAAATCGTCTGCTTTTGAATTATCCCATTTTCTGATTTTTTCATTTCTTGAAATCAATGTATCCTGTTCTACAATATCTATTTGTGACTGTTTAATTTCAAGTGATAGAGGTGAGTGTATATCTGATAACAATTCACAAAAATCCATAACTTCAAAATTTGAAATACATTTTAAAATATTTGAGGTACAAGCAATATAGTCTATAACACTATTATGTATAGTTGTTGGCTTACCAACTGGATGCCCTTCCATTCTACCATTTACAATAAAGATTTTGTTATTTTTACAAAATTCAATAAACTTTCGCCCAAAACAATTAATAACAGAATCACAATTCTTTCTCTCTCTTGTGATGTTTAGACTATCAAGAATATTAACATCAGTGAATTCGTTTTGATCATCAAACTTATTATCAAAAATGAAATGATAAATTTCATCATTATAAAAATCAGACAAATTTCCAGTTCGTCCGTTAAAATCTCCAACTAAAATAATATTTTGTGATTTTTGTGCGTAATTTTGAAATTCATATTCAATTTGGTCAAACGCTTCATTACAGCTATATTTTGTATTAATTGGTGGAATATAGACAATTCCAAACATAACATTTTCTTCAGTTGTCAGAAGTTTTTTGTCTACTCTGAACCAATACACAAATTGACATTCAGAATCAATTGGCTTAATAAAATTTTCCAAATGTTTTTTATAACCTAAAGCTATTCCACCTGATCTATGATTAGACATTTTACGCCTATTCTTAAATGTAAAATGAAATTCATCTAAATCTATTTCATCACAATCATCAAGTTTAGTTTCTGTAAGACAAACAATGTCATGACTATTTAAAAGAGATTTAAATTCAGGGTACAGTAATTTAGTCTTAATACCACAAACATTTAGTGATAACAGTTTCAAACAATGATCATCTAAAGTTTTATTGATTACAAAATGTTGATCTTTAACGGTATCATGAGTTAATGTTCCTCCTTGATCTTCCTATCGTGAGTTGTTGCCAGAATGATGATCTCTACGGGGTCCTCTCGCAAAGTTATCCTTGGGTCGCGCACCATGTTTCTCATACCTTTTCCTCTCATTTGGATCCGCATCTACATTTGTTTCCATGTCTTCGTTCTGTATAGATGGATGCACCTCAGTTCCCTCAATAAAGAGTCTACCTTTCTTAAAAAACGCCCTTTTCTTTTGTTTTCTTGCCTCTTGGAATTGCGGCCACAGTGCTTTTCTTTGGTCATTGACTTCCTTGGGGAATTGTTCACTAATTCCAAATTTGCTACCTTTCAGTTCTTTTGCTGCACTTCGGACGATTTCTCTCTGTTTGTAATTGCGAAAACGACAAACTATTGGTCTTGTTTTAAGTATGATTTCGCCACTTCTATCTTTTTCAATGTGTTCTTTTCCGAATCGATGAGCTCGTTCGTACAATGGTATGACTTCAAGTTTCAGTTTTTCTTTCATGAAAGATTCTAGTAATTTCTCGGTAGTATCCGAGTCTTCTTCCTCGCTTTCTAGGGGTATACCAGTGAATATAAGATTTTCCCTCATAGATCGGATTTGAAGATCTATATGACGTTCCTTAAGTTCTCTCAGTTCGTTTTGAATTTGTGTTACAGTTTCCTTGGTGGCATCACTCTCGGAATTTACGAGTGTTAGCTTGTTTTGAACTGTTTTAAGTTGACCTCTATTTGTTTCAAACTGTTCATTAATAAAGTTCATCCCTTTTTCAATTTCGTCAACCCTTTTGTTTACTTTATCAACAGTTTTTACTAGATTCTGTACTGTTTTGTCAAACGAAGTAAGCTTTTCTGTAAGCATATCGACAGATTTCAGCTTGTCGCAAAGTAAATCTAGCTTTTTGGTTATATCTTCAAGCTGTATTGGTTGTTGAGGTTGATGTTGTGGTGTACTTGTAGCATAAAACCCCATTATAGGTGATGTTGGATTAAAAGGGGGAGGCTGAGCCGGTAACTGATATTGCTGAAACTGCGGCCGGATTTGTTGTTGCACAGGTGAATCGTATATTGGTACATTGAAAGTTGTCATTTTCAACGAGTTATTGTCTGATTGAGCCTTATTCTTTGTGTCAGTCTGTTTGTTTACTTTCTTATCGTTATTCGTACCTTGATTTGAGTTCACATTCTTCTTTTTCGTTGGTTTTTCACTACTAGTATTGGTATTGTTTGTTTTCCTTTTTCTAATCTTTTTAGCTTCGTTAGGTCCCGTCATGAGCTTCTCGTTGTTAGTAGATGTTGCTATTTAATAACTCCGATACAGACATCTGAATCCATATTTTTTTCATTTTTTAAAAGAGAACAAAAAAACACCTCCATGTTTTCCACGTGTTTCTCGAAACATTCTTTTGAATTAACATATTATCTAGTATACTTATACAAATTAAATGTGTTGAACTTACTTTATTTATTCATAAATCTGCCTTGTATTATCTGGCCAATTCAAAAATACCTGAATGGCTGATTATATCATCAAGTATTTACACATATGTATATAAATTTACCGGTATGTTTATCAAAAAGTAAGTCACGAGTGTCTTTAATCCATCCATTAAACAGTATTCACTAAAAACAGGGGGCTTGGTATTTTTCTCTGGTCAAAACATTTCGAACAGAGCACAAAAAAAGTTGTTTATTAAAGGTGTCATGACAATTGTTTTTATAAACTAACATTTTTAAATTATATAGGAGGAGATCCTTCTTCAATATATTTTTTATTCTTTATCACAGTGTATAACCGGACAGTAAGCGATCACGGAAGTTGATCACTGTCCGATGGTAAAATCCTAGTTGCATGTTATCTTTTTCGCCAGATTTTTGTGGTTTTAAGGCTGCATGAACGTACTACGATATCGAATAGGAACAAAAGTGAGTTGTATTTATAGCTTGCTCATTTACACAACTTTTTAACGCTTCTTTTTGTATTTAGGATAATTTAAACTATTATAATTTTTAGATTGATCATCGATGGGTGAACATTTTTTCCTTCACCTCTTAGCACATATTTGTAATTTACTCGCAAACTGCAATGATTTTATTAGCCTTTTTATTATTATCAAAAAGGGCGATTATTTGACTTTCTACGTTGAAAAGGATAAATGGAGATAAAATACACAATTTTGTTAAAACATTAAGTTTTGTAATTATGGCATAATCGTTTACTGTCCGATTAATTGGTCATTTATTTTCTGTGAGTGTCCGATTAATTGTCTGCTTTGAATCCTCAGAGCTCGAAAAAAAGTTATTATTTCACATTGCTCCTCCTTTCTTTATATCTTAGTTTATTGTATTATTCTACAATTTGCTTATAAGCAAGCTTATGAATATATGTTTTCATATTTTTTTATGATAATTGATCTCATTGTCTAGTTTGGTTCATTTATTTACTTTACAGAATAAATATGAGAACTCAAAATAGCCTCTCCTGTTGGATTCGAAAACATAATTGCGACAGTGTTCATCTTATAACAAAATGGAAATCCATTCAACAAGCTCATAAAAAGAAGTGCGATTAACAGCTATGAGTACCTAAATATGTTCACTTGTGTATGACTAATCAATGTTACTGTCAAAATTGTTCATTAGAAGCTTTCCATTGACTTTTGTGAAACTGAAATCTTCTTATAGCATCGACAGCCAATGTGCTAGATATTTGTGAGTCGATGAATTGTCACTTACTTGTATGATACGGACAACATGCTCAACACAAAAAAGTCTGTTCAGATGTGAGATCCATTTTGATCAAGATTATGGACATCATGGAGCGGTCATCTCTATGTAAATCTATGTCTTATATTAATAAAAAGCTTAACAATGATTTGAGTTGTTTTTCAAAATGTGGTTAGCCTTAGCGACTGTGGTGACAGCTAGGTTATCATGACAGGTTTCTTTTACAGCCTCGAATTCATGATTAATCAGTATAAGTCCCTCATAAGCGGGGTAATGCCGGCTATGCTTAATGCTTGAAATCTGGTGACAGCTATTAATTACCTGTTTTGTTTATTAAAAATCGCTTATCTTGGTCTGCTTTAATATGCGCTAGCCATTGCCGATAAATTGGTTGTATTCACAAAGTCCATAATAAAAATATACAACAAAGTTCCAAACAATACGTATGACGCGCGTTTCGTCTATTCTTCTTCTTCTTCCTCTTTCAGTAAGGAGTTGAACTCAGGATTGAGTCTTTGAAACTCCACTTTTCAAGACTCATGACTAAGATCAAATTAAGTTTGGGCTAGGAAGAACCTAAGGGTTTAGACAATTGAAACTTTAAAGGCATGAAACAGTATAGATTTGATGTGTTCTAAACTGACTAAAAAATACACTCATAAAAGCTTAGTGACATAAAAACCGGAAATTTGGCATCGCTATATGCATATTTTAATGACTAACCGATTACCAACAACGTTCAAATAAACAAATTGAAAGATAGACAACAGGAGCGGATCCAGAATTTTCGAAAGGGGGATTCCACATACTGGGTTCTGTGGGCCAAAGGGGGGGGGGTGCCAGACCAATTTTGCTGAAAATCTACAAAAAAATTCAAAAATTTCGAAGGAAAGGGGGGTTCCGACCCTCGGAACCCCCCTCCCCGGATCCGCCAATGGACAAACCATAAGCATTGAAAGCAAAGTACTAAAAATTAAAAAGTCATTTGTTCAGAGAACAAATGTGAGGTCTTTCCCTGTCTTATGTTTTTTGTTATGGTATTTTATACAAGTACTAAAGACATTTGAGTCACTTTGTTTATGACAAGATGTTGCCAATTATTGTGATATAGGCTCCAGAATGAAGATTAGGGGGCCTACAGTCAGAATAAGTATGGTTGCAAAGGACTTTTAAGTTGGTTGCTATGGACTAAATGTCACTTCCGGTTGCAAAAACTTACATCTTAACTCAGAAAGTAGTCTTGTTTAAGAAAATGTATGTTTTCTATGGACTTTTCATTAAGGTTACCTTGTTGCTAGGGAATGACCTTGACCCATGACCTTTGACCTCTGACTCAAATTTTAGCTCTTTTCATTCTGATTCATTTAAGTATACATGTTTACTATACTATTTGTTATGGTTTTCAAGTTATGGGCAAAAAACGTGTTTCGCGAAACTTGTTTTGGCCGCCATTTTGAAACCGTTCAACCGAATCATGTACTGTTTGGGTTCAAATTGTAGGCAATTCAATTCTCTTCCAAATAAACCCTATGTTTCATTCACCATCTTTTATGGTTAAAAAGTTGTAAACAAAAATCATTTTAAAAATACGAATCAAGGGTGATAACTCAAAAACAACAAGTTTTACGCTTTCGCACCTGAAACACTTTTTGTAGATCTCGACATGGCGAACATTTTTCCCATGTATTGTCCGCTTCAATTTTGTACAGTTTAGGTGTTATTTCTTAAAAACGGTTTACAGTGTCGGCCATTTTGAAAATGGCTGCCTATAACCATTCGACTTTGGTCTTAAATTGAAGGACTCTTAATGACGGTCACAAAAAACCCATATGTTTACTATATTATCTTTGATGGTTTAAAAGTTATAAGCCAAAAACGAATAAGCCGAAACGCGTCAAGGGCCATTACTCGAAAACCGTTTGTCGTACAGTGTTCAGCCCTTTATATCAAATAAAGGTCTAAATGAGACGAGTATTTTCCTCATTACATGTCTGCTTCAATTTTGTATGGTTTTTGAGCTATACTGCAGACAAGGTGTACCATGACCTCTGACCTTGAGATTTGACCTTTGACCTTGACATATTTAGATGTAACATATGTCACCTAGGATGATTGGTGAAGGTCCCAAGTCTCTAGGACAAACCGTTTTGAAGAAAAAAAATTTGACGAGTCGTGACACTTTTCGGGTCAAAAACGCGTAACCAGGAAGTTGATCGAAAAAAAAATTTTTGCGTGACGAATGATGACCAGGAGTCTAGCAACATTTTCCCTGCTTCAGATTTTTGATAACGGTTACGGTTTCTGACTTTATCTGCAGACAAGGTTTTTGGGTTCTGGGCAGATAACTCCGTTACTAAAAATAGATCGGTTTCGCAGGCCGACTCAAGTCGAGCCCTGGTAGTGTCGATTAATAGTACTAAGTTTCGTAATGATAGGTCGCGACACTTTTTTGACATCTGCGGCAGAAAAAAAAAAATAATAATTAAAAAGTCATTTGTTCAGAGAACAAATGTGAGGTCTTTCCCTGTCTTATGTTTTTGTTATGTTATTATATACAAGTACTAAAGACATTTGAGTCACTTTGTTTATGACAAGATGTTACCAATTATTGTGATATAGGCTCCAGAATGAAGATCAGGGGGCCTAGAGTCAGAAATAGTATGGTTGCTAAGGACTTTTATGTCGGTTGCTATGGACTAAATGTCACTTCCGGTTGAAAAAACTAACATCTTAACTCAGAAAGTAGTCTGGTTTAGGAATATGTATGGTTGCTATGGACTTTTCATTAAGGTTACCTTGTTGCTAGGGAATGACCTTGACCCATGACCTTTGACCTTGGACCCAAATTGTAGCTCTATGCATTCTGATTCATTTAAGTATACATGTTTACTATACTATCTGTTATGGTTTTCAAGTTATGGGCAAAAAACGTGTTTGGAGAAACTTGTTTTGGCCGCCATTTTGAAACCGTTCAACTGAATCATAAATGTTTGGGTTCAAATTGTAGGTATTTTAATTTTCTATCAAATGAACCCTATGTTTCATTCACCATCTTTTA
Source organism: Arcuatula senhousia (assembly GCA_963971305.1). Lineage (NCBI taxonomy): Eukaryota > Metazoa > Mollusca > Bivalvia > Mytilida > Mytilidae > Arcuatula > Arcuatula senhousia. Next base: position 51,592,073 of record OZ020304.1, on the reverse strand, counting down.
TGGTTAAAAAGTTATAAACAAAAAATCATTTAAAAATACGAATCAAGGGCAATAACTTAAAAACGACAAGTTTTACGCTTTCGCACCTGAAACATTTTTTGTAGATTTCGACATGGGGAATATTTTTCCCATGTATTGTCCGCTTCAATTTTGTACGGTTTAGGTGTTATTTCATAAAAACTGTTTACAGTGTCGGCCATTTTGAAAATGGCTGCCTATAACCATTCGACTTTGGTCTTAAATTAAAGGACTCTTAATGATGGTCACAAAAAACCCATATGTTTACTATATTATCTTTGATGGTTTAAAAGTTATAAGCCGAAAACGAATAAGCCGAAACGTGTCAAGGGCCATAACTCGAAAACCGTTTGTCGTACAGTGTTCAACCCTTTATATCAAATAAAGGTCTAAATGAGACGAGTATTTTTCTCATTACATGTCTGCTTCAATTTTGTATGGTTTTTGAGCTATACTGCAGACAAGGTGTACCATGACCTCTGACCTTGAGATTTGACCTTTGACCTTGACATTTCTAGATGTAAAATATGTCATCTAGGATGATTGGTGAAGGTCCCAAGTCACTAGGACAAACCGTTTTGAAGAAAAAAAATTTGACGAGTCGTGACACTTTTCGGGTCAAAAACGCGTAACCAGGAAGTTGATCGAAAAAAAATTTTTTGCGTGACGAATGATGACCAGGAGTCTAGCAACATTTTCCCTGCTTCAGATTTTTGATAACGATTACGGTTTCTGACTTTATCTGCAGACAAGGTTTTTGGGTTCCGGGCAGATAACTCCGTTACTAAAAATAGATCGGTTTCGCAGGCCGACTCAAGTCGAGCCCTGGTAGTGTCGATTAATAGTACTAAGTTTCGTAATGATAGGTCGCGACACTTTTTTGACATCTGCGGCAAAAAAAAAAAAAAAAAAAAAATTAAAAAGTCATTTGTTCAGAGAACAAATGTGAGGTCTTTCCCTGTCTTATGTTTTTGTTATGGTATTTTATACAAGTACTAAAGACATTTGAGTCACTTTGTTTATGACAAGATGTTGCCAATTATTGTGATATAGGCTCCAGAATGAAGATTAGGGGGCCTACAGTCAGAAAAAGTATGGTTGCTAAGGACTTTTAAGTTGGTTGCTATGGACTAAATGTCACTTCCGGTTTCAAAAACTTACATCTTAACTCAGAAAGTAGTCTTGTTTAAGGATATGTATGGTTTCTATGGACTTTTCATTAAGGTTACCTTGTTGCTAGGGAATGACCTTGACCCATGACCTTTGACCTCTGACTCAAATTTTAGCTCTTTGCATTCTGATTCATTTAAGTATACATGTTTACTATACTATCTGTTATGGTTTTCAAGTTATGGGCAAAAAACGTGTTTCGCGAAACTTGTTTTGGCCGCCATTTTGAAACCGTTCAACCGAATCATGTACTGTTTGGGTTCAAATTGTAGGCAATTCAATTCTCTTTCAAATAAACCGTATGTTTCATTCACCATCTTTTATGGTTAAAAAGTTATAAACAAAAATCATTTTAAAAATACGAATCAAGGGTGATAACTCAAAAACAACAAGTTTTACGCTTTCACACCTGAAACACTTTTTGTAGATCTCGACATGGCGAACATTTTTCTCATGTATTGTCCGCTTCAATTTTGTACGGTTTAGGTGTTATTTCTTAAAAAACTGTTTACAGTGTCGGCCATTTTGAAAATGGCTGCCTATAACCATTCGACTTTGGTCTTAAATTGAAGGACTCTTAATGACGGTCACAAAAAACCCATATGTTTACTATATTATCTTTGATGGTTTAAAAGTTATAAGCCAAAAACGAATAAGCCGAAACGCGTCAAGGGCCATAACTCGAAAACCGTTTGTCGTACAGTGTTCAACCCTTTATATCAAATAAAGGTCTAAATGAGACGAGTATTTTCCTCATTACATGTCTGCTTCAATTTTGTATGGTTTTTGAGCTATACTGCAGACAAGGTGTACCATGACCTCTGACCTTGAGATTTGACCTTTGACCTTGACATTTTTAGATGTAACATATGTCACCTAGGATGATTGGCGAAGGTCCCAAGTCTGTAGGACAAACCGTTTTGAAGAAAAAAAATTTGACGAGTCGTGACACTTTTCGGGTCAAAAACGCGTAACCAGGAAGTTGATCGAAAAAAATTTTTTTGCCTGACGAATGATGACCAGGAGTCTAGCAACATTTTCCCTGCTTCAGATTTTTGATAACGGTTACGGTTTCTGACTTTATCTGCAGACAAGGTTTTTGGGTTCCAGGGAGATAACTCCGTTACTAAAAATAGATCGGTTTCGCAGGCCGACTCAAGTCGAGCCCTGGTAGTGTCGATTAATAGTACTAAGTTTCGTAATGATAGGTCGCGACACTTTTTTGACATCTGCGGCAAAAAAAAAAAATAATAATCATAAGACACAGATTCGTTATCAGGACCCTCAAATCTACCTGGAAACCAAATTTCATCAAAATCGGACAACTTTGACATTTTGCGCCAAGTTTGCGCCATACGCGCGCAACCAGGAAGTAAATTACAGCATTCTTTTTGCATGATAAATCATCACCAGGATGTAAGCTACCATTTTCACTAATCAGAATCTTGATAACTATTACCGTTTCTGAGCTCACCTGATAACAAGGGTAAATAGCGTTTTGCGCTATTACGCCAAAACTAATAAGAGTTTGCGCTAACAGGCTTACTCAGTTCTGCTCCTGGCAGTGCTGAATAAGTGTGCCAAATTTCGTAAAAATCGGTCAAGAAACTTTTTTGACATCCGTGGCAGAAAAAAAAAATAATAATAATAATCATAATCATAAGAAATACAGTAAGGTCTTTCCTTCAGAAAGGGAAAGACCTTAATAATCATAAGAAATACAGTAAGGTCTTTCCTTCTGTGGAAGGGAAAGACCTTAATTAAAAAGTCATTTGTTCAGAGAACAAATGTGAGGTCTTTCCCTGTCTTATGTTTTTGTTATGGTATTTTATACAAGTACTAAAGACATTTGAGTCACTTTGTTTATGACAAGATGTTGCCAATTATTGTGATATAGGCTCCAGAATGAAGATAAGGGGACCTACAGTCAGAAAAAGTATGGTTGCTAAGGACTTTTATGTTGGTTGCTATGGACTAAATGTCACTTCCGGTTGCAAAAACTTACATTTAAACTCAGAAAGTAGTCTTGTTTAAGAATATGTATGGTTGCTATGGACTTTTCATTAAGGTTACCTTGTTGCTAAGGAATGACTTTGACCCATGACCTTTGACCTCTGACTCAAATTGTAGCTCTTTGCATTCTGATTCATTTAAGTATACATGTTTACTATACTATTTGTTATGGTTTTCAAGTTATGGGCAAAAAACATGTTTCGCGAAACTTGTTTTGGCCGCCATTTTGAAACTGTTCAACCGAATCATGTACTGTTTGGGTTCAAATTGTAGGTAATTCAATTCTCTTTCAAATAAACCCTATGTTTCATTCACCATCTTTTATGGTTAAAAAGTTATAAACAAAAATCATTTTAAAAATACGAATCAAGGGCGATAAGTCAAAAACAACAAGTTTTACGCTTTCGCACCTGAAACACTTTTTGTAGATCTCGACATGGCGAACACATTTCCCATGTATTGTCCGCTTCAATTTTGTACGGTTTAGGTGTTATTTCTTAAAAACTGTTAAGGGTGTCGGCCATTTTGAAAATGGCTGCCTATAACCATTCGACTTTGGTCTTAAATTGAAGGACTCTTAATGAAGGTCACAAAAAACCCATATGTTTACTATATTATCTTTGATGGTTTAAAAGTTATAAGCCAAAAACGAATAAGCCGAAACGCGTCAAGGGCAATAACTCGAAAACCGTTTGTCGTACAGTGTTCGACCCTTTATATCAAATAAAGATCTAAATGAGACGAGTATTTTCCTCCTTACATGTCTGCTTCCATTTTGTATGGTTTTTGAGCTATACTGCAGACAAGGTGTACCATGACCTCTGACCTTGAGATTTGACCTTTGACCTTGACATTTTTAGATGTAACATATGTCACCTAGGATCATTGGTGAAGGTCCCAAATCTCTAGGACAAACCGTTTTGAAGAAAAAAAATTTGACGAGTCGTGACACTTTTTGGGTCAAAAACGCGTAACCAGGAAGTTGATTCAAAAAAAAATTTTTTGCGTGACGAATGATGACCAGGAGTCTAGCAACATTTTCCCTGCTTCAGATTTTTGATAACGGTTACGGTTTCTGACTTTATCTGCAGACAAGGTTTTGGGGTTCCGGGCAGATAACTCCGTTACTAAAAATAGTCGGTTTCGCAGGCCAACTCAAGTTGAGCCCTGGTAGTGTCGATTAATAGCACTAAGTTTCGTAATGATAAGTCGCGACACTTTTTTGACATCTGCGGCAGAAAAAAAAAATAATTAAAAAGTCATTTGTTCAGAGAACAAATGTGAGGTCTTTCCCTGTCTTATGTTTTTGTTATGTTATTTTATACAAGAACTAAAGACATTTGAGTCACTTTGTTTATGACAAGATGTTGCCAATTATTGTGATATAGGCTCCAGAATGAAGATCAGGGGGCCTAGAGTCAGAAAAAGTATGGTTGCTAAGGACTTTAATGTCGGTTGCTATGGACTAAATGTCACTTCCGGTTGAAAAACTAACATCTTAACTCAGAAAGTAGTCTGGTTTAAGAATATGTATGGTTGCTATGGACTTTTCATTAAGGTTACCTTGTTGCTAGGGAATGACCTTGACCCATGACCTTTGACCTTGGACCCAAATTGTAGCTCTTTGCATTCTGATTCATTTAAGTATACATGTTTACTATACTATCTGTTATGGTTTTCAAGTTATGGGCAAAAAACGTGTTTCGCGAAACTTGTTTTGGCCGCCATTTTGAAACCGTTCAACCGAATCATGTACTGTTTGGGTTCAAATTGTAGGTATTTTAATTCTCTATCAAAAGAACCCTATGTTTCATTCACCATCTTTTATGGTTAAAATGTAATAAACAAAAAATCATTTTAAAAATACATATAAAGGGCGATAACTCAAAAATGACAATTTTTACGCTTTCGCACCTGAAACATTTTTTGTAGATTTCGACATGGGGAATATTTTTCCCATGTATTGTCCGCTTCAATTTTGTAAGGTTTAAGTGGTATTTCATAAAAACTGTTAAGGGTGTCGGCCATTTTGAAAATGGCTGCCCGTAACCATTGGACTTTGGTCTTAAATTGAAGGACTCATAATGACGGTCACAAAAAACCCATATGTTTACTATATTATCTTTGATGGTTTAAAAGTTATAAGCCAAAAACGAATAAGCCGAAATGCGTCAAGGGCCATAACTCGAAAACGGTTTGTCGTACAGTGTTCGACCCTTTATATCAAATAAAGGTCTAAATGAGACGAGTATTTTCCTTATTACATGTCTGCTTCAATTTTGTATGGTTTTTGAGCTATACTGCAGACAAGGTGTACCATGACCTCTGACCTTGAGATTTGACCTTTGACCTTGACATTTTTAGATGTAACATATGTCACCTAGGATGATTGGTGAAGGTCCCAAGTCTCTAGGACAAACCGTTTTGAAGAAAAAAAAATTTGACGAGGCGTGACACTTTTCGGGTCAAAAACGCGTAACCAGGAAGTTGATCGAAAAAAAATTTTTTGCGTGACGAATCATGACCAGGAGTCTAGCAACATTTTCCCTGCTTCAGATTTTTGATAACGGTTACGATTTCTGACTTTATCTGCAGACAAGGTTTTTGGGTTCCGGGCAGATAACTCCGTTACTAAAAATAGATCGGTTTCGCAGGCCGACTCAAGTCGAGCCCTGGTAGTATCGATTAATAGTGCTAAGTTTCGTAATGATAGGTTGCGACACTTTTTTGACATCTGCGGCAGAAAAAAAAAATAATAATAATTAAAAAGTCATTTGTTCAGAGAACAAATGTGAGGTCTTTCCCTGTCTTATGTTTTTGTTATGGTATTTTATACAAGTACTAAAGACATTTGAGTCACTTTGTTTATGACAAGATGTTGCCAATTATTGTGATATAGGCTCCAGAATGAAGATTAGGGGGCCTACAGTCAGAAAAAGTATGGTTGCTAAGGACTTTTAAGTTGGTTGCTATGGACTAAATGTCACTTCCGGTTGCAAAAACTTACATCTTAACTCAGAAAGTAGTCTTGTTTAAGAATATGTATGGTTCTATGGACTTTTCATTAAGGTTACCTTGTTGCTAGGGAATGACCTTGACCCATGACCTTTGACCTCTGACTCAAATTTTAGCTCTTTGCATTCTGATTCATTTAAGTATACATGTTTACTATACTATTTGTTATGGTTTTCAAGTTATGGGCAAAAAAGGTGTTTCGCGAAACTTGTTTTGGCCGCCATTTTGAAACCGTTCAACCGAATCATGTACTGTTTGGATTCAAATTGTAGGCAATTCAATTCTCTTTCAAATAAACCCTATGCTTCATTCACTATCTTTTATGGTTAAAAAGTTATAAACAAAAATCATTTTAAAAATACGAATCAAGGGTGATAACTCAAAAACAACAAGTTTTACGCTTTCGCACTTGAAACACTTTTTGTAGATCTCGACATGGCGAACATTTTTCCCATGGATTGTCGGCTTCAGTTTTGTACGGTTTAGGTGTTATTTCTTAAAAACTGTTTACAGTGTCGGCCATTTTGAAAATGGCTGCCTATAACCATTCGACTTTGGTCTTAAATTGAAGGACTCTTAATGACGGTCACAAAAAACCCATATGTTTACTATATTATCTTTGATGGTTTAAAAGTTATAAGCCAAAAACAAATAAGCCGAAACGCGTCAAGGGCCATAACTCGAAAACCGTTTGTCGTACAGTTTTCAACCCTTTATATCAAATAAAGGTCTAAATGAGACGAGTATTTTCCTCATTACATGTCTGCTTCAATTTTGTATGGTTTTTGAGCTATACTGCAGACAAGGTGTACCATGACCTCTGACCTTGAGATTTGACCTTTGACCTTGACATTTTTAGATGTAACATATGTCACCTAGGATGATTGGTGAAGGTCCCAAGTCTCTAGGACAAACCGTTTTGAAGAAAAAAATTTTGACGAGTCGTGACACTTTTCGGGTCAAAAACGCGTAACCAGGAAGTTGATCGAAAAAATTTTTTTTGCGTGACGAATGGTGACCAGGAGTCTAGCAACATTTTCCCTGCTTCAGATTTTTGATAACGGTTACGGTTTCTGACTTTATCTGCAGACAAGGTTTTTGGGTTCCGGGAAGATAACTCCGTTACTAAAAATAGATCGGTTTCGCAGGCCGACTCAAGTTGAGCCCTGGTAGTGTCGATTAATAGTACTAAGTTTCGTAATGATAGGTCGCGACACTTTTTTGACATCTGCGGCAGAAAAAAAAAATAATAATAATAATAATAATCATAAGAAATACAGTAAGGTCTTTCCTTCTGTGGAAGGGAAAGACCTTAATAATCATAAGAAATACAGTAAGGTCTTTCCTTCTGTGGAAGGGAAAGACCTTAATAATCATAAGAAATACAGTAAGGTCTTTCCTTCTGTGGAAGGGAAAGACCTTAATTAAAACGTTCGAACAGGGAAGCCAAAATCCAACAATAATATAGGCCCTCAGAATATCGACTTGGCATATTTTAAATATGTTCCAACTCTATTCCAACACCATTAAAACTTGAATTTCATGCTCAGGCTATGTATGCTAGGTTTTAGTTGGATGCCTATATATCTCAAGAACTAAAAGACTTAGAGGAAATTGTATTGCTATGCCCATGTTGTAGACTAAATCTGAATTCCTCTTGGATTTTAGCCATGACATATACATGTACATGTTTCAGACCGTACGCGTAGGAAATGTACCTATACGGTCTGACCGTACAAGTATACCCATATGGTCTAAAAACCAGTATTCTAATTGACAACACCCAGATTCATACAGTAAAATAGAGGAGCTCAAATAAAAACAAAAAAGATGGAATCAAAACATAGAATAGGGAAATGTGATGTTTGAAATTTGTAGAATTTGTTTGTTTTTATCCTCAACTTTTTTTTGGGTTTGATTTCACCGGTATAAAAGGGTCCACGAAAAAGGGTCATACTTCGTGTCGATGATTAAAAAAAAATATAAAGTTTGAGGAAAACGACAATACATGTAGACAGTTAAATGTAAAACATTTTTGGCTAAAACATATTGCCGAAATCTTGCTGAATCAGCATCCCCCATCTGCAGATAGTTATTTTCTCCGTCTTCCCACGGGTAAACAACTGCTTGGAAGGCCTGTCAAACAAAGTTCCTAAATATTCTTCAAACTTTTCATCCCACATTTCAATGACTTTGTTTTGGTTGAACATTACAATTGACAAAAGTAAACAGTCCGCCAAAAGTTAAGCACCACCGCATTTTAAAATGGCACCCTCGTTTTATCTTTTATTGAAATAGTCTGATCTTTTGTACACAAGAACCTTTTGATATTAAAACAATTTTGCATCATGAAAAAATTGAAAATTAAGAAAGATTTAAAAAATATGGGTACAAAGTATTGTGTGATTTTTCCCGATCCTGAATTCAAGTTTCGGAGAGCAATAAAAGAAGCAGGCAATTCAAGCAAACCATTCTCAAAGAATCTTTCACATGACACTTCTTTAAAATGTCGTTATCTAATAACATCAAACGACAAATATGAGATTTTAATAGGTTTTGCGGGTTTTGGGACCTGCTTTAAAATATCTGCTTTTCCCGATTTAACATGTTTATTTTCAAATGCTAATTTCTCCATTAAACTGAATGATAATTAAAAGCTTTGTATTTTTTGATTATGATTAAATTGGATTGTTTCATGTAAAATGGTTTATCAGAGATTTAAAGACAAAAAAATGAGGCATAAACATGTATATATATATGTAACCCAAGAACAGCATATCAACTATAGATACATATCTTCATTTGCAAAGTTTGAAAAGCTTGCTAGATTTTAAGAGAAAGGCCAACTTCCCAAATCTTAAATCTAATTTGTATGTACCAAAATGTTCATTCAATTTCAAAGCTTAGATGCATGGTCAAATGTTTTTATTCGACAACTAGCTTGACAAAATGTACGGATTATTTTCCAACGAGGAATTACAAAAATAAATCTGAATCCTAAATATATCTATGTTGTAATGAAATATTGTTGCAATTCTTTGTTTGGGTAAGCTATTACCTTTTATCTTTGTTCCAGTTTTTTTTTCATATCATTTTGCCCTAGCTGAATCGTGTGAATAATTGTTTGTGAGAATTTTTGTCTTGATACTGCTACTTTGAACCCAACAATTAATCGGACAGATAAATATAGCTTTCGAACAATTAATGATTGTGTACAGTGGCAACTAGTCGGACAGAGATGGAGTGAGTAGTGCTCTTACAAATTTGATTATTGTGAACATTCAAAACCATTTTATCAAATAATATTGACACCAAATGATTTTTTATTTAAACAGCTTTCATTGGAGATGCAATACCCTATTTCAATGTAAGTAGTTCACTTATAAATTGTTGTTTCTTTCGCCGAAATGAGTTTCCATTGTCAAAAATACCAATGATTAAACCCGTTTTTTAGAAAATTTAAATCATCCACCAGATATATTGATAATTTGAATAGTGATAATTAACAATGTTAACAAATTGTACGCTTCATTTTTTCGTAAAAATTCGTCTCAGTGGAATAAAAGCTTAAATTCATGGGGAAATCATACCATTTTTCAAAATCAACTAAGATGTTACCACCGGACAGTGATCAACTTCCGTGATCGCTTACTGTCAGGTTATACACTGTGTTTATAGCCTCTGCTGCCAAAATATTTTTAACAAAAAAATCGATCAGATTCAAGATTAAAATAAAATCGAAGCCCCCTTAATGATCGGTCCCTAAATATGATGACAAAATATGTACGACCCTTATCCATATCTTTCTTCTATAAACAGGAAGAAATCAAAGCGCTAAAGCATTAATTTAATAATATAAATTAAAAAAATTGTAAATACTAAAATCTATTTTTTTTAAAAATATGAAACGCAACTCTTTCAGCATGCGCCGGAACGTAATCATCAACTTGTTGATGGTGGTCCGTACTGGAGAAGAAGGTCAGAGCTCAATCTAAACACGTTAGATAACCTGAAACCAAGGAATTAGAGTACTCTTATTCTTTGCTGAAACATAACTCTTTAAAATGAATTTTAATCGTTTTGTCAAGAAATCTATAATTTGGCCCTGCCCTCTTGAATAAAGGTTTAAGGTCATCAAATGCTTAAGTATACATCAACTTGTGACTGTATCGATACATGAAATGTAGTGTACATTTATATCGCATTTATATAGGGGTATGACGATATATTTAACGTATTGAAACAATGGATAAATGTTTTGAAATAGATCCTCTGGTAGGAATATTGCCTCGCCGATTTACCCTGTCTACAGTAAACGATAAAAACGCGAAAATCAGATTGTTATATGACTACATTATAAATGTATTAATATAAAAAGAACAATCAACAACCTACAAGTTTCGAGGCTACTCGATTGCAAATTTTATATTAATAATATATATATTACAATAAAAGAAGCAGAAAAATACAAATATGCATTCGAAGATCTTCGAATGTCAAAATTGCAAAACAAAATCAGTAAACACGAACGTAAAAAGAAAACAGAAACAGACAACATAAAACACACAAAACCAACTGAATAACTGAATATAGCAATCAACAACAACGTGAACTCAAGTCTTAACGAGAGTGACCTCAGATGCCAAAGAAAGATACGATACATTTGCATTTTGCAAAACTAATGACACAGGTACAAATATTACTAAAATTTAATTTGTTTAAAATAAATCTAAGAAAAATAACAAATTTATACAGATGACAACAAAAATCGAGATGCTCAACTTTCTAATAGACAACATATTTACTCAGGTTGGTAGACGTGTTTGACAGCAAACAATAGAGATTCCATTTGGGCACTAATAACGCACATTTTCTTGCCGATATTTTTGTTTTTTGTTTGTTCATTCATATCAATCAGACTTCTCACAATTGTCTGGAAGTGATTGTAAGAATGTCTAGAAGTGATTGTTTCTAACAATCACTCTTAGACAAAAACATCGTTTACTAGCTCTCTGGTAACGCCACTTTCCGTTATATTGACGATGTCCTTTCACTGAATTATTCTTGATTTGGTGACTTTTGACATTCGGATACCCAACTGGTTCCTCTGCTTCTTTCACTATCTCAAACTAAAAGTTACGCGCACACACATGCGTCCTTTCACTTAATAACTCTTGATTTGGTGAATTTCTCCATCGCATACTAAAACTAATCGCCCTGTATGAGAAACGCATACAAACACACAACCACGCACGTACCAGCTAATGGAGTTTTATGTATCACCATTGATTCGTTATTCAAGAGCTTGCTGGACTTGCATCGATTTCCTAGGCTTAACGTCACGTCTGACACAAGTTGACTGTAATGTCCCATATCTCAAGTTGCTCAAGACTTTTTCGTCACCGTCGCCCCATATACTCTGAAAAAAATTCTATTCGCCTATCTTTGATTTACCATGTACATCTGACCAAAAAAGGTTCAAGAAAACAAGAGCTTACTTAACCACCAAAGGCCTGTCCCAACATAATCTGCATCTTTGTATAGTATTTTAAGAGCTACAGACAAAATGTTGAGAAAAACACCAGAAGAAATAAAAAAATCCAACAAAATTCCAGACAACAAGTGAAATTAAACATATCTTTTTTAAACTTTTGCTATAAAATTACTTATAAGCTCAATAACCAAACAAGTGGTCCACAAATTTTTTTTATCTTAATTTAGAGGGCAGAAAATAAATCTCGTACAATTTAATGTGCCAATAAGACTAAAATTAGCCAAGGCAAAGTAAACAAGAGGCTCCAAGGAGCCTGAATCGCAAACCTGATCTCTAATGCTAAAGGCTCTTACCTATTGTGCAACATGGTCTACATGTACTTGATAACATTTAAGAAACTAGTTAGGATAAAAACACTCTTAAGATCAGGAATACAAGTTACAAAGCTTTTAAAATAAAAACTAAAGGCTCCCAAGAGCCTGAATCGCTCACCTGATCTCTTGTGCTAAATCCTCTTACCTAGTGTGCAACATGGTCTCAATGTACTTGGTAAGTAACATTAAAGAAACTAGTTAGGATAGAAAAAAACTTTTAAGATCAAGAATACAAAGTTACAAAGCTTTCCATTTGAAAAAAAAACAACAAGGTAAAAATTGATCGAAAACACTTAAAGGGGGAAACTCTTAAAAGGATGATCTGTCAATTTTGACCCTGAAATTATCTTAGTACATCTTCATGAGCTGAACAATTTTGCAATGCTAACTATTCCTCTAGCTCTTATGGCCTTTAAGATAAAGTCCAAAAACCGTAAAAATGGTCAATTTAGTCGATTAAGGGGAAATAACTCCTATAAAGGGTCTTCCTACAACTTTGACACAATGGAGAGTTTTGTAGAGCATTTGATGCTGAAGAGAATAGGTTACTTCGGATTTTCTCTATCTCTTATACTTTTTTAGCTATAAGCTAAAAACTATGGTCTGACCCCCCTGTTTTATTTTTAGTAACGGCAGCCATGTTGGTTGGTCGATGTTCCCAAATTTCACAAACTTGGTAGAGGACATCCTAAAGATCAAGTGTACAAAGTTTCATAGCAATCCCATCAGTGGTTTCAGAGGAGAAGATTTTTAACTAGAGGCTCCCAGGAGCCTGAATCGCTCACCTGATCTCTTATGCCAAAGTTTAAATAAATTTCACAAACTTTCAAGTATACAAAGTTGCAAAACAATCCTTTCAGTGGTTTCAGAGAAGATTTTTGGAAATCAGTTTAAATTAATAGAAAAAAAGTTAAAGGGCAATAACTCTTATAAGGACCTTTTTAAGTTGAACAAGAAAAGTTGCTTCGAATTTTCTCTATCTCTTATACTTTTCGAGTTATAAGCCAAAAACAATGGTCTCACCCCCTGTTCTATTTTTAGCAATGGCGGCCATGTTGGTTGGTCGACATGTATATAATTCACAAACTTGGTAGAGGACATCCTAAAGATCAAGTGTACAAAGTTTCAAAGCAATTCCTTCAGTGGTTTCAGACAAGATTTTTGAAAATCAGTGTAAATTAATGGAAAAAAACAGTTAAAGGGGAATAACTCTTAAATGGCTGATCTGACAATTTAGACCCTGAAATCATTTTTGTAGATCTCAATGAGCTTAACAATTCTGCAATGCTAACTTTTCCTCTAGCACTTACGGTTTTCAAGATAAAGTCCAAAAACTGTGAAAATTGACGATTAAGGGGAAATAACTCCTATAAGGAGTCGTCCCTCAACTTTGACTCAATGGAGAGTTTTGTAGAGCTTTTAATACTTAAGAAGTATGTTTGCTTCAGATTTTCTCAATCTCAAACTTTTTGAGCTATAAGCTAAAATCTATGATCTGACGGCAGCCATGATGGTTGGTTGGCATGCATAAATTTCACACACATGGTAGAAGACATCCTAAAGATCAAGTGTACAAAGTTTGAAAGCAATCCCTTTAGAGGTTTTAGAGAAGATCTTTGAAGAAAAGTTAACGGACGGACGGATGACAAACGGACGGACGGGCGACGGACGCTTAACGATGACAATAGCGCACCTCAGGTGAGCTAAAAACGGGCTGAATGTTTAACTACTAATGATTGTATTTATATTGTTACACATTGGTCAATGTAAATTCCACTTACGAAAAGGAATTGTACATTTGTCTTAGTAAGTTACAACATTTTTTCAGGCAAAAGTCGATTTCAAGACTCGTTAAGGTTGTCCACTGGAAGAGTTTTATACGAATAAAATAAACATTGTTGCATGTCTGCGAGTGGCTGGTTCACACCTTAACATACAGATAAAACTTTAAGAGTGCCACAGTCTATTCTATAATGATGAAAAGAAAGACTTTAATATTTCTTTGAATTCTTGTCCTTCATAATGTTTCACAAAACAATTCTTTCCGTCTTGTAATCCATCTATCATGCAGGATAAACCTAAAACAAAACAAACAAGAATATGTCAAAATGACATTATGCCCCTTCTCACAACATTTGAGACGGGCGGACGAACGGACCCGAACACTATATGCCCTCTACTTTCGTAGATTGCGCATAAAAATAAACATACAACTGGTTGTGTTTTGAAATAAAGTTGAAGTTATATGTAAAATTAGTTAAATGAATAGAACTGTTTTACTAACTGTTAGGGTATTATTCATTTCCATATGCAATGAGATTACTTTAAAAAGTTTTCAATTTACTATGTATATTAGATTTGAAATTCTTGATGTTAAACATTTAATTCAAGCTGGTTTAAACTGACAATTGCAAATAATTCATTTATTCTTTAGCACTAAAGCCAGTCAAATGAAAAAAAATCCGACAAGTTAAAACTTAATACCTACTTTTACCAGAGTTAGGTCGAAACAAACATAAAATTTTCTTATTCATTGCAGCTGCTCTTCCAATTTCGTATCCAACACCAAGAGAAGGCTGTGTAACCTCTGCTATTAAAACTGAAACAGAGACTGTGAGTTTAACAAGTCTAAAGTGTGAGCTTTACTGTTTAAAAAAAACGTGATGGAAAAACAATTCACAAAAATGAAATTAAATTTAACAGCAAACTCCTTCGCAGTAGGCAATATCCTAATATCCTTTCCGACTGAAAGTAGTAATCTCACTGCTGGATACTTCAACATTTTCGACAGGATTCTTGTCGAAAATTTTAAATTTCAATGAATTGCAAAATTGGTTTTACCATTGTTTATCAAATACCAATCTTATGTCCCATAATTATTTTCTAAGCAAAATTAATAAGATTTGTTGAAAAACCGGTTCAAGTGAATACACAAAAAGAACAAAAAATGTAAGAGCTATGTACATGCAGACAAATTAGGAGCCGGGTGACCGGAGAAACCACAGGACATATCTAGTTGAAACAATATTCATTACACAGCATGAAGATAATTATATTTCAGTACCACATGTTCACCTTCCGGAATTTAAGACTGGAAAGACAAGGGGAAACCCAATTCAAAATCTTAAGCATTGAAAATTGTATTTCGTGTCTAAAATGTCAGGAACCAAACCTTTGTAATTAATTGAAAATAATTGTTTGTTTTTACCGTCACATTCTTTGAGCTTTTGAAGGCACATTTCATGGACTCTCTTGCTGCCTCGTTCGATTTCATCTAAAACAAATGACAACGTGTAATTGTAAAGATCACTGTTCATTATCTTTTAAGCTGTTTTCTTTGTTCTTATGCTACTTTTAAGATGATTGGGTGGGGGGGGGGGGTGTTTCGTTACTTTTCTTGGTCGTGTGAATAATAATTTAGATTTATTGCTTTGCTGTAATTCGTCTTATTTGCATATTCAGAAAGAAGCTTATTTCATTGTTTGCCTAGATGTATAATCACAGTTTTGTTACAATTGACCTATTGGTCGAAGGAGGACTGCACATGCCTTAATGCCTCTTAATTGAAGCAAAATGATTTTCTAAAATGTTTCGTGTACTTTCTGCTGGAAGTAATTTTAGAATCCCTAGCGTACACTTACTAAAGCCATTGCCGTAAAAAATAGCAATTATCGAATTTCTGTCCTAATTATATATATTTATTCAATGTATGGGCAATTGATTTTTAGATATTGGCTGTGATAAAGAATATATTATAGAGATTAATGTATTTTTGTAGATAATTTCCGCTAGACAGTGCATGGTGTCCCTTTAAGCCATCTTTTTATAATCACGCACCAAAATCTTTTTATGATAAAAAAAGAAGAAAATATATGAAACTAACGGCCACAAAAAGCAAAATTAGCATGCAAATCTCGCAAACCTGAGTCTTTCGTTCATGTTAAAATCAAACATAGCAGGTTTTTAAAGTCTCAAGGTGAAGAGTTTTTTTTTTTTACTTTTTCATGTTTTTTTCTGTCTCTGAACCAACCTTTAAGCTAGCTTGAGATTCTCAAACGAATCATATTTTGCTGTCATCTTGCAAATTTGAAGCCTATATTTCAATTCAAATGACATGTTATGATGTTATAGCTTAACAGTATCAACTACACGTCTTTCCTACCCCTCCCATGCACTAATTATAAATATATGACAAATGAATTAAAACGTGTTAAATTAACAAAACATTTGATTTAAAGAAATCGAAAGCGCTAAAAATGAATTGTTCTATATATACCTTTTAAAGCGGAATCGGAGCCCACAAATTCTGTAAGAACTTCTCCGTAGTTCGTTTTCAGCTCTTCAATCATAGTTGCATACAAAAGAGCGTCGTCTCGTCCGCCATGTATGCTCCCACAGAAATATATTTTCATTTTTGTCTTTGTCTGCTTCTGTAAATAAAAGCGGTACATGTTGATAGATTATATTGATTTTACTTCACGTTTACATGTGCAGCAAGCAGCTCATGCAAGTAAAAATGTGTCAGATTATATATGCCGCATTTAAATGTTTTTTTAATTCAAAATATTTTATGAGGGTGTAGCAACACACTAAATCGATTTTATTTATTTTTTTTTTTGCATTCATGGACATTCATTTAAATAATGATAATAATAACAAGTGCTGACTGTGTTGGGGATGCCCAACACAAAAATGTCTCCCAAACGAACCCATTTTTGACATCATATTCTGATTCGCCACCTTTTAAAACCCCTAGATACAAAATTTTGTCAATAGCGAAGCATGTTGACGATTTTCGCATTTTTGGGCCCGAAAAATCACATTTTCGCAAATAACTCGAAAACCGTAAATATCGCTTCAGAATTTTTTTCCGTATTATCGAAGAGCTCCTTTTGCTCTATTCACCTACAAAATTTCAGCCTCCTACGCACCTAGGTTACCGAGATATTGCAATGTCCTATATTATGAACTTTCGCCAATAACACGGAAACGGCAGCCATTTTGAATTTTTTTAAAAGTCCCTCAACAACTCTAGTAACCCATCTACCTTCCTACAATGTTTCGTTAAAATCCTTCGAGGCGTTTTGAAGAAATGGTACGGACACGTTCATGGCGGGAGAAAGAAGAAAAAGAATAATAATAACAAGTGCTGACTGTGTTGGGGATGCCCAACACAAAAATGTCTCCCAAACGAACCCATTTTTGACATTATATTCTGATTCGCCATCTTTTAAAACCCCTGCATACAAAATTTTGTCGAAATCGAAGCATTTTGACGATTTTGGCATTTTCGGGCCCGAAAAATCACATTTTCGCAAATAACTCGAAAACCGTAAATATCGCTTCAAAATTTTTTTCGTATTATTAAAGAGCTCCTTTTGCTCTATTCACCTACAAAATTTCAGCCTCCTACGCACCTAAGTTACCGAGATATTGCAATGTCCTATATTATGAACTTTCGCTAATTACACGGAAACGGTGGCCATTTTGAAAATTTTGAAATGTCCGAACACAACTTCAGTTACCCATCTACCATCCTACAATGTTTCGTTAAAATCCTTCGAGGCGTTTTGAAGAAAAGGTACGGACACGTTCATGGCGGGGAGAAAGAAGAAAAAGAATAATAATAATAATAATAATAATAAGAAACGGAGTAAAAACAATATGTCTCCAAACTTTCGTTTGGGAGACATAACTAGTGTTGACTGTGTTGGGGATGCCCAACACAAAAATATCTCCCAAACGTACGCAAACTGTCACTCTTGCATAAATTTTGACATCGCATCCTAACTCGCAATCGTTTGAAACCCCTAGATACCAAATTTTGTCGAAATCGTAGCATTTTTACAATTTTCCCATTTTTGGGCCCGAAAAATCACATTTTCGTGAATAACTCGAAAACCGTAAATATCGCTTCAAAATTTTTTTTCGTATTAATAAAGAGCTCCTTTTGCTCTATCCACCTGCAAAATTTCAGAACCCTGCGAACCTAGGTAACCGAGATATCACAATGTCCTATATTATGACCTTTCCCTGTTTCCATGGAAACGGTGGCCATTTTGAAAATTTCAAAAATTGCATGCACACCTTTGAGACCCCCTCTAACAACATACAAAGTTTCATGAAGATCCATTGAGTAGTTTTATGAGATGTGGTGCAGACACGTTCATGGTCGGAAGAAGAAAAAAAAAGAATAATAATAATAATAAGAAACAGAGTAAAAACAATATATCTCCCAAACATAGTGTTTGGGAGATATAATAACTAGTGTTGACTGTGTTGGGGATGCCCAACACAAAAATATCTCCCAAACGTACGCAAACTGTCACTCTTGCATAAATTTTGACATCGCATCCTAACTCGCAATCGTTTGAAACCATTAAAGAGCTCCCTTTGCTCTACTCTCCTACAAAATTTCAGAACCCTGCGCACCTAGGTAACAGAGATATCGCAATGTCCTATATTATGACCTTTCCCTGTTTCCATGGAAACGGTGGCCATTTTGAAAATTTCGAAAATTGCATGCACACCTCTGGGACTCATTCTACCCTGACTGTGTTGGGGATGCCCAACACAAAAATATCTCCCAAACGTACGCATATTGTCACTCTTGCATAAACTTTGACATCGCATTCTAAATCGTCATCATTTGAAACCCCTATATACCAAATTTTGTCGAAATCGTAGCATTTTGACAGTTTTCCCATTTTTGGGCCCGAAAAATCGTATTTTCGTGAATAACTCGAAAACCGTAAATATCACTTCAATTTTTTTTCATATTATTAAAGAGCTCCCTTTGCTCTACTATCCTACAAAATTTCAGAACCCTGCGCACCTAGGTAACAGAGATATCGCAATGTCCTATATTATGACCTTTCCCTGTTTCCATGGAAACGGTGGCCATTTTGAAAATTTCGAAAATTGCATGCACACCTCTGGGACTCATTCTACCACCATACAAAATTTCAGAAAGATCCATTCAGTAGTTTTATGAGATGTGGTGCAGACACGTTCATGGTCGGAAGAAGAAAAAAAAAAGAATAATAATAATAATAAGAAACAGAGTAAAAACAATATATCTCCCAAACATAGTGTTTGGGAGATATAATAACAAGTGCTGACTGTGTTGGGGATGCCCAACACAAAAATGTCTCCCAAACGACCCCAATTTTGACCTCGTATTATGATTCGCCATCTTTTAAAACCCCTAAATACAAAATTATGTCGATATCGAAGCATTTTGACGATTTTCGCATTTTTGGGCCCGAAAAATCACATTTTCGCAAATAACTCGAAAACCGTAAATATCGCTTCAAAATTTTTTTTCGTATTATTGAAGAGCTCCTTTTGCTCTATTCACCTACAAAATTTCAGCCTCCTACGCACCTAGGTAACCGAGATATTGCAATGTCCTATATTATGAACTTTCGCCAATTACACGGAAACGGCAGCCATTTTGAAATTTTTTTAAAGTCCCTCCGCAACTCTAGTAACCCATCTACCTTCCTACAATGTTTCGTTAAAATCCTTCGAGGCGTTTTGAAGAAACGGTACGGACACGTTCATGGCGGGAGAAAGAAGAAAAAGAATAATAATAATAATAATAACAAGTGCTGACTGTGTTGGGGATGCCCAACACAAAAATGTCTCCCAAACGAACCCATTTTTGACATCATATTCTGATTCGCCATCTTTTAAAACCCCTACATACAAAATTTTGTCGAAATCGTAGCATTTTGACAATTTTGGCATTTTCGGGCCCGAAAAATCACATTTTCGCAAATAACTCGAAAACCGTAAATATCGCTTCAAATTTTTTTTTCGTATTATTAAAGAGCTCCTTTTGCTCTATTCACCTACAAAATTTCAGCCTCCTACGCACCTAGGTTACCGAGATATTGCAATGTCCTATATTATGAACTTTCGCCAATTACACGGAAACGGCAGCCATTTTGAAATTTTTTAAAAGTCCCTCCGCAACTCTAGTAACCCATCTACCTTCCTACAATGTTTCGTTAAAATCCTTCGAGGCGTTTTGAAGAAACGGTACGGACACGTTCATGGCGGGAGAAAGAAGAAAAAGAATAATAATAATAATAACAAGTATTAACTGTGATTGCAAGCAAGTCACAAAGTCCCCCAAACGACCCGTATTTGCCACTATTCTCTTCAGCATGTCAAAAAACCCCTAAATATAAATTTTCATGTAAATCGGAGCACTTTGAAAATTTCGACCCGATTATCTCCCTTGAGAAATCACATTTTTATTTATATCTCGAAAACCGTAAATATCGCTTCAAAATTTTTTTTCATATTATGAAAGAGAATGTTTTGCTCTATCAACCTACAAAATTTCAGAACCCTGCGCACCTAGGTTACCGAGATATTGCAATGTCCAATATTTAGTCCATTTTCCTGTTTCCATGGAAACGGCGGCCATTTTGAAAAGTCCGATTGTCAACGAAGCTTCCTTTCTTTACTATCTATTATCCTGCCAAGTTTCATATTGATATGTGGAGTCGTTTTCTCTGGGATCTCCGGACAAGTTCACGACTAAGTGGAAGAATCGGAAGAAGAAGAAGAAGAAGAAGAAGAAGAATAATAATAATAAGAAACGGTGCAAAAACAATAAGTCCCCAAACGTTGTTTGGGGGACTTAATAATAATAAGAAACAGAGTAAAAACAATATGTCTCCAAACTTTCGTTTGGGAGACATAATAATAAGAAACAGAGTAAAAACAATATGTCTCCAAACTTTCGTTTGGGAGACATAATAATAATAATAATAAGAATAAGAAACAGAGTAAAAACAATATGTCTCCAAACTTTCGTTTGGGAGACATAAAAAAAAAATATCAGCTATAAATCTCTTTAAAAGATTATATGCTATTTTAACATTTGAGAAGGAAAGAATATCCGGATGTCGGGAGGCAGGCGATCGGCAAAAAAAAAGTTCAACAGTTTTGTAAGCAAGTCTTTTGATATTTGTTATGTATCATCAGTGAGGAATCTAATGACTTCAGGTCTGTCACTTTACTACTCAGTATTCCTTGTTTAAGAAATACGGTCATTTTTTTGTCTTGATATACTAAAGAGCGAAAAATGAGCTTGGCATATGTGCAAATCTATAAAGCGGCCTGTTACCCATTGTGATTTTTTAAATTGCCGTTTCTTTTATGTTGGTTGTGTCGCGTACACTTATTCCATATCTCTTTATCGTCTATCGAAGCAGTTTCAACGAGTCGTCTTTTTTTCTTTGTTTTTCTTTGGATGTATCCATTATGCATGTGATACCTCAAGATTGACATAGAAAATTATTATGGAAATGTAGATTTTTTACATAGATTAAGAAATGAAAGTATTTGTTTGGATTGACTCAAGGCGAATGTTCATTTGTGTCATAGTCGGACCCATTTTGCTTAATATTCAGCAAGACCATCATTTTGTTAAATCATTCTGATGAAGATTTTTTTTTAAAGAGAAAAAGTTGACAACGAAGACGACGACGTATGCCAAGTGATGACAATAGCTTAAGCGACCCAATTAAAGTTTTTATACAACATCTGTCTTACCTGAGACCTTTGGATGACCGACTCATTCGCCTGCTGAAATAAAACAAGGTTTTTATTGATTTAAATTGTAAATTACTGTCTCAGTGAATAAAATAGAAGAAATCACTGTGTAAATGAAGATTATCAAGCCAAAGAGAATATTTCTAAGATAATGATGCTTTTAAAGGTATTAGAAACGGTATTATAAAAACCAACGAAAGAGGACAAAGAAGGCTTTGAAATCCTTTTCATTAAGTTTTAAGCTCTGAAATTCGCAGGTTATTATCACAGACTTTCAAAGAAACTGATGCATTACTAGATGTATTCTAGCTCAAATTAATCCAAGCTTTCCTCATGCATATTTAATTTGAGGAGACCACAAACCTTTGGTAGGTATCACATACAGGTGGGGGAAGCCCCGTTTTTTTATTGCAAGGGGGATTCGAGCACCACCTGACGGGGGTAAATGACTAGTTATTTTAATAATGTGGTATTTAAACCTGCGCATTAGACCAATTGGTCATCCGGGCCCTTCCTTCATTTTTAGAATACATGTTTTGAAAATCTTTTATGGATATTGAATGGCTTAATTCATCTAATTACCTTTATAAAGAGGTCCTTCTGGATTTATCAGATTCGCACTGCCTTGTCTTTTAAGTATAAATTTATCTTTGGTTTTATAAATACTTATAATAAATGGGTGTCGATTTTCAAAAAGTATATTTAGAGTCAACAAAGTGATTGCATAGTACGTAGTCCCTAGGTTACGAAAACAGTCTTATTCTATTCAGTCAGAATGCACTATGATAAGGCTATACCTAATATGTTATTTTTATGAGTAGTTTAAGCTGCTGCATATAGATTATAAGAGGGATCAAATATCAACCATTTTATTTAAAGTGTAACCATGAACCTTATATCACATACAAATTGTTGTGAAGGATTTTGCCTTGGGTTAGAGAAAAAAAGTTATAAATGGTCATATTTATATACAAAACTGTAATGATAGCTTAATGGAGTGCAAGTGTTAACAGGAAACATCATATGTCATAATAAATAATATAAAGCTCATTGGGCATATCTACAATCATGGAAACAACACGACCATTTCTATATGAAACCAGATTTTTTTTCAATGAAAATTAAGAAGTAGTCCACCTAAGAATGTTGCAAAATTGAAGAAAAGTGATTCATCGATAAAAAGGCTACAGTGGTTTATTTTGAACGAAAGATAGTTCAAAGTGTAACTCATAACTGCCTGGTCCTGGGAGAAATCTTGCCATTTTGTTACAATGGTTTCTATTGAAATTATTGACAATTTTAAGAGTTATCTCCCTTTCTTACATTTTTCCAATGCATTCTTAATATTTTTTTCTCTCAGGACCAGGGCTGGTTTGGAAAAAGAGCACAAAAGATCAAAGCAGGGTGCTACTATGAGTAACACATCAAAAATAAATTGGTGTAGGCTTTCCACCCATGAATCGCTCTTTGCATGATTCTTATATAGAAAGTGGTACTTAAAAAGCATAAACAAAATGTTTCGAAAACTATACCAATTTTTATAAAATAAAAAAATCAAAAAACCCTTCCCATACATGTTTTTGGCACATCTCCGTGCATTCAGAAATCGTATATTAAACTGTGTTTCTAAATTTTTAGAATATAAGCCAGTCTGATTAATATCCAGCCCCCTGACTTTTTCATCGTCGGGTTTCATCGCCCGACGAAGAAAAAAGTCAGGGGGCTGTATTTTAATCAGACTGAATAAAAGCAAATCGTCAGTTGTATGACTGTATATATCATAATTCTTCATATATTGTTTTAACCCTGTTGATTTTACCAATTTAGAATCAATATAGTTAACAAAATTTGTCTTACATCGGTAACTAACGGACTCGTAATGAAAAATGGGGGTTTTGGGCCATAAAACCCGGTTTAACCCAACCTTTCTTTTGAAATGTCCAAACCATGCTATGAACACTAATTGCGATCGGTATTTCTTTTTGTAATGTTTTGTCTTTTCTCTAAGACTTTTGAGATTGATCTTCCAAGACTTAGATTTGTTATGTTTATACGTTTATAATGACAGAATTATGACTCGTATAGCTTTCCGTATTTTTTTTAAATTACATAAATAGCCCGATAAATAACTACATGTACTACTTTTTAAAGCCTTTTCCGTTACATTTAAAAAAAAAAGTTTCTGTTTGCTTTCCACTTATAAAATAAAATAGTATCAGAAAGTTCAATCTCACATTTATCAGTTTAATTATATATCAAACTCTAGCGTCGCATTATAAATTAAAAGACTTACCTCTTTTATCCATATTCATTGATAGTCAACATAGAGTTGCCTATCTTTGTATAGAAATATTGCTATACCCGTCCTTCGCTAGCCAAGGATTACGATTCGCTATCTCTCATCTTCATGAGATATTAAGCGGCTAGCGAAAATGCTCCTAATTATAATTTTGCTGCCTTCAGAAGCAAGGTAAAACAAATGTAGCAAAAACATAGCTGTTCCTATGGAAAACTGTGCATATTGTGTCTCACTATCTTATTGACGTGTTTTTGTGTTACTAGCGCAGACCCTTATAACGCCGCTGAAGGAGAAGGCTTGAAGCATAAAAACCTGGCTGAACCTTCCATTTCTTTTGGAAAGCCTGTACCAAGTCAGGACCATTGAAGTTGTCAATTTCTCTTGTATGTCTTTTCCTTGTTTTTCCAATGCCAAACACCACATAGACTTGTGTTACCGACCCTTATTTTCTAGCTCACGTCCAAAGCTACGGAAAGTATTGCAGTACAGGCCGGGAATGCCAGCCCAAACAGCACATGAAATATATATATGAATAGCATGGAACAATAAAACCGAAACATTCCGATCTGGCACCAAAATTTTAACTAAGATCAAATTACATGTATGCCTGGATTAGAGTTTTGACAGTAGGATAAAAAAAATCCATCCCCAATAGTGTAAGAATATATCAATTGTACAAGTCAAGAAAAATATTGAATGCCTGCTACATATTAGACAAAACTTATTTTTCTGTAATCATAAATGAAAATGAAATATGAAAGAAAAAGTGTATCATGAAGTTCACAATCAAGTCTATAAAATACAACAAGTTTTTAGAACTTCCATTGAATATATAATGATGGCACTATAAGTTCCCAGACTTTAATGTCTTGATTTCAGCAACAACACTTTAAATGGTTTTGTTTGGCGCTTCAATAATACAATTTAATTTTTAGGTTGATATCCCTTGAAATTTGACATGCAGAATTTCAACAAAAAGTGTAAAATCTCATATGTCTTCGTTGGGAGGAAAGACAACCATGTCATATTTTCTCTTAACTTGTACAATTTATCTGTACATGTTGCAACATGTACAATATTGCAACTTGTAAACAACATTTATATATATCAGTTTGTTTTTGTAGAAATCGAATGCTTTTTATATAACAAACTACTGTAAATTGAACTTCTACGGAATCTCAATATCGTCTATTCTGATTTGTCCAGAACTTGGAATTTCAATTTGTACAAATATCATTCCATATATTCTACTTAATTCCAATTTTACTGTATCATATGATACACTGTATTTATTCCTTATTGTATCACATGCAACTTTTTATTTAGTAGCTTATTCTTATTTTCTTTCATAAAATCAAAAGACTGATTTTAGTTTTAGTGAATATTCAGCCAACATTAATGTGATGGTAAGATCTCACGTAGTGTATGTTAGTATGCCAGAATTGATGCCATTAAAGTTTGTTTAATCTGTTAGTAGGGTTTCGTAATGTCATCCTTTCCGGATTTGACCAACACTAAATCGATCTTTGGCAACTTGACGGGTGTGCTATAGCAAGCAGGAACTGCCTACTCTTCCGGAGCACCTGAGTTCACTCTCGTTTCGACTTGAGTTCGCGTTGCTGAATGCGGTTTTGTTGTTATGTGTGTGTGTGTTTTATGTTGTTATGTGGTTTGTTTTGTTGTGATGATTTTTTATCTGCCGGTTTTGTCTTTGTCTTTACGGTTTTATGATACTGATTACCCCTTTGGTACACCTTTGCTTCGTAAATTTTCTCTGCTAAGAAAGAGCATTGAGTTAGGCTTGAGAGTTTTTTTCTTTCTTACCTTACAAATGCATCATTCCGTTTGGTTCTCCAGTGTTGTCAAGATTTTACACAATTCAATTTATAACAACAGCCATGATTATTATTTAATTATAATGTCAGTGGACAAGTGTCAAGAAATAACTACTTTCTGCTTCCATTTAAAACAATTTTATGAAAAAAATAATTGCTATCAGAAGGTTACAGATGGTGATCTAAGATTGTCTCATAGTTGTTCAGTTTGATTGAAACCAGGTTAATTGAACATAGCTTTTTCTTTATGTCGTGTTAAGAGAAAGAACTAACCAAGAAGTTAATTAGAAGAGCAGTATAAACTGAAAACGTTTAAGTAAGTTGCATATTTGATATCCCTTAAAATCTGTATGACAGCGAAATTATGGTGGGATGAATTCTGTAGTATTGCACCATAGCTCTATATATGGAAAGCACGAAAGGAAGAAAAAAAAATTAACGAACCATATCTTTTGGTAAAATTATGAATATTTCTACAAATGACGAAGAAAAACATGAAACGACCCGCTATTAGTATGAAATTATCGTTGTTTCTTTGTTATTTATGTCTCCCGGTTTGGTCTGTTTTCGAATTTGATGTCAGATCAAATGCATCCATAGTATATCTTTGTTTCTTTCAGAAAACCATCAAGATATCATTTGGGTATAAAATTATCAGAACTACACATAATAGTTGCGTCGTTTCTTTGCCTTGTTTTGATTTTTCTTATTTTATTCGGTAGTTGTTTTTGTTTTGTTTTGTCTTTTATTCACGGACATTGATGATTGATTATCACACTTCGGTAGTTTTGTTAATTGTATTTGCCTTTTTGTGTTTTCTTCTTTAACATTGGTGATTGATCAATACAGTTCGGAAGTTTTGTTTGTTATATTTGCCTTGTTTTGTGTTTTCTTCTAAAACATTTGTGATTGATCATCACAATTCGGTAGTTTTGTTTGTTGTATATGCCTTGTTTTGCGTTTTCTTTTTAAACATTTGTGATTAACCATTACAGTTATGTAGTTTTGTTTTTGTTTTGTTGCCTTTGCGTGGTTTTGTCTTTTCTTCTTGGACGTTGGTGATTGATCATTACAGTTCGGTAGTTTTTTGTTGTCTTTGCCTTGTTGTGTGTTTTCTTATGAAACATTTGTGATTGATCATTACAATTGGGTGTAGTTTTGATTGTTATCTTTGCCTTGTTTTGTCTTTTCATCTGGGACCATGGTGATTGATCATCACACTTCGGTGATTTTGTTTGTTGTCTATGCCTTGTTATGTGTTTTCTTCTGAAACATTTGTGATTGATTAATAACATTTTGGTAATTTTGTTTGTTGTCATAGCCTTGTTTTGCTTTTTCCTCTTGGATTTTAGTGATTAATTATCACAGTTCGGTAGTGTGATTTCTTTGCTTTGTTTTGATTTTTCTTCTAGAAGTTTGAGATTGATCATCCCAGTTCGGTTGTTTTGTTATTACCTTTAATTTATTTCCCCACTTCTAAAAATACACTGGCGAAGCAGTTCTAAGAAACAAAGAAGCACCAATGGGGCATTCGATTGTCAAAAGTCCAAATGGGCAACGACGAAACCTGCAAACACGAAAAAGAACAACACGAAGAAACATAAAACACGAACCGAACGGAAATCAACAACACGAACTAAAGTCGTAACAAGAGAGAACCCAGGTGCCCCAGAAGAGTAAGCGGTTCCTGTCTGCTATAGCACACCCGTTGCTTTGCTAATTTCCAATTCAGTGTGTCAAATCCGGTAAAGAAACTTATCATTTATTTTCTTGGTTTAAAGAAGAAATATTGAACGTGAACCATTCACGTCACAGGAATGTTACCTTCCAAATTGAGAAAGAAGCAGAGTTACCAATAGGACATCTGAGTGCCAAAAGTCCGACAAGGCAAAAACAAAGCCAGTAATCACCAACGAGGAGAGCACGAAGAAACGGACAACACAAAGCACAAAAATACAAAAACAACTGAGTTGCAATCAACAACGTGTCATAACGAGAGTGAACTCAAGTGCTCCCAAAAAAGAAACAGTTCCTGCATGCTATAGCGAACCCGCCGCTGCCAATGGTCAATTTAGCCTGTCAATTCCGATAAAGGAAGAAAACCGTATAACAAACCAACATCTGCACTCATCTGAGAAACAAATTCCCATATTTGTCTATGAGCGCATAATGTGGCCCATAATGTAATGAGTGAAGACAACAAATGTTGAGCAACGTAACTTTGTGTTAGCATTTTTTTGTGTCAGACGTGCCGCTCTGCCAAGGATACCTATAAAGATTCTAGTAATTTGAAAATTGAAATCGCCATTATGTCGAATTTACTCAAGATGAAAGAAAAATATCAAGCTGAGTCATTATTATCTACCAAGCGATCTTGTAGGAACAAAACTCATCTGAGGAAAAGAACAACTGGCAGTGCGTACAACTAATGAGAAGAAAAGCAATGATCACAGTTTATTGAATAATGATTACATTACAGATCAACAATTATATGACATCACGTGTTAATGGAATGCACATACATAACAACAACTATAACAAGGGAGTATTTTTATGGTGGTAACGAATATAACGTCTTCTTAAATTCTACTGGTCAAAGAGTTAATCTTGCCACCCGATTTTCTAATTGTGTGAAATTATTTGGACAGTCTGAATCGAAAATGCAATCTGATCCAAAAAGAGGAAAGACTTTCCTTAAAAATGAGGTATTCAAAGACAGTTTTAGCCGAAAAATAGCAAAATAATGAGCAACATGCCGAAAACTGCTTAGAGAAAAGTGTGGCGAAAACTACTCTCTGGCAAGTAGAATTTAACTGTCAACGTAACGAATATTGTATCTTAACATATATCTATAAAATAATATATGATTTATTAAACGGTTATGGTGTTTCTACTCAAACTATTTTAATATCTAAAATTGTTCTTCTAAAACAATAATTTAGTTTTGATTATATGCATAGATTCTTAAATAGTTACCCGTTGGATTAAATGAATTCATTATTTGGCGTTGAAAGAAGGTATCGTGATCATCCAAGGTTTGAGAAAAATTATGAATGCAAAAACCCACATTACCAAAGGCTTTTAGAAAGCCAATTTACAGTCAAAACATTTGGCGTGGGGAAGAAGTAAACTAAGGAAAGACATGTTATGCAAGCATGTGAAGACTCCACGAAGAGTAAGCTGACATTCCACAGATAACTTTATTTTCACTGGAATTGCTAGATATCTAAATATAAATATTTGTTATGGTAGAGAGAGTTTTTATTCAAAATAAATAGTGGTACTTGACTTTAAAAAAACATGCTTAATGATAATGCTGATTGACAAAAATATAGGGTCAATATATAGTACAAACTAAAAGAAATATATAAGTTAGTAAATGAACATTTGAACAATTAAATTTTTAGTATTTTACGCCATTAAATACAAAATTTGGATTTAAATTTAGTATTGTAAAAAGTAAACGGTGATGATCATATATGATCCAAATATTAGTAAAATGAATCATGTCCCCTACAGAAAAAAAGTTAGAAAATATCGATACGCTTTTACAACAGGTTGTTGAAATTGCTAATGAAAATTATGATTTTGCTGTTTAAGGGGTTTTAAATGCGATTTCTAATGTTTTTAAAATGGCATCTAGCCTTGAAAAAGTTCACTGTAGTGCAACATGTTTATTATCATTATAATGATTATTTATCAGCATGTATTCTTACAATCAGTTTGGTATATTCTTATGACAAGGGACCTTATATTCGAAGCCATCTTAGGACTAAGAGACAACTAAGCAGGCTCCTAAACTACAATTTTTCCCTAAGTCAAATTTTCATACGTTTCCCAAATTACCAATTTTTTAAAGATCGTCCTAAATTAAGGAAGACAAATAAGGTGACTCACACCCAAAAACATTTTTTTCACAATAAGATTATTAGAACTGTACTTATAAAACTCCAATTCAACTCATTTATATTATTGTAAACAACTACTTTTACTGTTTGCTATTATTTGGGAATTAAAAAAAGCGTGCCTCATCATTTTCATTTAAAATCTTAACCATAATATATATTCATAAAATATATTTCCTACCTAAGAAAATTGTTATAACAAAGAAAAGAATTCCTAGCGGGGAAAAATCTAAGAGAGCGTCAGTTCGACTGCTGAGACGAGTGCTGGTAAGGAGGTTTCTAAGATCTTCCTTAATAAATTGCTGAGACGTTCCTCCGGAAATTCCTAAGAAAGTTTCGAAAATAAGGCCCCTGATGAATACGTTAATTGCTACAAGTTTTATATGAAGGATGTCCTGGCTAAACATTAAGGACATTTGTGAAGGCTTAACAATAATTAGGTAATATTTAAAACAAGGAAGACAATTTTTTACAATTAATTTAACTACATTTAATCAGATTAAGACAACAGAAATAACATAGAAGTAAGCATGATACATTTGTATAAGATTTTTAAAAACTATGAAAGACAATTTTATGTATAAAAATATGATGATGATGAAACTACCACTTTTGCATTGAACAATAGTGCTATTGCAAATTTTACATTGCATAGTTATGTTATACACAAATACGACAATGGGTTCAATGACTTAAAAAAATGGTTCATAGTACCTTTTCCGTTTGAAATGATAGGATAACAACATTAGAAAATATCATATCATAATATTTTCATAACAATTTCATTTCTTGATGATAAACAAAAAAAAGTAAAATGACAGGCATAATGATTTTGTACATATTATTGTATCTTAGACGTCAAAGTTTACACAAAAATCTTATGCTATCTATGATCCACAAAAACTTGAATATTCACTAGCAATACATTCATACGTTGTAGCTGGTAATGTTACAACGGTTTTTCCAACCTGAATCCAAACGAATATGGGCAATTACCATAATGCCATTTATCTTATTTCAAAACCCATGATTGTACCATAATGGGATGAAAATAAGCCTACACTGACTTAAAGACACTTTTTACATAATGTACACTTTTTTCTACAGCTTAAATGACCTAAGTGCAATGTTTCCACAAAGCTGCTAATCGAACGGAAGTTTGTTTCTTCTTAGAACACATGAGGTGTTTAGATATCACAGTTACAAATTTATTTATAAAATATCCTAGCAAATAGAGTGTGGTCATACTGGATGGTTAGTAGTCATTCTAACCGATATCACAGCGACTAGAATTATATATATTGACGGAATGGAATAAGACGAACATCCTGAAAATAAAAGACATATTGGTCAATATTCAAACAAATGTAAAAATATGTAATGAAATGTGATCGTATATTTGACAAATTCTTAAATCGAATAGTATTTTTGTTTGGAGTTATTTTGCACTTGTGAATCGTTTTCCCTAAGGTAACAATCTGGTTTTTATCGACTTGCTGAGGTTAATTTTAATTAATTTAATGTCGTTTGGCAGATGGATTCCTTCAATTTATCCTCCAGAACTAGAGATTAAATAAACCACAGAATCAACTTGCTTTACAGCATTCTTGGATTTACATCTCGAATTTGACCCGGGTGGTCATCTCAGTACAAAAAATTACGATTTTAATTGTAAAATTATTGATTTTCCTAATTTGGCAAGTAACATACCAACGTCACCTGCATACGGTGTCTATATTTCACAACTTGTACACATTTTTCAGATTTTTTTTTTATCCGACACCGCTTTCTCCGTAACCGACTATTAGACCAAGGTTATAAGAAAATATGTCGCATACGATCTCTAAAAAATCTTTCTTCGTTATCAGCCACTGGTAGAAAAATTCAATATCATGTTGGACGAAATGGTTAGTTCTTGCTTTGATTAGTGTTTGGCTGGTTGATGTACTAAGATGATCACCCAAGCATCCCTGATATGTCATCACAAACCTGTTGTGTTTTGCGTAACTACCGGACCCAAAGACCACAATGGAAGAGGGAGGTTTGGCGCACCTTAAAACTTGGGTTAACCCACTATTTATTTTGAAATGCCTGCACCAAGTCAGGACCATTGCGGTATTCAATTTTTCCGGTATGTCTTCCTTGTTTTGTCTAGTCTTATGGACATTTGAGACATTTGATTTTCCGAGTTTCGTAATTTTGTTATTTCCTTTATTTACTATTCTATATATTATTTTGTGTTGGTGATTAAGGCGGCTAGCAACTGTCCTCCAGGATACAAGATCATTTCAATTAAAAAAATCAATTAAGATTTATTCGAAAATAGCTTTTTGTAAATCTTAAACTCATGACTTCAATGCTTTTCTGAAATCCTCTAAACATATTTAAAATGCATCCGTTTGTTTCATGTAAAATATTATTTTTTTATATGTACAGGATTTCAACTAGTGTATTTTTTAATAAGTTCATACAGAATTAGAATACAGCATAAGAAATATTTTAATTTGAATCTGTACTAGTAGAATTTTTTCCCCGTATAAATCATTTTTCCTATAGACATCGAATTTTTAATTAATCATCCAATTTGTACTTCATCATATATGTACTGAAACATGCCAAATTGTATATGCCTACCTCCACTTCTTAGTCTGTGGAATCTTCTACACATTCTTGGAATCTCATCACTGCCATCATGACAGTCCAGTTTATTATCACAATGGAATATTTCTGGTATACATTGTAGCTCACTTTTACATATAAATGTTGAAGCATTGCAGGTCGACATATCAAAATTACGCGGAAAAGCTGAAATAAAGAAAAAAAATAATGCGTATATTGTAGACAAGTTTTTAAAATATGTTGAATAGAAGATTGATATGAAAACAAACAAACTCGTGTCAATTACGCCAGTGTACTAATTAAAGATATTCGCAAAATACTAATTTGAAATTTAAAAAGTCTTTTTTTTAGTAAAAATTTGCAGAATATAACTTTCATAAATGAACATTTAAGAAATGCAAAAATAGGGGTTACGGACCTTTCTACAGATTTATAATCTTGCGAAGTTGGTGACTGAAAGGTTTGTTTTTCAATAGATTACATATATAGGGTAAAGAGTAGTTTATCATTATTGTGAGCTGGAAACTTATTAAATTTTATTTATAATTTTACAAATGACAAGCTGTAAACGCTATCTTTAAAAAAATATGAAAAATACTTGGGGTCACGGACATTCTTTTCTAGCTTTTTAGGAAAAACTATTTTCCGCAACACATTTCTATATAAAAAATTGTCACACATTTTCCCACCAATTATCTCCCCTAATAATAGAAATTTTCAGAAAAAACTTAATTTCTTTTTGACATATTTATGTTTTGATTACTTCATCAATAAAATAGAATAAGGAATTCATTTTGCTTCTCTTGTTTTATTTTCAGTCATTCTAAATAAAATGCAGACTAAAAATTTGCAAGACGCAGAAAAAGATGCTAATTTTTAAAAACATGAATTACCTTAAGCAATTTTTATAATATAAAGTTATTTAACATTTAACATTAAACATTGATCAGTCAAGCCTACCTGGACAAACAACGTTATTGCAAACTAGTTCTTCTCGTCCGTTTCCATCACACTGTCTACCGTTCTCTGATGGTTTCGGTGCTATACAAAGTCTTGTCCGAGTCGTGTTTCCACCTCCACACATTTTAGAGCATTCACTCCAGGCAGTCCACATCGTCCATCCACCGTGAACTTTAAGGATAAGCAATGTGTTAAAACTTAAATGTATTTTGCGTTGATAATAAGTTTAAACTGTATATTATTGTTAGCAAACAAAATGTGACGTTTTAACTAAAACAATAGTTTTTTTTGTAAGTTGGATACAAAAATGTCAGAAGCAGGATAACGAGAAAAATCTTGTCAAAAGCAAACACCTTTCGTGGTTATTTTAAAAGAAACAAATCTAGGTAACAAAGACATTTTTCCATTATCCTGACCAGCTTTGTATTCGACATTAAGCGTCCTGGTATGCATTTAATTTATAATTTCCATCTTATTCATACTCTATTTTTGAAGCATTAAAACTTGTTTATTTCTTAAATGTGGATTGATTTGTTTTCCACATTATATTCATTAGAATCTTTATTTTCCATTCCTATTGTTTCATAAAGAATAACTCAACTATTGTCCTTACCGTTGTAACTTTCATTTGTTTGCATTTTTCCTGCTTGATAATATAAAAAAAGTATTTTGGTTTTGAAAGTTTTCATTCAAATGTTTCTCTTTTGCTTTGTCTTTATTGCTAATTATGTTGCTTATTTCAGTCAGTTGCATTGTTCTCCCCTTAACTTTGGTTGTCCACCAATAACCGTTTAACCGTAGAGATTGTTTTCTGTATACAAAATTGAGTCAATATGATACACATATATAAGTATTCAGTATGACACACTGATTCAACCACACTTATTGGGAAGAAATCACTTTGTGTAACATTTTCTAAAAATAACTGCATTATCATTACCCCCCGCTGAATAAAATATGGCCCGGTTGTTTCTAGATAAAAAAAAACTTTGCTTAGCCATTTGAAGAAAAGGAGTATCATTTTATTTATAACCAAGTTCTCATAAATAAACCACTCAAAGAAAATTCATGAAATATTCACATATTGTTAATTTGGGACTGCATAGACTATTTACCTATTCATGCAATTGCTTACCTGGGCATGGAACTTTTGTCCAGCACTCTATTATCATACTATATGTATAATTTGACACCTGTCCGTTTTTAAATATCCAGTTCTTATTTCGTCTAACTGACCCATACCCACACGTTACAGAACACTGTGACCATTCTCCCCAACTACCCCATTCACCATAATCTTCAGGAACATCGGCACGGACTACTGAAAAAGTAAAATGTATGCTTAAGCTATTTATCGCATAATGAGAACCATGTATAAAAACTAAAACAACTGTCCACTTCTCATGCAGATGCATGACAGGAGATCCATTGAAAACAAGCCACATCAAGTTGTAAGCTTTTTATATTCTTATTGCACATACAGCAAATGATTGATTAGTAACTTTATTCGTTTAATTTGACCATGGAAAGTTCAAGGCTGTTAAGGAATCATAATCGAAAAATAACAAAAGATGCTGGAATATCTTTAACTGGAGAAAAAAATAAATACAATCTAAGATTCAACATTGTATTTGTGCCACTTTAAACAAATATCAATATTGCATGCGCACCTGTTATTTGATCTAATATGTTTAGATTGATTGTAAAACGATAACTTTGATATGGTGGTAAAACATATGTTCCGTTTCTTTTTCTTGTGAGTAAGATAAGATTATATTCTTATATGAGACAGTCACTTTTTTAAATATTGTATAAAACACAAAATACCATAGTGGTATACAAAAATGGTTAATTTGGTAATGCTGTATACATGCATATTTCAGGGAGTTACCACTCATCAGCAGCATTAGAATCAAAACATTGGAAGGTTCCAATGGTAAACACTACAATTATATATTTCAATGTTCATTTTGTTTACTCTAATACATTGTATAACTAATTATGTTTTCAAAGTTTGTTACATTAAATGTAAAATGTAAAGATGATTTTTGCATTAAAAGTAAAAATAAAATGATATATATATATATATATATAATGTATATTTTGTATTGAATAGTGATGAAACTTTTTTATGGGGACCATTTTTTGTACATTCACGTTGATATATGAATTTGTAATGTTTAAAACTTATGTTTGATTTAAATTCTCTCTCTTAAGGAAATATTTGTAATTATCTATGGATGGGATTCATACTTTCCCATTTTAACAATGATAAATGGCAGACTACAAAGAAAACTACTTTAACAGTATTGTTATCGTTTACCGTGGGTGTATTTATATTCTATTCATGTGCATCAAATTTTACTTGTAGTTTTCCCCGAAAGAAATGTCTTGTGATTTGAGTATGTAAATGCATACTCAAAATGCAATCAAAATAGAATAAGAATTTTTTCTCACTTCCGTGAAAGACTGCCATCCATTAAAATACAAAAATTGAAAAACCACGAATAATAATTGAAACTACAGTATAAAGTTCCTTACCATGACATAGAAGAAGGAGCTGTAACACTAAAATATCCACTATCATTCCTTAGTGATAGACCACTGAAAAAGAAACATATCCTCAATCAACATCATAGAAAATGAACTCGTCGGAAACATCTGGTGAAAATATCCTGTATTATTCTATAACTAACAAAATATCAATACTGAGGACTATAGAATAACAAAAACCATTTAAAGCATGTAAACTATATAAAATTTTTATTATCGTAAATATAAGAATTTCCTCAATAACCAGGTAAAATGGCTATACCTGGTGGTTATTTGAGTATTAAAAGGTATTTTTCATTCTTTAATAAAGGATGAAAGTGAATGTGAACATGTAATTTAAGGAGAAATAAGTTTTATGACCTACGGATTAAAGGCGATTATATTTTATAAATCCAATTACTTTTTGTTATCTTTGTTTTGTGTGTATGAAAGTAATATTGATTTGTTATTTTAATCTTAAGAAGAAAGACCTTGTTACTTGTTAAAAACCTGACTGTTTGTTTTCTTTAATAATGGTTCGTTCTTTAAATCGAAAGATTATTTCAGTTTGTCTTTAATACATATTTTAAATATTGAATTGACAATTTATAAGAGAAAATTAAATTGCTGAGATTCCCACAACAAAGTATTTGCGTGAACAAATGTTAAGGATTCAAACCCTAATTTATTCTCAAATTGCATTTTTCTTATTTCTGTTAAAAATATAATAATAGATTTGTTTTCACATTTCAGAATCTTCATTTTTAAGGTTTTGACAGGTTAAATTGTTTAATCAAATGCGCCATCTTCCCCCAATAATACATGAAGTTCTCAATATATATCAAGTTCTAAGCATGTCCCATAATCGATGATATCTGTGTTGAGTAACAGACAGAAATCAAACTTGCTTGTATTATTTACTTTAATTAAAAACTACCCAACTGTTCTAGAATTGAGTACTTGGTTGAATGTTTACAATTCATGCTTGGGTATTAAGTTATTATAATTGTTTCTTCAAGTGACTGTTTAAGTGTTGTAGTAATATACTTCAAAATAACAAAACATATCTAAAGATGAATATATCGTACATGTAAATAAACGTAATTGAAAACGCTGTTATAAATCAGATGCACAAAGTTAATAAAAGGTATTACAGATTTATGTACATGTATTGAAATCCATTTTTTTCCTCTCAAAAATATTTTCAATTGTCTGCATTTTTTCTTACCTAGCTGCAAAATCTGAGTTTCCTAATTATGGTTAGTGATTATCCAGGTTCTAGGTTATCATTGTTTTTTTTTATATTGCTTTACTAAATTAGTTTCTTGTTTCATGTTAGACCTAAAGTAGTGGCAAAAATACGAGAAATGCTATTCTTTAGTTTCTATGAAAGAAACGTTGTCGATGGAAAGTAGGCTTCCCATAACATTGCGTAACTAATTGTCTTCGATTTTTCTACAATATAAGTGTTACAATTAGTAAATTGCTTTACATAGTTTTTATGTGCTTGTTTTGTTGGAGATAATTACACGTATTTGTCTTGCAATATTGATATGACATTAATGTTCCAGTTTAAAATTTTCTTGGAATATATAAAACAATATAAATAACATTAAATAATATATAGATATAACTAATGAAATTAATATGTATATACGAAATATTACATAATATATGTGATAACCGTAAGTACTTCATTTTGAAGCAATATGGATGTACATGAAGTGCATAAATCATGTTTAATTTCATTTAACAAAAAGACATCGGGGTGCAAGTATACTAAAATAACAATGATGGAAGACTGAATATTTGAACTGCTAGCTGTTCAAAGACACTTAAAGGTGTTTTAAATTAAATATTAGTTATATCTGAAAATTTATATGTATATGAAATATGAAGATTAGTATAATATCAAAGTCAAACGTAAATGGAATCTAGGCCGCAGAAGTGATAAATAAAAATATTATTTCTCTGATTGATTGACGATCTTTTATAAGGTTTACTTTCTGTTGTCCGTTTTGGTGGAAAATCATTATCTTGACTTATTTGCAATAAAGCGCTTTCTATTTACTCAGTACAATATAAAATTACATCTCGGCTTTTATCAGAATTAAATTGAGATACAGTGCCCGATTATCGCAGGACATTTCTGACAACTACGCTTGACAAATGTAGATGTTGTTCGCGACTAAATTGGTAAGAAATATCAGGTCCAGTAGCGCATGTTATTCAACAGGACAACAACTGTCCTTTGAGGGTAAATATCACCTAAACTAAGTTATGGATGAACAATACAGTAACTTATTTCTTACCTTTAAACATAAGGAATAAATTTATTTACTTTGAATCAAGGTAACAGTAAAAATAGATTACAATATATCATTTCCCGATTGATTGACGATCTTTTATTAGTTTTGCTTTCTGTTGCCAATTTTGGAGGAAAATCATTATCTTGACTTATTTGCAATAAAGCGCTTTCTATTTACTCAGTACAATATAAAATTACATCTCGGCTTTTATCAGAATTAAATTGAGATACAGTGCCCGATTATCGCAGGACATTTCTGACAAGTACGCTTGAGAAATGTAGATGTTGTTCGCGACTAAATTGGTAAGCAATCTTAGGTTAAGAAGCGCCTGTTATACAACATGACAACGACTGTCCTGTGACGGTTAATATCGCCTGCTAAATGATAGGTGAATAATTTTTTGCCAAATACGATTAATTTATTTCATTCATTTAATACTCAACCTCTTACTCCTGAGTTTTGCAAAACAGGTACAGAGTAACAAGAAATTTATAACAGCAGCACATTCCTTACATTTAGACCCAATGAATAGATTTATACTCTTTGAATCTAGGTAATAGTAATAATGAAATAACAATAGTATTTTCCCGGTTAGTTTTGCTTTCTGTTGTCCATATACGATATTCTCTTACGAGTTGTTACGATTTTCAAAATTTAATTTATAGTTTTACGAGTTCTAACGATATTTTCTGACAACCTTTTACGAGCTATTCTCGAGCTTTCACGACTTCTTCAGATATCCGAAAATTTAACGCACCCCGTCCAGCGACTATAGAAATTTTGATTTTGAAGCGTTTACGAGCTTGTTACGGTGTCTTTACGATGTCTTTAGGAGTGAAATGCGATGTAGTAAAATAAATCGTAGCTAACTCGCAAACGACTCGTAAAAGAAATCCTTTGCGAGGTCTTCCCGAGTTAGTAAAGAGTAAACGCGAGTCATTTACGATCACCACGAGTTCTTTACGGGTGATATGCGATGCGTTTTCAAGTTAAATTAGGACTTTGTTATTTATTCAACTTGCAAGTTTTACGAGAATTTTGACATCTCAAAAATCCTCGTAAAACTTACACGAGTTCAGACGATTTCACACGAGTTGTCAATACCTCTTTACGAGTAACTGAGAGTTAATTGCGAGTACATTGGGAGTCTTTGCGATCGAATAAGAGTTGCAAAAGTAAGAACTCGTAAGGAAATCTTGCATATGTGAATGGGGTTAAGCGATGTAAGGTCCAGTACCTCATACTGTCCAACAGGAAAACGAATATCATCTGATGGTAAACATCGCCTAATAAAATTTAGGTGAACAATTATTTGCCATAGTACCAAACGATCCATTGATTCACTGCTCAAATCATTACTCTTCAGTTTCACAAAACAGGAAACTTACAACAGCAGCACATTCCTTACATTTAGACACAAGGAATGAATTTATATACTTCGAATCTAGGTTATTACAATATTATTTCCCCGGTTGATTAACTATCTTTTATTAATTTGTGTTTCATTTATCCGACCTAGTGGAAAATCATTATCTCGACTTATTTGCAATAAAACGGTTTCTATTTACACGGTACAATATCAAATTACATCTAGGCTTTTATCAGAATTGCATTTAGATGCGATGCCCAATTCTCGCAGGACATTTCTGACAAGTACGCTTGACAGATGTAAAAGTTGTTCCCAGCTAAATTGGACGAACTGCAACTACTACTGCCCTAAAGGAAAATAAATTTCTCGTGATTGAAAACATCTCCCACCAAATTATAAAATGCGACAGAGCCAAACGATTCATTTATTTTATGTTCAAGTCAAAGTATTACAAGAAACGTATAACAGCAACACATTTATTACTCGGTTTGGTACAGATAAATTCGGCAATATATATTAGAATCTAAACAATTTTTTATCCAGTCTGTCCACCTGTCAATTCAATTCACTTCAATACCAATTAAAGATTTAAAGGTTCAGACTGGATTCTATAATAAGCAATTGTTCAAAGATGTACCATGGATTTAGACCAAACAGAGTAATACCTTTGCAAATGCATATAATGATATTTAAATTGTATTTGCAGCAATTGTGTTAGTATAAGTATAAAATAATGGAAAAGCATTTAAATGAAAAAGACAATAAATATGCAAATGAATATCAGAGAATACAATGTATGAATTTAAGGATATGTTGACATGGAACTCAATATATATATAATTCTGATTGCAAAAAGTTCATACAGCATAACATTTTTATTTGGAATTGAATGCTTTTGGTTGGGTGTAGCAGAAATTTGAACTATAAAGTAACGCAAGTTGGTTTTGATAACAATGAAGCATTATGTTAATTTTACGTTCCAATTTTCACATTGAAAATTAAAAGGTTAACTTGCTTCTTCAAAAAAAAGTTTTCACTTATAATTAATACTGTTTAAGATATTGTTTTACATACATGAAAAACTATTATCAGAATAAAATTGAGATACAATGTCCGATTCTTTACATATAATTCTAACAACGCTTGAAAAATATAGTATTTGTTCCAGTTAATTAGGACAGGAATAATTTGGGAGAAGGCTACAGAAAATACTTTGCATTCCGTCTAAGGTGAACATTTGAATTGAGAAAAAAACTCTCCGTTTATAAATGCCATTGCCTATCCAAAGTTTTATAACGAAAGAATCAAGGATATTGATATTTTCTTATTCGGTTGGCTACATCAACAGTTTTTATCTAGACCAATGTTGCAGCCTTACTTTGGGAATCATCAAATGTTTTGAGACATCGCCAGTTTAAAGATGGATATGATATTTACTTCAAAAATCGCTTCCTAAAGTTTTTATTTAGCTTGCAAGTTCACTGAATTTACTTGTTGATGTCCATTTTGGATGTAAATTATCAGCTTAACTAACTTGGAATAATGTTCCTAACTAACACAGATTTACTTCTTCTTTCATGAAAGCGTGGTCAAGATACGTTACTTGATACCTCATTGTATATCTGACATGTACATTTTACATATTGCATTATGGAAATATATATATCTGCACAATGTAAACCAAACCATAAGATGGTTTGAAACAGTGATTGTAAGCCAAAATCCGCAATGGTTTCACGGTCATCAGAGCACCAACCTCTTTAAAATGCATTAAAGATGTCGATAAGTAATTATGATGTATTAGCATTTTAATGATTATTTATTTCCATACACTACTATATATACTAAAATGAAATACTACTAAGCCGTCGTAAAAAATACTTCTTGTTATTTCAAACCAAGATGATTGACCTTTTAT
This sequence comes from Arcuatula senhousia, assembly GCA_963971305.1. NCBI lineage: Eukaryota > Metazoa > Mollusca > Bivalvia > Mytilida > Mytilidae > Arcuatula > Arcuatula senhousia. Next base: position 51,550,670 of record OZ020304.1, on the reverse strand, counting down.
GTGTGTAAAGTATATAACAAAATTGAATTGGACGGTCCTTTTTCGATAAAAATTATTGACTCCAAGAGTTCCTTCTGCGAAAGGTATTATACATCTATCAATGGAGACACAACGGGTAATTCGCAACATCGATGCCAAAACCTAAGGCATATGATAAAGATAAAAAATCAGTAGGTTCTCTAGACCCTACTAAATTGTTAAGACATTATATTCTTTGATGTTTACAAATTAATAAAATATAACAGGCACAAAAAGTTTTAAGATAACTACCTTATATAGCAGTGTTAAGCTTAGACATCTTACCTCATGGACTTCAAAATCCATCTGAGGCATCTTTACCAACCTATCACTTAAATCCCTGCAAGATCTTATCACCCAACTAAAGTATTGATCCTAGTAAATATTATGCAAAATCTTCCCAAACAGACAGACATTCTGCTAATGAATGGCACCTCGTTCATATAATTAAACCTATTTCATGCTTAACTGCCCAACATGTCTGATGCGTCCGATAAACACATTTTTATCTGCGTAAAATATTGCATTGATCAAGTACGGATATTTTATATTGGAAGTAGGTTAAACAAAGGTTAAATGATTTCTGATTGTTTCTCATTAATTAAAATGATATGTCTTAGTGGTTTAATCATAACAACATTTAAAGACATAGTAAAGTATATTGTCTAGTTCTAAAGTGTAGATTAAAAATGAATACCAAAGATGTTTGATGACCATATAAAGGTTCTATAATTAAATTATTGCTATCTGATCATTTGTAATGATAACTAAATTTATTTTTTAAAGTCGACAATTGAGCCTATAATTTAAGTACATACTACCTACAATTATTTTTTTAATATGAGATAGGCATTGCCTAAATGCGAGCACAGCAAAAATATAAGATGTCAATGAACATCTTAATTGTATATTTAGAGTTGAAGAAAGCCCCCCCCCCCCCCTATACCATGAAACAAAAGATGGATCCTCATTTTGGCTTTCATATGACGGAGTTCCACGCTTAAATTGAGGAATACAATCGTATACAATTCAGAATGTAAGATCTAGAGGACCCCATTCCCGAAAAGACGTGGACACTTTTGATGCACTGTTTAGATCATATTTATTTATATTTTATTCAGTGCATTTTCTAGAACGTTCAGTTTGGGACGAGGTATTTGGGGTAAATGAGCGCAAAAAAAGAAAATATAAAAATGAATAAAATTGTTTTACTTAAAAATTAAAATAAATCATCGTCATCAGAATATTTTATGCTTGATCTATATTTACAAAGAACATTTTTGGAAGGCCATTAACAAAATTGGCAATTATCTTCAAATTCACATCGAACCTGTGTGCACGTGAATTTGTGAGAAGTATATCCGGACGAAAAAAAAATCAATATCAGCATTAGACAAATTTTTCGCGGGAAATTGTTGTAGAGCCCTCCGCTCTCGTGGACACTTTGTGCCCGCTACGAGATGTGCTCGCTATAACATGCATAATAATTTTCTGCCTAAAAGTGCTGTAAGCTTGACTGATATAAATATGCACCATCATCGGCAAATTCAGCTACTGATTTCTTAACATTTATTTTATAAAGAAAAAAGTAATAGTATAATATTATACTCTTATTCTTGCTAATATTTATACTTTTTAATATACTGTGAATTAATTTATTTTCGTGGATTGAAAAAGTCTCAATTCGTGAATTTTTAATTTCGTGCTTTGACACCTGCAATATATAAAACAATGTTAAATTTACTTTTCATCAGAAACTTTATTTCTTGGTCTAGTACCATCTACGAAAACCACAAAAATTGATGCCCCACGAAAAATATTTTAACCACAATAAACAATTGAAATGTGCTTCATTTTTTATTTTTTTATTTTTTGGGTCATAATAAAGTTATTAAAAAACAATGTAACGTTACTTGAATGTAATGAGGAAATTAATATTTTCTTTGTTGCTATTGTTGGCTTAATGAAGACGAATATGTAAAGATGATAAACAAGAAAGAATTTGGAATAATTGAAAAAAGTGTGGGATTCAATCTAAACTATAGATGGTCATATATTGAGCTTAACTAACTAGTTAAATAGCCAAGGTAACGCTGTAAGATGAACAACAACTTTTACAAAAGTCAGGTTTAAATTCTCTTTTGAGTATTTGTTTGATTTTTTTCATGAGCAGTTCTATCCGTTTTCATAAGATCTCCTAATATATTCCAAATGTACATCATTTTGGTTGAAGGCCAGATGCAATGAAAAAGGGGGGAAAATGTTCTTGTGGTTTCGTTTTTTTTGTAGTAGTTTTGTAACAGCCGTATTTGAACATCTTTGCAAACCTGGTCTTTTATTGGCGTTTCATAATATGGTCGTCCAGCATAATTTTAATTATTTCAATTGTACAAAAATCAAAAGTTATATATTTAAAAGGTTGATATCATTTTACACCAGATTTTATCCCCAGGATGTCAATAAAGAACAAAAATCATGTTTCGGACATAAAAAACAACTTATATGGCTTATGATTTTTCCATAATCATTTAGAAATTTTATTTCAACTAGGTCCCATAGTTCAATAGAGAACGAACGCATAAACAACATTTAAAGGTACTTGATTGGTAAAATCAGAAAAAAATATAGAAAATGGTTTTAATCAATGTTTTTGAAAAAAAATGCTGTATCAATATTCAGAATTTCAAAGTGTAGAGCAAGTGATTTTTTATTGTTTTATCAAAACTTGAAACTGGTGTATGGAACTCATGATTAGGTGGTCGAAACATTTACTCTAAACCAGCTTCTAGTGGATACATCGCTGAAATTTATTATTATATTTATTATTATCATTATATTTGAACTTGTCAATTTGTCATGCTGGACAATATAGAAGAAAATGAAATGTGGAATAAGTGTACGCGACACAACCTACATTATAAACGTATATTTTAAATATCCACAATGGAAAACAGCCAGCAGCCTTCAATGTGACCGGCGGTCGCTGCTCGCTGTTTTTTCAATTGGTCCCTGGATTAAAAATAAAATACATATGATTCAAGCCCAATCCCAACTTAAGTTACAGATTATTTTTAAAATATTATAACAGTTAAACCTTTAAATACCAATTTGTTTTAAAAGGGTTATTTGAACAGTAAGTTTAAATATAAGCTGTCAGCATCTTATTCAAAATCACAGCATTGTTATCCGGACGGTGTGTTTTGCTTAACGCTGTATTACATGATCGGCTAAGATTTGTATGTGGTCATTACAGTTTTATGGATATACATAAGTGATGGTCAATGAATCCGAATGATTGGATAAATCCATTACAAGATTGACCGATAAGTACCATTTACATATAAGTAGTAACTCCCAAGATATTAATAAAGTAAACAAGTAATGTAGCAAATATAACGGTAATTGTAGGTATAAGTGATTGATGATAAAGTATATTGAAATTCTGATCTAGATCCGACCAATAATTTTATAATGAACGAGGGTTGCAAAACACCAGTTATCAAATAAGTTAAGGAAAGAAGCAGAGGTACCAATGGGGTATCCGAATATCAAAAGTCCGAAAGGGCAGAGACAAAACCAGTAAACACCAACAAGAACGGGACAAAAACAGACAACATGTAAAACATGGAAACACAAAATAACTGAATATCAATCAACAACGCGAACTCCAGTCGAAACAAGAGTGAACTCAGGTGCTCCGGAAGAGTAAGCAGTTAAGACTAGAACAAAATATGATGCTTTGTTTTTTTATTATTAAACACTATATGAATTCAATTCTGTACAACCCCATGTAACAGGGTTTGTACCATTTCTTTGTATGAAAGTAGTCTTGCTTTTTGCACGTTTTTATTTATGAATTATTTTGACCGTTTAAAACTTATATAGCTACTTTTGAGTAAGTTGAGCTCATTCTAGATTCAATTATAAACATTAAAGTTTGAAAAAAAAGATAATCCACACATCGAATGAACTAAAAATGAAAATAACAGTTTCATTAATGTAATGATTTTGATAAGATTTTCAGTTTACACCACTTAATCAAAAAAAAAAGGATTCAGTTTGCATCAACCTTTATTACATAATCGAATGTAAATTGTAAACATGAAACATCATAATGAGTCTGATTTCTGACATAACATCATTTTCAACCAAATAGACATGGAATCAAATTCTGACAATATCCAAGTAAAATTAATTTCTTTGCTATTCTGCTGGAAATTTTTGATTGATGTCCCTCATAATTATTACGGAACCTCCATATTAAGGTGTCAGGTTGATGTGAAATACTCGGCTTGTTATTACAGCTATAGATGTCAAACATTGTTATCTATCACGTACTAAGCGGGTAAGTTTATTTCCCCAGACATTGGTTTTAATTAAAGGAATGATATAATGAATTTTAATTTGATAGGGATATGTCGGTATGTCTTGGTCAATACGAGAATGGGGATAACAGAACAAGTGGAATTGCACCATGGTATATTCAAGTGATTGGCATAAATTGAGAAACTGTCGGTTCTCTTTCCTACATTTGTCAGTCGGGTTTTTTGGTCAATTGATCGCGAGTATAGATAGAAAGACGTTTTGCCTGATTCAAGCAACTATTCTGAAACATCAGTACAAAGTCGGGATTATTGGCATCTTGTTTCTTTGGTATATAACTACCATCTTGTTAGACATATTGAGATAGTAATAATTTGGTTCCCCAGTTTGGTATTTTTGGTTATACTGTACTATGCTCTTCATATTCATACAGTGTTTGGCATTTTCAATATTTTTGGTAGAGCGCCTCTGATGAGTCTTGAATAGACGAAACGCGCGTCAGGCGTAGCAAAATTTATTGTCTGGAACTTTGTTGTCATTTGTATTTCGAACACACGTGAAGGTTAGCACTGCTGGTGGAGTTTAAATTCCCCGAGGTTAGCCCGCTCCGGCACCAACACTTTTGAGTTGGAGAATACATCAAAGCTTTAAATTATCCGTCTAAATTTCAAAATTGTCTAAACCCTAAGGTTCTTCCTACCCCAGACATAGGTTGAATATCATAGTAATAATTTGGTTCCCCAGTTTGGTATTTTTGGTTATACTGTACTATGCTCTTCATATTCATACAGTGTTTGGCATTTCCAATATTTTTGGTAGAGCGCCTCTGATGAGTCTTGAATAGACGAAACGCGCGTCAGGCGTAGCAAAATTTATTGTCTGGAACTTTGTTGTCATTTGTATTTCGAACACACGTGAAGGTTAGCACTGCTGGTGGAGTTTAAATTCCCCGAGGTTAGCCCGCTCCGGCACCAACACTTTTGAGTTGGAGAATACATCAAAGCTTTAAATTATCCGTCTAAATTTCAAAATTGTCTAAACCCTAAGGTTCTTCCTACCCCAGACATAGGTTGAATATCATAGTAATAATTTGGTTCCCCAGTTTGGTATTTTTGGTTATACTGTACTATGCTCTTCATATTCATACAGTGTTTGGCATTTTCAATATTTTTGGTAGAGCGCCTCTGATGAGTCTTGAATAGACGAAACGCGCGTCAGGCGTAGCAAAATTTATTGTCTGGAACTTTGTTGTCATTTGTATTTATCATTCCCGTAGTATACATGTTAAATTTAATTTTATTAAGACAAGCAACGAATTTCATGTTAGGGACAAACCATTTAACTTGAAGGGGTTGGGGCCTTAGCTCTTTTCCTAAAAAATATTTTGAAAACGAATTTTGATGAAAAAAATATTTTGACAGCAGATAGTACGAATTTTTTTTCTATATCAGGATAAAATATTGATGATAATAAAAACAAATCTGTCGCATACCCCGGTCGTGATGCCTTGATAAATATTTTCGGGCCGACACAAACAACCAAGGCCCTTTCCAAGTAAAATGGTCCGTCCCTTAAATGTTCTTTTACTTTTTGTGTAAAAAAGACTAGAAGTGCAAAAAGTTAAATACGTTTCATTGTAAAACAAAATAATAACAGGAAAGACAAAAACTTGAAGTTAAAAGCTGTTTTTAAACGTTGACTGCAAAAAGGTACAGTAAAGCATTGATAGTAAAGAACAACAATTGAGGAGTCAAACATCGGAAGGTCGTGTCTTGGAAAAAACATAGCCAAAAAAAAAAATAACAATGGTACTTGTTAGCATAGACATCGGAAGAAAAAAAAAAGAAAAATCGACCGATTGAAGCGTGAAAAATTACAAATACCGAAACGCTGGTATAAACGGTTGATTTGGATATGCAATATATCAATATTTTGAGGAGTAACCTCCTATCAGTAGCATTTAAATCAAAACATTGGAAGGTCAAATTCCAAAAACGAAAAGTACTCAAAACCAAAACGTTCGAATAAGGAAGCCAAATCCAGCACCGAGGATATCGACCATGTGCATTTCAAGGAAAGAAACCTGGTGTTTTTAACAATTTTGAATTGAAATATCGGAAATTTAAGCGGCAAAAATATTAGACATTTTATGGTAAATCGTGTCAGACAAGTCTGACAACAAGGCTTGTGTTTACCCTCGAGGACCCCTGGTTCACCAGCAGCGGTTAGGTTTAAGGTTATCTGTTCATGTCTTTCAGCCATATTCAACCAGAAATATGGATGAACAGAGGTGATCGGAGAACATTGTGCTCATTACAAAAAATAAGGGAATGACATCTTCCTAAATCTAAACATGTTTTATATGTACGCTTTTTTCGTTCGTAATACAGTTATATTTTTTTCAGGTGTTTTATTTTGGTATTTATTTTGTTTTGTATTTTTATGTTTCCCTTTGTCTCCACTTAATTGCTATAGAGTTAATTAATAAATAAATATCTTGTTCTGATTTTATTGAGCAGCAAAAGATTATACTTAAAATCAATAGCTCGATCCATATCTGTATTGTTGTGGCGCAGTTGCATAAACTGTTGTTTTATGTCCTTTCGAAAATAAGCAGAAAGTGATTTATTTTAAAAGTTTTAACCTGGTTTATTTGAAACCACCATATTGAAATGCGATTTACGGTTGTAATCCCATTTTTAATAGTAACAGAAAAAAAACCATCTTTGTGTATTAATCTTTGGATTAATGTGGATGTGATCCATCAAAATAATACATGTATTATCTGTTTAATTTTCTGTAAGAGACATATGTCTGGGATTCTGCCGTATGTTTGATTATTTTCAACCACAGCAAATTGGGCACCAAATGTAACAAAACACAAAGACTACTATATATGGGCATTACAATAATAGACCTGTGATTAGTTTTTTATAGTTTGAATCGTCTGCAAACGCAAAATCCACACATAAAAAACAAAACAAAACAAAACGCTCTCTCGGACAGACAATTTTTACAACGGGAATAAACGGATTCCTCCCAACGTGTTATAGCTTTTGTAATTGTACATTTATAATGTGATTTATTACCATTCATGTTAGATAAAACAGTTGAGAAAATAGTGTAAATGTATTATGGTAATGTAAGAAGCAGCGGTACCAATGGGGTATCCGAATGTCAAAAGTCCGAATGGGCAGAGACAAAACCGGTAAACACCAACAAGAACGGGACAAAAACAGACAACATGTAAAACATGGAAACACATAATAACTGAATATCAACTCCAGTCGAAACAAGAGAGAGTCATTCATTATAAATAAAGCAAAGAAATTAATGACACTTTACTGACCAATAGCCTCTCTACATCAACCCAAACCTGGTCATAACCAATGTGTCAAAATAGTTGAAACAATTTACTAGAAACTTGTTTTACTCATTGATGAGTGATAGGCTAATTATTGATGTACTCACTGTTTGTGCTAAAAACACCACAGAGAAACACTTAATTTAGAACAACTGATCCCATGTTTTGATTCTCTTTAATCCTTTTCAATGCCCAGAAACCATGCGTGTTTACCACCGATACTTTCTTGTATCCCTTTGTCACTTTATCAGTTGGTAAGAATGAATATTGATTTGGAAACACAATTCATTTACGATGCTTACATTTTGTTCTATAATGGTTCCACCGCATTAACTACACACTGTATATTTCCACCTTAATTGTACACCTATCTGTACACCTATCAGTATTACTGCACCATTTTTGATAACGATGCTATTGTTGTTTATTATGTTGTGTGATACTAATCATGGGCTATTAATACCGATCTACTAGATGAATTCTAGTAACCCATAACAAAGAATCATGGTGATGAATATTGAACGGTGATGATATTCAAAATCAATGAGAAAATAAAAACTTCTTGATGATGGATGAAATCAGATTTGCATTTCAAATTGACGTAAGTATAAGAGTAGAAGACAATAAATTCTGAAATCTATTGAATACAAAATCAAGAAAGAGGTCAAAGGGGGTGTGACCATTTGCTCAAATTGAACTTAAATTTTAGTAGCACCGTCAAGTTCTATATACAATTAATTCATTTTAGTACAATGCTGAAATTCAATCGTTTTTCTCCAATTGGCAAAGAATTAGAGACAAAAAAGAAAACATGTTTTTGGATGCTTCAGAAATTCTTTTTCATTTCAAATCATTCGTTCTAAGAATCATTGATAACAAACAAAATAATTGCGAATCAAATTATTGCATTACTTAGCTTGTTTCAAAAACAGCATTGATTTGTTAAAAATCATTGAAGGGAAGTATGTTTATCGTCGTCGACAAGTGTTCATATAGAGGAACAATCTCAAATGTCCGAAAAAAATGACAAAAAAGCAGACATACCAAAAGAAGCAAAGGTGTACCAAAGGGGTAATCAGTATCATAAAACCGTAAAGACAAAGACAAAACCGGCAAACAAAAAATCATCACAACAAAACAAACCACATAATAACATAAAACACACACACACACACATAACAACAAAACCGCATTCAGCAACGCGAACTCAAGTCGAAACGACAGTGAACTCAGGTGCTCCGGAAGAGTAAGCAGTTCCTGCTTGCTATAGCACACCCGTCACGTTGCCAAAGATCGATTAAGTGTTGGTCAAATCCGGAAAGGATGACATTACAAAACTCTATGTCAAACCAACATCTGTGCTCATCTGAGAGATAGAAATCCCGTATTTGTATACAAGCACATGATGTCGTCCGTAAAATTTCTTGAGTGATGACAACAACCTGGGAGCATCGTATCCCTGTGTTAACAATTTGCTTGTCAGCCGTGTGGCTCTATCAAGGAAGTCGTTGTACTCCCCACATGCTCTGGAATAGCGAATCAATTGTGACACGTAAACTCCATATGCTGGAGCGGACGGAATGTTGATCCAGATCCAGATATGAAGCGGACCTCCTAGAATCTGTAGTGTCCTTTATCTCAAGTTCCTTCGGATATATGAGATGTAAATAGTCACCAAATCAAGGATTGTTTAGTGAAAGGACATCATCAATATAACGAAATGTGAGATTGAAGGATAAAGCAAGTTTGCGGTCCTTCTTGTCTAGAAGTGATTGTAAGAAGTCCACTTCATATGAATGAAGAAACAAATCGGCAAGCAATGGTACACAATTTGTGCCCATTGGGATACCTATTGTTTGCTGAAAAACACGTCCACCAAACTGAACAAATATGTTGTCGATTAGAAAGTTGAGCATTTCTATTATTTGATCTTCTGTTAATTTGTTTTTCTTGCTAGACTCTTGGATGACAAAGTAAGTCTTTTTTATAACCGACTACCAAATACTTGTACCTGCGTTTTCCGTTCTTTTTTGATAAAGCTACGTTCAATCAGCTGTGCCAAACGAGATTTTAGTTGTGAATGTGGAATTGAAGTATATAATGTAGATAAATCAAACGTTTTAATGCTATTGCATGATGAAAATGACTTAGAATGGAGATTTTCCATCAGTTCTTTAGAATTTTTGAGAATCCACATTTGATTGACGCCATTTCTAGAGTAACAACAATCGAAATACTTTTGAATACTTGATTTTATTGCCGTCAATATTGATGTTAACAAAACTGAAAGAGGCTTAGTTGTACATTTGGATGACCCAGCAATAAATCGTTGCTTGTATGGAGTTTTATGTAACTTTGGAATCCAATACAAGGATGGAACGTCATCGTTCTTTTTGTCAACAGAAATGTCAAAGGAAGAAATGACAGAATTATGATTGTTGATTATTTCCTCCTTTGACAGTGTTGTTGCTGTATATGTGGTGCTTTTGCTAGTACAACCAACCCCTAGCTGTTAAACAATCAATATAGTGTCTTTTGCATACGAAAATGATGTTGTTAGGCGCTTTATCAGCAGGTACGACAACATATTTGTCATGTAAGGTGGACAATGTCTTCGCATTTGAAGAGACCGAAATGGCTACGACTTGGTAAAGACATTTCAAAAGAAATGCTCAGTTAAACCGGGTTTTATGATGCCAAATTCTCTATTTCATTACAATCTTAGAAAGAAGGCATCCAAGCTTAAAAAGCTTTGTACCACAAACATTTATGAACTTCAATAGTCTTTCCAAATATAATGTAAAATTCAAGTTCATTACATTAAAATTATTGAAATTTTATTCAATCTGGTTAGGATAGAACAATTCTCAACGCTTAATTAAAAAAACAACTGTCTAGACCACCGTTATTATACTACCAGAATTTCATTTTCTCAGTATCAAACCATCGATCTGAAACTGATTGGCGAGAATAAATCACCCTTGAGTTTCCAATTTAGGCAATTTTAAGTTCAATTATGTGTTTGATATATCAATAACTTAATCTTATATCCTCTTCAGGTTAACTTTCCTGGTAATTTAATGTCATCATCATTAGGTCATCATTTGTAGTTTTATTCACAGCTACAGAAATATACTTAAACAAAACTCAAGCGAGTTTTTTCAATTGGTTAAACACTGAAGAAATGCAGATGCAACATATTGAACTGTTTGCATGTCAAGGAGTTTGGAAATTTTCTAATATATTTTCATTATATATATTTCCCGTTTTCATTGTCCTAATTCACCTCGGCAAATTCTTACTAAGAGTTTATGAGTGTTGAACAAAACTGATAAAATCTGATTATATGTACAGTTTAAAAGTGACATTCATGTTTTTTAGAAACTCATGATTGTCGTAGTTGTAACCTATTTCAGCAAATGTCTGATAGAACTATGTCCCCATTGGTGCATGAATGTAAAATATCATTGCTCTAGTTCAAATTTCTCAAAAATTAAAGTATTGCCATCACGGAAATGGACAAAATATAATTTCCCTGAACAGCTTGAACTAATTGAAGGTCAGTGTACGTCGGCGAAGAAGCTGAACAGTTCAAAATTCGATTAACCAATCAAGATCCAATAATTTGTAATAGTAGTTGGAACATGACTCTTTTGAAATGGTTTAAGGCTTTCAGTGATCAATCATTTTGACTTCCGTACCATTAACTATATAAAATCACTGTATATAGCCGCGTCTTGTATTAATTATTCAGAAACTAATTCTAAATTTTGACCGAAAGATCCATCAATATGTCTTTCTGTTTCTAATAGCAGATTTTTGTCTCTGTAAATATATTTTGTTCCATAATTTGTCAATGTTTTTGACTTAAGGTGACTAACGAAAGGTAAAATCTTTTATAATGACCCTGGTAAAGTGTGTTCACGTAAAAATGTTTGTTTTGCTATTTTTGTTATCTATTGGTCTTTTGCAAATATCTAAATAATAAAAACCGAATAAAAAACATTATCCTTACTTGTTTATTTTTTTTTCTTCGACTCAAATGGGTTACCATAACCTATCGGCAACATCTCTCGTGATTTCTTCCATGTGAGACTTACCAGCTGTGATAATACTATTTCTCTATCCTTTATGGGTTAGTTATTTAAATAAAAGTTTTGATAGGTGAATTGGTTGCAATATTAGTACATTTTACAGGAGTAAATAAAGGTAACAAAACTACCGAATTGAGATGATCAATCTCATATATCCAAGAATAAAAGACAAAGCAAGGCAGATAAACACCAGCGAAATTGAAGATCGCAATGGTCCTGACTTGGTACAGGCATTTCAAATGAAATGGTGAGTTGACCCAGGTTTTATGGCGCAAAACCTCCCTTGTCCATTGCGATCTTAGGGTCCGGTAACACAAAGCACAACACGGTTGTAATTATATATAAATATACAAATTAATGTGGTAAAAAACTTCTTTTGATAGTTTAGCCTTTATTATATGTTGCAGCAAAAAAATAAATACACCATTGGATTCAGGCATGTTTTTTCTAGAATCAAGTGTAAGATAATTTTGATAGAAGTTGTAATAAAATTGCAATCGGCCTGTAAACTTTTGAAGCGGACAGGTTTTAAATTAGGTCATGGAAGCCATTATCTTCACCAGCAAGACAGAAATGTACTAGGGGATTTCCCAGTTTTAATCAACCAATAGTATCTGAGAAAGCTTCACCCGGTGCAAGGTCAACAGCACCTGGTTTGACCCCTTGCAAGTTTACATCAATGTTATTTTTTCTTTTGATAGTTTAGCCTTTATTATATGTTGCAGCAAAAAAATAAATACACCATTGGATTCAGGCATGTTTTTTCTAGAATCAAGTGTAAGATAATTTTGATAGAAGTTGTAATAAAATTGCAATCGGCCTGTAAACTTTTGAAGCGGACAGGTTTTAAATTAGGTCATGGAAGCCATTATCTTCACAAGAAAGACAGAAATGTACTAGGGGATTTCCCAGTTTTAATCAACCAATAGTATCTGAGAAAGCTTCACCCGGTGCAAGGTCAACAGCACCTGGTTTGACCCCTTGCAAGTTTACATCAATGTTATTTATAGAAATTCACCTGGTTAAACGCACTCATTTAACCTTTCCCTTCAGTACACTTATAAAGGAAGTATCTAGAGGATATTCCGAAAGATAAACCCGGTGTGAGGTCAACAGCACCTGGTTTGACCCCTTGGTATAAAAAGGGAATTGAAATTTCACGTGGTTACTTTTATGTAAACTGGCCATCAAAGAATCGATGTATTTGGGTTTGGTTTATCAGCTTTTATTAGGTAAGTGTTTGTCATTTTAAAGAATATAATTATACGTTATTTTATATATGATATATATATTTTGATTTTCAAACACGTCAATCTAGTTTTTATGTATTTACAAAATGTATTTATTAAACTTTATTTTATTAGGGACAGACCATTTAACTTGAAGGGGGTCCTTGGTTTTTTGTTTTGGTTAGAAAATTTTTTCCCCGCGGTAAAAAAATATTTATTTTTTCGAAGGCATCACAACAGAATATTTTTTTTTATTATTATCATTGTTTTATATGGCAGAAACCCTTCTTCAGAATATTTTTTTTACCCTCTGCTGAAACAATATTTTTTTTTCATCAAAAATAATTTTTAGAATATTTTTTTTTTAAGGAAAAAAAACAAGCCCCCCCCCTCGGTCCCTTAGTATAATAGTTTATCAACTACAATGTTTTTGTGTGGATTCAAAAGTTTCATCGCTTTTTCTTCTGAATGCGCATATGCGGAATTGACAATGATTACACAATTTGAGGGAAACTTTTCAAATATATCAAAATTGATGTAATATATATACATGTACATGTATGTGTGTGTGTGTGTGTACATGAAGCATAGTTGCAAATCGAATTATGGTTTAAGTGTCGACTATTATTCTCGAACGATTTGCTGTTTCGTTCAAATTGCGGTTTAAAATTTAGGCCTTATTCAAGTGAAAATTTCCGGTAATTAAATTATTAATTTCGGGCGTGGGGCGGCACGGTCGGAATTTTTTTTCGTAATAATTTCCTCGACAACTACTTATCACAGCCTCTTGATTTTTGGTATGCAGCATCAGCATTAGCTCCTTTATCATTAGTTAAGGTAACGTACCCCTTACTCCATGACCCTCCTCTTGGGCTACGACTTTCAACGATGGATGTAGCAAAACCATTTTGCGGCTCTTGAGGAGTGCCGCGCTAAATGTTTAAGACTAGCGTAAAAACGAAAATATCCTACATTTAAGGGTTTATCTGGAAATTTATTAACATATTAGATTGAAGTATCCTCAAACACATAGTTATATATGAAAGCATACAAAAAGATAAGTTAAAGTGTGTTTGAAAGAATTGTTTTTGCTCCTTTGAGGTCAACAGGCTGGAATGGTAATCCTCACAAAAGAAAAAATAGGGAAGCATGTTTTCTTTTCAAAGCCTTGAAAGGAATGTCGCAGATTCATACAAAGGGCGATTTTTAACCATACAAATAACCGCATCCTTCTATATAGCAGTTCAATAAGTAAAAGTTAAAACGTTAAGTCTATTATTATTTTCATTTGTTTATTGTAGAAATGAACCTAAAAGCACTGAGGACAAACAGTCAAGTTTCGCGATACAGATAATAGACAGTTTTTATGTTCAGTTGATGGAAATATATGTAAAATGGATCTTGTAGAAGTAAAAGAAGCACACATGCTGACATAAGAGGAATTCGACCATGCCAGGAAACCATTGCAGGAATATTTTTACTCAAATAGGCCGTCAGACCGATTATATAATAAAAAGGAAAGACATATGACTGTGTGAAAAAATGGGAACTTAAACCTGATTGGGGAAGCTTACCATTACCTTGTCTATGCATGTATTAAAGAGAATGGACTCTATTAACCTTCAACAAACATAGAAATTTCAATGACTTCGATCCATAGCATTTTTTTAACTTTTGTCAGCTTTTTTCCTGGTATATTGAAAACAAAAAAGACAATAGTGAGATATTCCATGTCTATTGTGAAGAGGGAGGACATGACACTTTTGTATATCAAAGATAAATGTCATATGAATAAATAAAAACACTATATTACGTGGAAGCTTTTATTTATTTTTGCATCATTCTTTAAATATTATTCTATGGATTTTTTTCTTGTTGTCTTGTTGTCTTTTGTATATTGTTCAATTATTCTCAAGTCTAGCCTGTGGGCAATGATGGTCTAATTTGTTTAACAAGTTATGGTACACCATTAATATTTGGTATGCAGTTGCATAAGTATCAGTACATATCAAAATCAAAAGCGTTTCATCTGTATGTTCCTAAAGCCACGATCAAATGACAAAAATAATCACTTATTCAAACAATACAACAAACAAAAATCATGATACAACCGTCAAAACCGCTATCAGCAACATGAACTCATGACGAAGCGAGAATGAACTTGACACCCAGGTAAAAAAAAAGGGTAGCCAGTACCTGTTAATCATAAAACAGAGCATACATTTTAGTGGACAATACATAAATATATAAAAGAAATCAAAAACCCCTTTGTATATTTATATACACGGTCACACTTGTAATAAATAATAATAATAAAAATTAATGCTCTCAAGAACGCTACCTGAATAAACAACAATTGTTGAACGGTTACCTTGATTTAGCAGTAAATGTTATTTTGACGTCACTTCCGTCAATATGTAATAGCAATCATTTTTAGAAAACGTATGCTAAAATGGATTAAAATTTCAATTCAATATTTGATTGTGTCCCTATCAATTTTTTATTTAGTTTGTATTATTTGTGTTATTTCTTTTAAGTCGGGTTTCAATCCATTAAGACAAAATTAGCAAATACGTTCAAGAATATTAACAGTGAGGATTATATATGAAAAGACTGAACGCCTCGTTGTGCAATAGATCAATACATTAGGGCCAACGCTTTTTCCAATCTTTTTACTGGGCAAATGTACCGATCTTGCAAAGTTGTGTAGAAAAAATTTAACCCCCAACATATGCCCATTCGAAAAGAAATTTAAGCTCATTCAGAGTGCAACTAAATACTTTATATAACTTATATTTTTGTTTTTTATTGTTTTAACCATTGTGATGTTATGACCTTTCTATGGTTGAATTTAGTAAAATCAATCCAAACATGTGTTTTATGTAAATGTCTTATCTAACTGTTATTTTGTGAGACAATAGAAATCCCAAATGTCAAGTTTTCAAAGACAATAAGTTTCTCGTTTGAAATATTTGGAGAAATCAATAGCTAATCTTGTACAATATTACATGAAGTCATCCAATTGTCGCGAATTTTGATTCCTGTAATTGTTTTAATGTCAAAAATCTAGACAAAAAGTAACCCAATAGATTTCATTGCCGTTTCTATTCTTATAGTACAAAATGATTTATATTGGTATGACAGCATTTCTACCGATGGTAATATATATCATTAGTTTTGTTATTGGTCCTGATTACAAATGTGTAGAAAAATACAATCTTAAATTAAATTCAATTTGATATCATAGGGATAAAAAAAGAAGATTAGTAAATATTTAGCATAATTTATCTGAAATCTGGATCAACGCAAATTACACGTTTTTTTTTCTAAAATATGGAATATTTAGAGCAAATATCTGTGTTGTGTACAAGTTCATAAAGTTTTAACATGTACAAAATTACTGTACAAGTTATAACGTGTCCCGTACACGCACTGGGGCTACTATACTTATGCAGTTAACTTGGTCTGACTCGGACCCTGTTTGCATAAAGAAAATTGCGAAAAACATACCCTATTATGCCAGCGGACAATGTATATCATACCTGTTATGACCAGGTGTGTGTGTGTGTGTGTTGGTGTTTAGCGCCCTTCATCGACGCACCTGGGCCTGTTATGACCAGGTCAAAATTGCTTTGATTTATATATTTTATTGTAAGTAAAGCCGTCTGGGTCATTCACAGAGGTAAGAACATTTTGAACTCAAATAGCCCAGGTACTTCCACTTATAGAATCATTTCAATAGTATTAATTAATGTCTATTTTATCTAGCTAATGCAACCTATTGATCTAAACATATTTGTAACCCTGTTGGTAACGACTGGGCTGAATTTTTACCCCTATTCTTCATCTTGAAGCTTAAAACAGACCCTTTAAACGAAAAGGAGCTTGATTTCAGCCATGACAGAAAGTGGGCCACGCTGATGTTGCCTAACACTGTCCAACTTACATGACAAATATGTTGTTGTACCTACAGACAAAGCACCAAATAGCATCATTTGGTGTGCAAGAAATACTATATTGACTGTTTGACAGCTGAATTAGGGGTTTGTTGTAACAGCAATAGCACCACATACACAGTCGCAAAACTGTCTAAGGAAGAAAATACTGACAATCAAAAATATGTAATTTCCTCCTTCGGCCTTTCTGTTGGTGCCAATAATGATTTTATCCCTGTATTGAATTCCTAAATTACACAAAAAAGCTATACAAACAGCGTTTCATTGCAGGGTCATCCAAATGTACCACTAAACCTATTTCAGTTCTGTTGAATTCAATACTTACGGCAATAAAATCTGGCCTCCAGTTATATAACGATTGTTGTTATTCTAGAAATAGTGTCAATCAAATATATGGATCCTGAAGAATTCGAAAAAAACTGATGGAGATTTTTAACTCTAAATCAGTTTCATCTTGTAAGAGCATCAAACCTTTCGATATCTCTACACTTCTATTTCACATGAACAACTCAAATCGCAATTGATTAAACGCAGCTTTTTCAATATGATTTGAAAACGCAGGTACAAATATCTGGTAGTCGATTATACTGCGACTAACTTTGTCATGAATCAGTCGAAGAAAAAGACCAAATTTACAGAAGACCAAATAATTGACATGCTCAACTATTTCATTGACATCATATTTATTCAATTTAGTGAACGTTATTTTCAGCAAACAATAGGGATTCCAATGGGCATCAATTGTTCACCTTTGCTTGCTGCTTTTTCCATCATTCATATGATGTCATTTCACTGAATAATTCTCGATGTGGTTACTTTCTCCATCTTATATATCCTTCAGAATTTGAGTTAAAGGACACTGTGTATTCTAGGAAGCCTGCTTCATATTCAGATCTACATCTTGAGATAGGCTCTCAAGGTAAACCTTCAACAAAGCTCTATGACAAACGCGATGAGTTCAACTTTCCCATCGTCAACTTTTCTTTCTTGTGGAGCAACATTCCGTCCGCTCCAGCTTATGGAGTTGACGTATCTCAATTGATTCGTTATTCCAGAGCTTCTTGGTTTGTCATAGAGTTTTGTTTTGTCTTCCTTTACCGGATTTGACACATTGTTGGCAACGTGACGGGAGTGCTAGAGCAAACAGGAACTGATTACATTTTCGGAGGACCTGAGTTCACACTCGTTACGACTAAAGTTTGCATTGTTAATTGATAATCAGTAGTTTTTGTGCTTTTGTATTTTACATGTTGTCTGTTTTTGTCTCGTTCTTGTTGGTGCTTTACTGGTTATGTCTCTGCCTTTTTGGACTTTAGACATTCGGATGCCCCATTTGGTACCGCTAGATCTGCTTCTTACATCATATTCAACTAAACAGCAGGGATGGGGTCAATTACATTGAAAAGTAATTAATTAAATTACAATTACTTTTCAAAAATCTTCAATTAGTTACAATTACAATTACTAGAATTTGGAAATGTAATTAATTAAGTTACAAATACTTTTCAAATGTAATTAATTAAATTACACAATTACATTTCATCTTTAATGCAGAACATATACAAAAATGTGCATGTTATGATGCATGCAATTAGCTAAACTTCAGATAAGTTTCAGTCCTTAAACATAACTTCCATCGCATTTAATGTTCATCAAATGTTCAAATGTACTGTACCCTAGTCTACACCTGTCTGGCTTTAATGTTTTGTCCGCCACACTGAAAATTCTTTCAACATACACAGAAGTTGCAGGGATTGACAAATACTTGCTAGCAACTTTACTTAAGATCGAAATTTACAAGCATATAAGTTTCAATACAACAAGGGATTTTTAGTCATATCAATGCATTGCTCTTCAAGATTTTTTAAAAGATGGATCAGAATTTGCACATTTTTCATTTTTATTTGTATCGAATTCAGACATTTTGGGTCAAGCAAGTAAATCTCTATGTTGTCTCTGAAATTTTAGAGGGAACTCAATAATGATGGGAAAATTGGAGGGTTTACTTAATTCATTCATTTTTATTTGTATCGAATTCAGACATTTTGGGTCAAGCAAGTAAATCTCTATGTTGTCTCTGAAATTTTAGAGGGAACTCAATAATGATGGGAAAATTGGAGGGTTTACTTAATTCATTTTATAAATAAGATTATTTTATTATTCATATTCAATTCTAAGTTTCTTTTCTTTTCTTACTTCAATATTTTGTTCCTTATGCAAAGGTGTTATTTATGCTTGTTTTACATAAACATTGTCTTGGGGTATATTAATTAAGAACTACTTATGAATTAAAGGGTTCATTATTGTAAACACCAGTTGTAAATGTGTCAACTCTTCATTGTCAAAACAAAGGATTAGAAGCCATATATCTTTATAGCTCCAGGTCTTTGATCAAGCTTTAATAAACATATTTTTTAAATGAACAATAAATTGATTGTCATAGAATTCATTTTTTTATTGTTTTTAAAAAGAAACAAATCATGAGTAATTTTCATCTTTAATTTGGAGGTGTGTAAATATGAATATTTTATTTACATGTAGTTAATTAAATAAGAGAAAAGAAGAGAAAATATGCCAATATAATGTCAACATGGTCAAAGGAAAGTAAAACTTTTAAAAAGTTTTCTACATGTCATTCTACCATTGGACAGAAAATAGATGAAAGTAATTGAAATGTAATTGAAAAGTAATTGACAATTACATGCTTTTCTGAAAGTATTTAATTAAGTAACAATTACATGTAATTGAAAAATATGACAATTACAAGTTACTTTCAGTTACATCAACATTTGTAATTAATTACGCTCAATTACAATTACAAATTACAATTACCCCAACCCTGCTAAACAGACAGAATTTTCAACTAAATTAGTTTATTTGCTTTTTGCTTTGAAAAGTTTGACTTTAGTCCCTTGCCGATCTCCAATCTAAGGTGTGAGACTATGTGAATATCGGGTATAGATGTCAAACATTGTCATCTATCACGTACTTAGCGGATGAGTTTATTTCCCTTGAAAGCTCTTTAATAAAAAGAATGATATAATGAATTTCAATTCGAAAGAAGACGTAATGTCGATAGGACAGACATAGTATATATCATTATATCTTATGCGCAGTGAGATTCTTAATTTTTTGCTATTTCAAGAACAATAATGCAAATTTTCATTTGAACGACATAAAAAAGCAGCAATATAAAGAAATCAGTTCTATAATCTCAGACGGTGAAAACAAGAACAAAATATGACATTAATTACCATCAACTCCGGAAGCAAAAGAGAAAGAGAAAAAATACATTTGCAGATCTCAACGATAAAGAAAAAAAGAAACTATAATTCTACAAATTTGTTAAATGCAATCAAATGTATAAATGTACAGAGCCAAACATGCCTAATATTCGAAACGAAAAGGGCGAAAATGTATTTTCTCTCTCTCAAAAATTCAAAGTTTATTGTAAACATATTGTTACAAATGTTAAAACGCCTTTCATAACTTATACTACACGCATTGGTTTTTTTATTTGAACTTCTATTGTTTTTCTTATTATTGATTTCCTTGCTGTTGCGGAATACCAAATCGAATAACTTTTTTTTTCTGTATTAAGCGATGAAAACTTATATTCTAAATCAATAGCTCCTATCTTTCAGATGTTATATTCACGGTTATTTTAAAGCCCCGCCAACAAAGTTGGGGGGCATATAGTTTTTCGTTCCGTTCGTCCTTCCGTCCGTCACGCTTTAGTTTTCCGCTCTTCTTTTCGACATCATTGCATATATTCAAAAGATTTTTAGTATGTGAGTCTACCATGATGAGTTACAGGTCAAATTTGAGTTTCGTTCCGGTTCACTGCTTTTGACCTGAATTACGGCCCTTTAACTTAGCAAATTTTGTAAAAATAACAGTTTTCCGTACTTTTTTTTCGACATCTTTGCACATATTAAAAAAAATTAGTATGTGAGTCAACCATGATGAGTTACATGTCAAGTTTGACTTTCGGTCCGGTCCACTGATTTTCACCTTAATAACGTCCCTTGAACATAGCAAATTTTGTAAAAATACCAGTTTTATTTTGTTTGCAAGCGGGGCATTATTGTCATCTTGACACATATCCTTGTTTGTTGTTGTAGTGCATTTGCGAATTGCCTTTCCAGAAACAAGGAGCCACTGGAGCAAAGATGAATAATGTGAAATTTAATGGTCAGGCAAGTAAAATGGAACAAAAATGTGATAATGTGTTTTAAAAAGTACAAAAGAATACCAAGAACATTACTATAAAAAGTCACCCCCCCCAAAAAAAAAACCAACCACTTGTGTAAAGAGTAAAACGGAATTGTTCTAGCAATTATGAATTAGTAAATGTCATATCGCATGTATATGCCATATTCAAGCAAAATTAAACAGCTTTCTGACAGTTCATTCTATACACGAGGATTTATACAGAGTTTTCAAGAGAACATAATACATTGTGCGATCATACTTGATTTTAAGCAACTTAATCCCAAACCAACTGGTTTAAAAAAAAATTATATTGCTAACAAAATACATTTTTAACCGATGTCATTAATTTACGGCTTTTATCCCATCATTACTACTTCTTGAAACAAAACTAGGTGTTATTTCATATGTTCTATCGATCTTGATGGATTTAATTATTGGTAT
This sequence comes from Arcuatula senhousia, assembly GCA_963971305.1. Taxonomy (NCBI): domain Eukaryota; kingdom Metazoa; phylum Mollusca; class Bivalvia; order Mytilida; family Mytilidae; genus Arcuatula; species Arcuatula senhousia. The sequence continues at coordinate 51,529,030 of OZ020304.1, read as the reverse complement.
GTAGCAGTACAGAAATAATACTGATAATGAGTTATCTGTTTAATCTTCTGTCAGACACATATGTCTGGAATTCTACATTACCACAGCAAAATGAGTGCCAAGAAGAATAAAACTGGACGAGTACGTCAAACCAGCCAAATAAAACTTGGTATATATTAAATTTGGGTACTACATCACAAGAAAAACAATATTCTGTCTTTAACTTTAGACTGCAAGATAAATACCGTTTACGTAAATGATAATTCGTTATATAGGAGTCTTGAAAGGATTCTAAATGGCTAAAGCCTTAGGATACCCCTCAAAATGTTTGTTACTAAGTATTCATAGTTTGTATTACTTATTTATTTCTAAATATCCCAATTCTGCTATAAACCTATAGTGAAACATTGAGATCTTGTCTTTACATGTTGCAATACTCACTTTTTGCGTTGACAAAACCTACAGAGAAGCTCCTAATTCCGAATCACAAATCCCATGTTTAGATAAAATTAGATCCTTTTAATGCCTGATTACCATGCGTGTCTATCACCGATAATGTTCTGTATCCTTTTGTCACTTCATCGCTTGGAAAACCTGGGAAAATAGAGAACAACTATCGATTTATAAGCACAATTCTTTTACATGGTTTACATTTTTTCCAGAATGATTCTATTGCTTTTATTGTACATAAGTTTCCACATAAATTGTACACATATCAATATAAAAACTCATTCATGAAAACGATGATACTGTTGTTTACAGCGTTGTGTGTAACTAATCATCAGCTATTATTAATTCCGATCTAGTAGATGAATGCTACAACGTGTAACAACGTAGTAACCCGTATCACAGGATCATGTTGCTGTTCAATTATAGAACGAAGATAATATTCAAAATCAATAAGAAATAAAAACTACAGGATGATGACTGAAAACAGATTGGCTTTAACAATGTTTAATATTGACGTAAGTTGACGATAAGCAGATCGTGTCGAAACAAAATCAATGCAGAGGTCAAATTTTATAAACATGCTTTAAATGGTTCTTAAACTGCTTGTTTTAGAACTTTTTAATTCTTATTCAGTTATAAGATTTTTATTCTAATTGACATATTTTTAATAATTTCATTTTTAATTTTAAAGCAATATTAGCTTAGATTAAACTTCTAGACAACTGAGTCATTTGAGTAGAATGGTTTACAAAATAAATCAGTTTCTAAAATTGATGTATGCTCTTTATTTTTTAAGATCTGGTGTACTTGTACATGAAATTATTTCTCATGTGTACACTTTGTTTTTAACCACTATCTAAATTTAGGTAAATTCTAAAACCTAAGGTTTAACTCCCTCCATCGTAGTTTTGCCCTTAGCTATATATATTTGGATTTCGTTTGTTTTTATGCATTTTGAACATCTTTTGAATTGTGGACTTGCTTCTTTTGGGATCTAGTGCTGCTGATGAGGAATATTTTTCCGAAATGGCCATACAGCTCGTAAAAATTAAAAGCAGTTGGAGTTAACATATTTATTTATTACAGGAGTTAGTTTTTTTTTATGCCGTGTGGAGTTAGTAGAACAATTCCCCATGTTTAAGATTTATGCTCTTTATTTTTAAGATATGGTTTACTTGTACATGAGATTACTTCTCATGTGTACACTTTGTTTTTAACCACTATCTAAATTTCGGTAAATTCTAAAATCAAAAGTTTAACTCCCTCCATCGTAGTTTTGCCCTTAGCTATATATATTTGGATTTCGTTTGTTTTTTATGCATTTTGAACATCTTTTGAATTGTGGATTTGCTTCTTTTGGGTTCTAGTGCTGCTGATGAGGAATATTTTTCCGAAATGGCCATACAGCTCATAAAAATTAAAAGCAGTTAGAGTTAACGTATGTGCTTAGGTCTCATGTTTATTTACTCCATATCTTTTCATTAATTAAAGAATTAAAAAGAGCAAACAAAGCATGTTTGCCGCTTAAAAAAATTATAAAAAAAACCCCCTGGAATTGAATTGTTGTATTGCTTAGTCTATTTGACTGCTTCCATGAAACGGGATTTGATATGATAGGAAATCATTGAAGATGAGTATGTTATACGGTTTAGACAAGTGATCATTTTCGGTCCACCTGCCAATTTTCAAATATATTAATGTATTATATTGATTATCAATAGAGGTAAGCTGAGGTTTGAATTCGTCGAATTTATGTTAACTGATTTTTTGTCATGAAGAGGGTTTTTTATTTGACACTTTAGGATTGGGCTTGAATCATATGTAGTTTATTTTCAATCCAATGCCAATTGCAAAACACCGAACAACTACCGCTGGTCAAAATGAAGGCTGCTGACTGTTTTCATTTGTTGATGTTTTAAATAATCGTTAATATTGTAGGTTATGTCGCGTACACTTATTTCACATCTTATTTTCTTCTATTCACTAGGACAAAAGTTAAGGACCACTTCAAATACAAAATTCGTCACAATACATAAGTTTATGCACTAAATCTAGTTAATAAAACGGACTAAGAAATAAAAAGAATAGTTACTAACCAAACATTGTTTTCCAGAAAGAAAAGTTGAATCAACTTTACAAAGCTTACAAATATTGTTAAATAGATTTAACCGGATAGAGAACTTTTCGCAAAAATAAGGGTGCTTGATTTTTTTTCAAAATTTGTAAAAACGTGCTTGATTTTTTTTTCAAAATTTGTAAAAACGTGCATGATTTAAAAGTTGTAACTTAATTTTTTAAATTAATGTCGAAAATGAAATTCTTTATGTTTGGGTGCTTTTATATGCATCTGAGACGAAAGTGTACACTATACACACGTTTCGCTGCTAGGTTGTTTTCATGAATATTTTCCACATATTCACTAAATGCAAAATGTTGACAACAAAGTGGTAGTTTCATAGCAATATATCTGCTTTGCATAAGAAAACATTTGTCTTTTATCATTATACATGTTGAAAAAAATTTGCTCCTATTCGAAAATGAAAAAAAAAAATCTCAAAACATTAGTGGTAAATATGTATATATATTGCGATGGATAAATGGAAGTCAATTGAAGTGCTGAGAAACCCTCAAGACTGCTAGAAAATAGCTGTTGCGTTAGAGTCAAAATTATACCTCCCATAAGTAGTTTTTGTAAGAATAAAGCTAATAACAGTCAAACTACCGAACTAGGAGGATATAGAAAATGTCCGAGAGAAAAGACAAACAAGGCAGACATACTAGAAAAATTGAAGATCGCAATGACCCGAGCTTGGTACAGGCTTTGAACCTGGGATGGTGGATAAAACAAGGCTTTATTGCGTAGACATATTGGGGATAAAAAGGTGATCAACTCAACTTTAGGGATAAATTGAAGGAATTCATCTAGCAAACGAAGTGTTGTTGAAAGAGAGGACATCATCAATATATCTAAAAGTGTGATTATAGGGTCTAGCTTCTATCAATTTCTTGTTCATTGAAGTTCCTGAATAAAGTTTGTTCCGTTGGAGTAGTTAACAAGTCTTCGATGATAGGGGCACAGTTTGTGTTTATTGGAATGCAAATTTGTTGCTGAAAAATCTCTCCTCCAAATGTGACTAATATGTTGTCAATAAGGAAATTAATCAAACTGCAAACTGATTCCACGGTGCAACAAACAGGATACCCCCAAACGGGACTAAATCCGACCACTAAAATAAAAGACAATTATAGTGTATATCGATAAAATGTTATTCAAAGAAGTAGATAAGGTAGGCGTATTAGCTAGATAAACTTTTTACCAAAAACATGCAAGAATTTCTATAGTCTGTTTCAGATGTACTGGAAAACTTCGTCCCACTAAAATTGATAGAATTTTGTAACATCTTTTAATGGTGGAACAATTTTTAACTCAGTTTTCTCAGTAGAATTACCTGTAAAAATATAAATATAAAAGCTCATTTGCGAGAATAATTCAGCCTTGAGTTTCAAATGCACGCAATTTAAATTGATTACAATTACTTTACCTCACACTCCCTTTCAAATAAATGTTACTGACGATTAAATGATAGAAGCAAATGAGATGTGGAATAAGTGTACGCGACACAACATACAATATAAACGAAAATTTTAAACACCCAATGGATTGTAGTCTCGATCACCCAGACGCTTATCAATAGATGATAAGAGTCTGGAACAGTCCCATTACCTATTTTGTTATGTGTACGTTCGGAGTACTTTCAGGCTTTATCATAGTGTTTGACGAAAATCACTCAACCGTATGTTCAGAATTCCGTGCCTATGGTTCAGTGAATTTATGCAAATGCAACAGCGAGATAACTTCTCGAATTGATGTGAGTTGTTCTCTTATAACATAGCATTTCTTATTTTATAATAAGACATCATATTTTACATTTTTGAACACAAGTTGGTTTTGTTAACAATAAAAATCAAAGTACCGTTGGTACTGACAACTCGGAAGTCAGAATGTGTTCTTTTTACTATGGAACTTTATATCCAATGGATGAAGAATGTTTGTCACCATATAACATGGTTTAACCCACCATTTTTTCTTTAAATGACTCAACTAGGCAGCGTACCATATTTCATATCTTGAAAATATTTTAAGGACTTCTTGTAGCATGTCTTTGAGTTGCATAAATTTGTTTATTTCTGCTGGGTATTCTGTTGCAAATAAATGCGACACATTTTAGTTTCTATTGAATGCTGATTTCAAGGATGGAGATTTCGTTAATCTGGTGTTTGCTAAAACAGTTCCTGTTTTGTGGGGCTTTGTCTTATGTTGCACATTTAATCTATATCTTTTTTATACTTAATTTTGGGGAGCATTTCCTGTTTTGTGTATTTGGACAAGGCTGTATATTTATGATATAACCCTTGTGTGCAGTTCATATTATGGTATTGGAGTAAAAAATTAGCTTTATAAATTATGTACTCTGGTAAATCAATGATTTGTTGCAACAGATACAACTATAAGTGTTATACTTCTTCAATTCCAAGTTCTATGGAATTCTGTTTTGTTGTTCTTGGTATTTTGGTAAATTTAATTGTGTCCCAAATTTGTGGCTAATGAATACATGGTAATTATGCACGATTTCATATGATGAATTTCTTGCATACCAAGTTTTGTTAAATTTTGTTCAGATGTTAAAGGGTTGTGTTGACTAACTTGACTAACAGATGGGGACAGCCTTATCACCATTTGTACATGTATATCAGGATTTCAGTTTAATGGGTGATTATTCACACTATAATTTGCAGATGGAATCCTGGTAGAAAGCACAACATATGATGTACTTTTTAGAAATATCCGTTTACTTGTTCATGAACTATTATCAGGGTTTTCAACATAAATATTGGGTCAACAGTCCGACAAAACTTTGCTTTTCTAGATTTTTTTGGTAACATGCATATCTATATACATGTATGGTGTAGTTCTTGCAAACCATGTTTTGTTTGTGTTCAGTAGTATAAGTGGAGTTTCATTTATAGCTTTAAATTATATGTTTAATTTTCAATATTGTCTAAACCCCTAGATTCTTCTTACCCCAGACATTGTTAGATAAATTAAGTAATAATTTTCTTCCCCTGTTTGGTATTTTTGGTTTTATTGTTTTATGCTCATCATAATTAAATTATGTTTGGCATTTTCAATTTTTTTGGTAGAGCGCCTCTGATGAGTCTTGGTGCGTCAGGCGGACCAATATTTATTGTCTGGAACTTTGTCATTTTTATTATAACAAAGTGATGTGTAGGACTGATTGATGGACCAGAGACATAAAGTTCTGCAACTTTTTTTGTCTGGGAAATAGATTGATATAACAAAACAAGTTATCTTTTATTATATATTACTTTTGTAGAATAACTTACATTTTTACAGACATAATATTCTTATAGCAGCAATTATGTTTGAAAATATGCATTTTCTATTGAACACATACTTGGTATTTTTGGACAATATTTTTAGACATTAATACCATTTCAATGGTAGCATGCATTATTATTGTTCAATAATTAGTTAAAGTAATCTTTATAACATTACATAGCAATCATCATATCAATATTACATATTGATTCACTAAAATGCATAAAAATTGTCACCAGCATGTTATATGTACAAAGAAAATGGGTACAATGATAAAAATAACCCTATTGGACTTATATGTAAATATTATTTAACCCAATGTTTTGTTTTTAATAAACAATTACTAGTGATTTTTTTTTTAAATGATAGGGGGCATAACCTGCCTCTAAATAATCTTATTTGGTCAAATGTCATTTCATTGACAAGGTTACATTCATACATGTAATTGAAACTTATAACATATATTGAAATACATGCAGACAATCTTTAACATGTCAAATAGTATAATCATTGCTTATGATATTTGTCAGTCAATCTATTTACATTGGATAACTTGTAATATATATCTATTGTAAACAGCTGAGGAATAAGATGCTTGTACTATGATGAATTGAAAGGATAATTTATAAAATACTTTGTTACAGTGAATTGAGTAAATATGCATGCCACAAAATCTTATTAAATAAAAAAAAACTTATGGAGCATTTACAGCTTTCAACTTTTGTTAGTCTTTTATCATTTTTTTATAGACTTCATTTGGCAAATAAATTGGAACTATGAGATTTTATTCTTTCTTGCACTTGAGCTGTTACACTGACACTTGCATGTGTTTTCTTTTTCTTTGTGTGTCAAGTCAACTATTATACTTGTATGTCCAATATGGGTCCAGACAAAGCTTTCTTCATTAATGTATTGTTCTGCTCTGTATTTGCCTTGATGTTTATGAAGATATGATGTTGTGTGGATCCATCATCAATAGAAAATATATAGAGTAACAAACAAAAAAAAGTTCTTATATCACGTTTATTTTTTAATATTTCACATTTTCACTTGATATTAAATTTCACTCATTCTTTTACACAACATATTAATTCATGATTTTTACTCAATCTTTTTCACATCATCCTAGGATGTTTATATATTTTATAGCTGCTCAAAACAAATTTTCATAATTTCTATAGACTTTTGGACTCCTTAGTTAGAAGAATAAAGCTCTCTGTAAAGGTAAACACTATTTTGATGCTAGATATATCCAGTTTCAGTGAGAATTATATATGCACAGTCAGCATTTATCCATATCTTGAAATTGCAGATGCTGATGACTTTTATCAACTTTTAGCTTTATATGGCTCTTTGTCTGAAAGAAAAAAAATATTTATACTTACATGACTTAACTTGCTAATACACACACATATTAAACATACAATGTAGGACACAATTCACATATAAATCCACATTTAAATTGATATTTTGCAAATAAATAATGTTATAAAAATAAACATCAGCTTACAATAATGTATTTTTTATCAACAATAATGATCAATAATAGTCTTGCAATTTCATATGTCCTAAAGTTGCAGCAATTCCACTATAATATTATTAATCAATCAATCAGTTTATTGGATAAAGCTCATGAATTAACAATGCAATGTAATCCCCAAAAGACATATATATATATGTAAGACATAAGTATAAAATGTAAATAATATGAAATAAAACATTTTTGTCCCAATATTTCAAGTTATAATATTGCAACATTTAAGGGCTGCAAATTAAGAATACAAGGAAAACTGAAGTTTCTTTGCTTTTTTTGTAAGATCAAAAATATTTGATGATAGATTTCCATTGCTTCCAAGTTATTACAATTTCTAAACACAGTTTCCTATCAACCAGAAGGTTCATGCAATAAACATGAAACCCAGAAAATGTAAAATCAAAACAAATATAAGGTGACATGTGACCAAATAGGCCATGCTGTTCTTTGAAGATATATCACATTAACATTTGTTATTGTTTTAAGTAATGAATACCTAACTATTGAGTAGGTCAGAAAATATTGTCAGATATTGCTTTAATTTCTTTAAGTCATATAGCACACATGTACATTGTCATTAAAAATCTAAAAGGTCTTCAGGAGGGGGGGTAGCTTTCCATAAAATGGTGAACAGGGATGTGGCAAAGAGTAGGCCATGCCCATAAAAATAACTTTTTTATAATTGGTCCTATTTCAAAATATTTTTTCATTATGAAAATCCCTGCCCTTTTTTGCAATCTGATTAACAAAATTCTTACAGTTTTTTTTTTTAAATTAGGGGTCAAAGGGCAAATAATGTAAATTGATATATGTATATAAATAAGGCTTTTTGTATGAGATGTTGATGTCAATATACATGTATATGTGTCAAAATGCATTTGAAAGTCCACCACAGGATGTATGTGTCAAAAAGCTTTATAAGTCCACCATGGGCTTCATGTGACCAAAGCAATAGACTATCCATATTGGGCCTCCAGCGTACAGGGTTCAACTTGTATCGGTCATATCATGCTGCGCTCGGCGTAGCTTTTTATTCTAAGAGGGCAATCATATCGAAATATTGTACATGATGACAGCTGTACAGAACCTCAGGACCTGTCCTGCAAGATTTGGTGTGTCTGGCAGAATTACTGGCTGATCTGACCGTAATTTTGTATGAACTATCCTGGTATCTCGTTATATCGTGGTACGTACATGTAGCTACGTAGAAACAGTGACGTCACAGTTGAATATTTGGTTTTGAAATACAAATGACAACAAAGTTCCAGACAATAAATTTTGCTACGCCTGACGCGCGTTTCGTCTATTCAAGACTCATCAGAGGCGCTCTACCAAAAATATTGAAAATGCCAAACACTGTATAAATATGAAGAGCATAGAACAGTTTAACCAAAAATACCAAACTGGGGAACCAAATTATTACTAAGATAATCAACCTATGAACTTTGAAATGAAAGTAAAATACCACGATAACACAGAACCCATGATATAATGAGAACGGAGTATATTAGTAAATTGCAGACAAAAAAAATGCTTGGGTCAGACACAATTTTCAGATTCACAGGACCAAATGTCTGCTTTTAAAATTTTTCGATATGTCTGCACTCTTGAGTGAAGACAACAACCGAGCAGCAACATAACCTTGTGTAAGCAATTTTTGATTTAAAATTAATTAGATTCATATTAGACTCTAATATATTTTTACTAAACAGGTGGCAGTGTTTTACATTCTATAATAAATACATGTACACAGAGTTCAGCATTGACCTGTAGTAAATAACATAACATAAGGCACGGACCATTTGATTTTCTGGGGGGGCCTGGGAATTTACCTTGAGCTGGGAAATTTTTTTCGCCCGCTTTGCGGGCCAGATTATTTTTTTTCACACACATATTAAGCAAGGAAATTTTGTTTGCAAGATTATTTTTTTTCAATTGGCAAGATTGAAACCAGATTATTTTTTTCAACCTAGGGTGCTGGCCAGATTATTTTTTTTACAAAAAACAGGGACGGGAAATTTTTTTCAAAAAAATCCCAGCCCCCCCCCCCCCAGAAAATCAAATGGTCCATGCCTAACATATCTTTTATTTGTTGTACATGTAGAGGAAAAGAACATAATTGATTGAAGAAAAGAACATGAATGATGTTGATAGATTACACATAAAATACAATAGACAACATGGTGATACAATCAATATACATGTACAATGTACAAGATGTTAATGTATGTAATCGTAAATTAAACAAAACTCTTTAAAATAACATAAATGCAATGCAAGACTTACTTGTCACGTCAACTTTTACTTCCGCAAGCCTTGATACATCACAGAACCATACGAGATCTTTCAATAACAAAATCACTATTTCCCTCTGTCGAGACTCCTGGGCATGCATACAAACCGAGATCGTCTGGTTTGAATTCAGTTTCTATAGTTGTTATGTCGATATTTTTTGGTATCAATCTCAGATAGATTGTTAAAAATCACTCAGGCTGCTGTCGCCATGTTTGCCGCTTGCGACATTACAAAGCAATCGCTTTTTCTCATCTGGTCCTACAGGATATTGACCACGAGAGTTACCGAAGTGACAACGAGTTGTAACAGTTTGCCGCGCTTCTTCCATTTCATCTTTTCTCCGACAAGACTCGGAAGCCGAAGACTTCCGAGTAAAAATCGTTTTATCGTTAAATTGTACTCACGGGCGTCTACCTGGTTTTGGAAATTGTTTATGTGTATTGGAGTTAAAAATTGGGACATTCTTGATTACAGAACCATACACGTTTGACCAATCCGATTCTCGATTTTGCAGAACCAGTTGTCAAAAACCACGGAAGACCAATGGAACGTTGAGTTTTTAAAGTTGGTTCATTTCAGATTGAAATGAATCTTGTATGCTAAACACGTCATATACACACGTGGTAAAGGTTAAAAGGTATAACGATCGCCACCTAGTGGTTACGAGAAATCAATAGGTGTTTTCCCAGACTCACTACCTTGGTAGTATGAGTTTGGGTTCGAGACTAAATGGATTGAAGATTCAAGCCCAATCCTAAAGTGCAATGAAAGACCCTCTTCTTGACAAAAACAATTATCATAAATTCGTTTAACTACAAACATAACCTTTGATAAAGATTCCTGGCTTAAGACCGGCACATTAAAAATGTGGCGGGGGTTAAACTAGTTTTTTTGGCACCGACCTTCCCCCTATTGATAATCAATAACAAAGCACGATATAACACACAGTAAAAATTAAATCGATAAAAGTTCAATTCAGCAGGAGAGTATCTGAGACAAAAGGACAACAAGTAATTAACGGGAGGTAGAGATACTCTCTTGAGAACACTCGAAGTGTGATGTCATCACCATCCTTTAAATTAAAAGAGTTTTATTTTTATTTAAAGCTCCAGCGAGTTTTTTTTACAATTTGCTAAAGCAATGTCGATGCAACATTACGAGCTGCACGCATATCAAAGAGATAGAAAAAAACTCCTGATACATATGACATCCCTTTAGAAATGTTTGTTTAAATTATAAAACAGACCCGACTGATATTATATGTTAACTATAACTTAAAGTTTAAAAATGACATTCATGTTTGTTTTAATAACCAATGATTGTAACCCTGTTTCAACCAAAAATTCTGATGGAACGTTGCGTTTTACTATCTGCATATTTTATATTCATTTAAATATACCAACATGCCTTGCCAAAGTTTTTTTTCGCGTTTCCAATTGCTTTCTGTTGTTTTGTGTTGTCTGTTGCTTCGTGCTATTTTCATTAGTGTGAACGGGCTTTATCTTTGCCTTTTCGGATTCTTGACATTCTAATGTCCCGTTTGTTCCTCTCTGCTGCTTAAGAACAAAATAATTCCTATCACTGAAATGGACAAAAATAAATTCCATGAACAGCTTGAACTAATGGAAGGTCAGTGTAAGTTGGTGAAAAATCAGAACAGTTCAACATTTGATTAACCAATCAAGATCCTATAACTTGTAAGAATAGTTGGAACATTTCTCTTGTGGAATGGTGTTTCACCTATCAGTTATCAATCATTTTGACTTCCGTAGCAACAACTATACGTAATCTCTATATAAGGCCGTTTGTGACATTAATTATTAAAAGACTCATACTGAATTTTGACCAAAAGATCCTTCAAGATGGCATTTAGTATCTTAGATGAGATGTTCTTTCCAATTTGACATCTCTTTTGATATTTTTGGTTCCTTAAGAGCCAAACTGCAAGAAAACCATGCAATTTGGTTCCAAAGCAATATTTTCATATCAACTTAAGAGTTGGTTTAACTACAAGACCTTCAATAAAGACTTATTTTTGCTAAAAATTCAAGATGGCTGACCTACAGGGTTTGTCAGTATTACTGGGTTTCTTTACATAATAAATTTGACTAATTACAAAAAATAGGTATTTCAAAGATTTTTTGTCTCATTTCTCTTCGTTCAGTTTATCAAAAGTTGAACAGAAAATCCTAAAAAAGTAATGCCTCGGCCTTCAAAATGGACAGTTAAGATACTATAACGGTATATCGTGATATAAGGATCTTAAGGGGCTGATTCATTTGCAATACGAGTACATTTTGATACTCAAGAGTAAAATTAAAAAAGAATGTTACCGAGTAAACAACATTTTGATTACCAAGTTATTCAGCAGTATATTTTTATTTATACAGGAAATGTTATGTTGACGCCGCTTCTGTGCATATATTGTAACGATAATCAATTCATGATACCTATACTTAGATGGTTTAAAAGCTTTTCTTTAATCGATAATTAATTGTTTAGTGTCACATTTTTAGACAAACCGGTCAAGGTTGAAATTCAGTTTGATTTTTTAATTGCTTGAAGAGCACTTTTTAATTGATTTAAATAGATATTTTGCAACTAGTGCAAGAGTACTTATATAAATATCAACAGTACATGTAAATCTAACAGATGGGTGCACACTTCACCTCAACGAAAATCAACATAAAAAGTCAACTATCAGTCCGTTTTCCACCGTTAAAAAATTATCTGCCCTATTTTTCACTCTCCTGTAAAAAGGTTAAAAATAGTACCTTAAAAATACACGACGCTTAAGGTGAGATGCACTCTAATACAATGTGCGATTAAAAATCAGGTGTTGGATTAAGCGACTTGTAATTTAAAAGGTAAGGTCTAGACATATTTTTGCCTCTATGAATACAATCTAATTCACCATACCTAATGATAGAGATTCATATTTTAACACAAACACGTCGTTAAGGCCAAGCGGAACTAATACTCTGTTTTTGTTAAAAAAATCCAGTGTATTTATTTCCATGGGTGCCACCTACACATTCGGTTTAGTAATTGCGAATACAAAAAGACACCAAATCAGCTAGTTGGAAAAATTCTATGTACACGGGCAAAAAAGTGTAACACTTTTGAATAGCCCGTAGTCAAGTAATTTCAGGGGAATTAATGTTATATTTGACCAAGTACAAGTGGTGCGTTTGATAGGTTTTTATAGATATGTAACATTGCGCAAATGAAATAACAGATATATAATTCACTTAATTTTGAAATGCAGACTTACTACCTCCATCTAAATTCTAATTCATGCATCGTTTTTGTTTTAATTTTAACATTTGGATAGGAAAACTTTTGTTTCAGGGACAGATCCAGAATTGATTCACAGCGGGGGGGGGGGGGGGGGGGTTGTTACCGCTTATAGTCTACCGAGGACAAGAGGAGGGTTCAGGGTCAATTTGGCATACTGATTCAATGGAAAGGGGATTAAAAACCCTGATAATCCCCCCTCTGGATCCGACATTGCCATGATAAAAGATAAAATATATTGTTCAGATTTAAATTTGTGCGACTGTTTTCCTTGAAATTATGAAGATGTTGAGGCTAATTTAAACGACCACTATTAATCTTGAAAAGAAAACGTGTTAATTGCATGGAAGTTTTGAAATGACTTTGAAAAGGGAGAGGCGTGGAATATACAAAAGCCGTCAAATTTGTACAGCTTCAATACATTTAAAAATTAACTTATTTATAATATTACTATCCAAGTCATTTATATTTTACATAAAACAGTTTGTGTTGCTACTCAAGCGATACACATTGTTTTTGTTTTCTTAACGGGTACTTATCATTCAATTTGTTTATCAATCTTATATAAAACTGGTTCTCTATTAATTTGGATAAAGCGATCAAAGATCAACAAGAATTGGCTTTGTATTTTGATTTGTATTTAAGTAGGTCAAATCCTCGTGACTCAAAATAAAATTAAATATCCTTTTAAATGAAAACATGTTTTATTTTTTCAATTTTCATACAAATTTAATGAAACTATTTTTATAAAGTTAACGAAAAATGTTTTAGTGAATAGATAGCAATTGTTTTGTTACTTATCGCAATGTCGAGGACGGGTGTGTTCGTTTGGGTAAAAAGTTATAACATATGCACTAAAAATGAACCAACTTTAGAATTACGTATCTCTTCAAATGTTTGAGGTGCCACCTAAGGTGCCTTGACTGTAGCATCAATTTTTTAGAAAATATTTACTGTGTAATTGGAATTTTTTGTAGATTTTTCCTGTTACGGACAAAAACGTGTAACAGTAAATAAAAACACCCCCCATTCGACACAAAAGTAAAAATATTTGTAAACGTAAACCATTTTCGGTCGTAATATTTCGTATGTAAGTTAAGAAATAAATATTTAATCCTTATTTAAGAACAATTTTGTCCAAAAGTGTCGTTTAATAGCTTTTTAAAGGTCTTGACAACAGCGTAAACAACCCAATAGCACTTTTCTACCTCGTTTGATAAAAGAGTTAAATTCTTTTGTTCTCTTTTCGGTGGAAATCGGACTGCTATGTAACGGCATGCTTTTCAAGTCGATCATGTCATGCAAATTTATTTTTCTTTACGGGTCAAAGTGAAAGTGAAATGCGTGTCAATTTTTATACAAACGGCAGTGTATAACATTCATAAAGGAACGGCGTCAAGAGTAAATGCACAAGAAAGTAAAAAATTGTCCTGTTACATCTTTTACATTTAGCAGAAAATAGCGAAATTGTCACGAAGTTTTTTGAATTTACCAAACCTGTTACAAAGATAAAACTGCCTTTAAACCTGAAGACTACTTATTAAGTAAATTTGGAATTAATCGTGTGTCTCCTGAAAGCAACCACAAGACAAATTACATGTGCATTTTTTTTTAAAATATTAAAAATTGAAATGCATGAATCTATAGTTTATCGAGCTACACAATCCGCCTTTTTTATAGTTGTGGTTGCAACCTTTGTATTCTGCTTGTATTTTATGAATTTATGTTTCTACCTTCATTGATCAGATTTTCCGTTTTTCAAAAAGTTGGCAAAGAAGATTAAAGAAAACATATGCAATTAAGACAGTCACAATCACTCTTGGGAAACAAAGAATTTGATATAGCATTAAAGTGTTTTACTATTCGTTTATTTTACAAGTGTTATGCAGGTACTACAAATGTACTATGGTCTATCCTTTGTTGAACTTTGTTTTATTGAAAGCAATCATAAATTTTCTTTATCCATACCTTTATAACTAAATGTCACTTTTATTTCCTCAAGTATATTTTTTGAAACATTAGGGAATCCCAAATGCTACAGTTTTTCGAAGAAAATTAGTTTCTCATTTGATCAAGTATGAGAAAATAATCAATATCTAATCTTGTTAAACATGACATGAAGTCGGCCACTTGTCGTGAAATTTGATTCCTGTAATTGTTTTTGATGTCAAAAATCTGGACACAAAGGCATCCAACAAAATTAATAACCATTGTTATTTTCATATTATAAGACTATATATGATGATCAACTTTCTTTGGTATTATATAGCATCATTGTAATGGTATTAAGAGCGAATATATAAAAAGTACAAATATTTAATAAAAACTGAAATATATTAGTTGAGATTTTGCGATGTCAACTAAAACATTAGCTAGCTAAAAAAGATAATAGTCTATCTTTGAATTCAGACGAACTCGTTGAAATTGTTTTCTTAAATATTAAAAAGATTTGCATCAAAGTTAATAAGGGAATCCTGAAATGGTAATAATTGTTGGCAAAGTGCTACGGGTGTGTAAATACAAGTACCAAGATCTGCTTTTTAATGGTTTAGCTGTTTAATGGTTGCTTTTTTTGTTTTGTTTTTTTTATTGGGGGGTGTATCTTTTTGTTTCGTGTTATTTTCTCGCTCCAAAATAGCTTTATCTTTACATTTCCGGACTTTTTGAGTGTCACATTTTGTATTTTCACTGTGTAAAATTTTAGATTCTTTATAGTTTGGATTTTTAACCAACTGTACCTTTTTACAAACATGTATGACCCAAATAACTAAGTAGAGTAAATTCTTTCTCCGGCATATTATACAAATATCGTTTAAGAGCACTTAGTATTTTATTTTCGGACGCACGGGTACCGTTTATATACACTTAAAATGATAGTTTGATTGCCTTACATTTAAATCTAAATATTGTTCCTTATTTTCGGGACGTTCTTTGAAAAGACCATTACTTTGGTAATACGTCTTTTAAAGCCTAAAATTTATTCATGAATTTGTGAAACTTTCTACTTTAAGCTGCGAATGTTTTATGGCGTTCCTAACATTAATTTTTTGTTAGTGTCAGGTCATTATTTGACTATACTTATACTAGCAGAATGCACTTAACTAGTTATCAATGATGAAGAGACGCTTTATAAAAACCCATGATAACATATCAAAATATTTTCAAAAATAGAGAAGTTATGTTACACAGCATTGTTTTGCAATTATTATTACTTCGCAATGGAAGAGGGAGGGTTGGCGCGCCATAAAACCTGGTTAAAGGGGGTACCCAACACTTAGGCTAAAATAAAATTGTGTCGTTTAATTTTCTTGAAAACTTGCAAAAATATTCACTTTCAATAAATAAAATCTATCACATAATCTGAAGAAATTCGAACCATAGGTTTCTCGGAAAAATTTTTGTTGAACATAATGGAGTTCCAACATTTCCTATTTTGATCACCGAGGAGCTTGATTTCTTTGATTAAATGTAAAGAACTAAAACGTCCAATTGATTTTTAAGAGTTATCTACCTTGGGTGTTATATACCCCCTTAACCCGCCATTTCATTTGAAATGCCTGTACCAAGTCATGACCATTGCGTTCTTCAATTATTCCAATGTGTCTTCCGTGTTTTGTCTTTTCTCTTGGACATTGAGATTGATCCTCCGAGCTCGGTAATTTTGTAAATACCTTTAATTAGAATGATTAGGGGACAACCATATTTGATTCTGAGGGGGGGCCTGGCAGTTTCGACCGAGCCAGAATATTTATTTTCAATATTTTCCGGGTCAGAAAATTTATTTTTCGCCGCTTCGCGGCAAGAATATTTATTTTTTATATACTATAAAATACTATGGGATCTGGGGCCAGGATATTTATTTTATTTTCTTGGGGGTGAGGGCCAGAATATCTATTTTCAGCTTTGGCCAGGCCAGAATATTTATTTACAAGAACTGCCAGCCCACCCCCTCATAATCAAATGGTCGTCCCCTTATAGACAAAAAATAATGACAAGTGTCTTAAATAATAGAAGAGATCGTGTAGGGTTGTTTTGAAATTATCGTTCTATACGTTAATTTGACGAAGGTACATCTAATTATATAGAGTCAATAAAAGATAAAAAATGGAGATATACTGCATATTTGCATTTGTTAACATCATTATTGCATCCATATAGAATTGGTACTGTAATGATAGAAATGAAGGAAATAAGTATAAAATACAAATATATATATATTATATCTAATGCATATCAACTCATTAAAAAGATATTTACAATTGAAACGGCGTGAATATGAATAAATGACACTTGAAACAGAAGGAGAGATTCAGCACTCTATTGTCATCGTATATCAAAACAATCTGAAAGCAAAGGCACGTGTTGCTAAATAAATTTCTACTTACTTTTATCAGACAAATGCTATAAAATCACGACTAAAAGCATGTAAGGATCCTGTGCCTGAGCTTCCACAGAATATAATTACAATCCTACAGCGATGACAGATGAAGCTGTTTTGTTTATACTACTCCCTTTCAATCACATCACATATATACTTCTTCTAGGCACTTTCAATTATCATCTTCTTGTTCTGAAAACTATCACAAGAAATCGATTTGTTCAAACACAGTTATTACTGGTTTAATTAAGAAAAAGATATAGAAATTTCCGATATACGGTGTGTATGCAACACATATCGGGGTTGGCAAATATTCATAAGATAACTATTTTAATAATAATGAGTGCATGGTAAGAAATATTATACATTCATAATTTGTTAATATTTATTGCAATATTTCGTCATTTAAAGACTCACTAGAAGCGCTCTACCCAAAATATTTATGATGTAAAACACTTCGCATAAAACTAAAACCAAAATGTTCCAAACTGAAGGCAAAATTACTAAGATCGAACTAAGCCTAAGGAAGGAAAAACCTTATCAAGCTTTGCTTTGACGTGCTCTTCAACACAGAAATGTTGATGCAAGAGCAGACTTCCCCGGGGAATTTAATGTCAACCATCATCACAATTTTAGAGATCAAAAGTACAAAAAGCTATTTGATCTTTTTTTTTTAAATTCTATTTTGTGTCTGCTAAGATTTTCTAATGACATCACTTAATAACAAGAAATAAGATTCACTTAGCAAGAGCAGACCTGCCCCAGGGAATTTATTGTCCACCATCATCGCAATGTTAGAAATCAAAAGTACAAAAAGCTATTTGATCTTTTTTTCAAATTCTATTTGTTTCTGCTAAGATTTTCTAATGACATCACTTAATAACAAGAAATAAGATTCACTTAGCAAGAATCTATCCTTAAAAATCTTCCTTACATAATCGAAATTGTAAAATACTTATATGAGTCTGATAATTTCCAACTGAAATGTCTCTTCTTCTGGAAATTTTTAAAGGAACCTACTTAAAATGTGTAATGTTGATATGAAATACTCGGCTTTTTATCACAGCTATTGATGTCAAATTTTGTTATCTGGCACGTACTCTGTCATGTCTGTGGGTAAGTTTATTTCCGAGAACATTGCTCTCAATTAGAGGAATGATGTAAAAGAAATAATTTGGATATGTCTATGTTTCTATGGTCAATACAGACAAAGGTAGGCAGAACAATATGGACCACAGTGTATTAATTCATACGACTTGTAGGGGATTGATATTACTTTGATTGTTTTTCATGATTTTGTCAGTACTCAGTCCTAATGCTTTAAGGTTCTGCCTACGCGAAGACAAAGAGATGTTTTTGTGCCATCTCCTACTTTAAAAAGCCATTTCTTTGACATGGTAGAACCATTTACAAAGATTTACAATCAGTGACTTTAACGGTGAAGGTATATCCATTGAGAGCATACATGTGAACAGTACCTTGTCTTGAAATCAAAAATCAAAATTTATCATACACGCATATTTTTAGTGTTTGCAATTAACCAGTTTTTTTTCTATGCTTTTCCTTAGTCTTTATCAATTGCTTCAATAGAAACTTAATCGGTGAATTTTATAAAGGAATATCTTGTTTTGACTTTATTGAGCGATAATGATAGATGCTATTGAAAATCAATAACTACTATCATTGAGATGTAATAACCGCAACTATCTCTTTTGCTGTGGTGCAGATGCATAACTTGTTATTTGATGCCTTTACAGAAACAATAGCCATTGGAAGAGAAAATCATTGATTATAATGAACGAATGCTGTAAATAATGTTTTTTGATTTACATCTCGAATTTGACCAGGTTGGTCATGTAAGTACAAAAAATAAAGTTTGTTTTTGCCTGCAAAAACCATGCCTCCTCCCGTAATTTCAAAGGTCCATAAATCCCCCCAAAAATTAAGGATCAAAATTACCTGGTAATATGCACAACTAAATATGGTCCCCTTCCTACATACTAAGTTTCATTGATATATGTTCAGTAGTTTCAGAGGAGTTAAGCTAACAAGGTGATAATGAGGATTTTCAGTAAATTTTTAAGTTCAAATGGCCATAACTCCCACCAAAAAAAATGAGAATAAAATTCCATGGTAATATGCACAACTAGATATGGTGTCCTTCCTACTAACCAAGTTTCTTTGAATTTGGTTCAATAGTTTCAGAGGAGTTGCGCTGACAAGATGATAAATGAGAATTTTCAGCAAAGTTAAAAATTCGAGGATCAAAATTTCCTGGTAACATGCATAACTACATACGGAGTCCTTCCTTTCTACCAAGTTTCGTTGAATTTGGTTCAGTAGTTTCAGAGGGTTTACGCTGACAATCTTTGGACGGACAGATGGACGGACGTACGGATAGGACAAAAACAATATGTCTCCTCACAAGTGGGGGAAGACCTATTTACGATAAACTTTCAAATTATTAATTTACTAAGCTGGAATGTAAAATACCTACTTAACCTGCCTATTGCGGTTAAATTTCACAACTTATTAGATAAGTCAGGCCTGTAAACAAATCAGTTTTTTTATATGACACTAATGTCTCCATGACCAACTATTGGACCAAGGTTTTAATCGAACAAGTGTTTGGCTGTGTTGTTCTGAGATGATCACCTCGATCTTTACAGCTTGTTGTGTTTTGTGTTAATACAAGACCCTAACATCGTAATGGAAGAGGGAGGTTTTTGCGCAGCATAAAACCTAGTAAAACCTACCATTTCTTTTGAAATTCCTGAACCAAGTCTAGGACAATGCGATCTTCATTTTTTCCGGTATGTCTTCCCTGATTGATGCTCTAAGTTAGGTAATTTTGTTTTTATCTTTATTTACATTTCTCTTTAAACTAACGTTTCTGGCCTGGGTTTCTGGTGGTTAAATGACATCATCATTCTTAGAATTTGATTAATTTTATTCACAAATCCAGATGTTTTTTTATTCAAAACTCAAGTAAGTTCTTACATAAGCGATTTAAATACAATGCCTCGAAATGCATGCATATCAAAGATCTAGGGGATTTTCTTCTCTTTTTATTCATGATTGAAAATATTTGTTTAGATTTTCCTGATCATATACCCCAGCAGAGTTCGGGATTGTAAAACAAAACCAAATAAAATTTGATATACACCAGAACCTACATAGAAACCTCAATAAAACGAATTTCGTAAAAATCGAGGTAAAACTTAAACGTTTATAGAAATGACGTTCACGTCACGGTTTGGTATCTGGTCGCAGATGTTACTCTATTTCAGAAATTGATTTGGCGGAATGTTGAGTTTTGTGCTCAAATTTGCTGTTGTATATTTTAAACTTCTTTTTCTTTTTTGTTTCTAAATCATAAATTTTACATTCTAAAATTATATTATCTAAAATTATCAAAAATGTTTTCCAATAGAAGTTATCTTTTAGTTTTAACTTACAAAATTATACAAAATATATATCTCAACGAACTTTAAAGCATGGATATGAGTAGTTTCATCCTCAGGCAGGTACCGGTTGAATTATTCTATTTTCTTGCAAACAAAATAATTCCTACGACGGAAATGGACAAAATATAATTTTCTTTAACAGCTTGAATTAATGGAAGGTTAATGTTATTTGATAAAAGAAGCTGAATAGTTCAACATTCGATTAACCAATCAAGAACCAATAACTCGAAAGTGTAGCTGGAACATCACTTTTTCAGATTAGTGGTATGGCTAAAAGTTTTCAATCATCTTGACTTCCGTACCATTAACAATATATGATCACTGTATATAGCTTTCTGTTGTATTAATTATTCAAGTCCTAATTCGAAATGTGCCCATAAGATCTATCAATACATGTATGACGTTTCGTATAAGATAAGATTGTTTTTCCAATTTGACAATTTGTTCAATTTGTCGAGTCTATTATTTGATATTTTTTGACTTTTTAGGTAAGTGGACACAGAAGAGCTTTACAAAACAGACAAAAACATGTCACCAGAAAGTTTGAATGCAGTAAAAAAGCATACTTGTATTTAACGCAAGTGATGACTTTATACATTTGTACTATATTTTCTACTTTTAGTAATATTTCTTTGTAACCTCTATGTACCTATACAGAATGATTTTTGGTGCAGTTTCGTACACAGGGTAACAACAATAATCATCGAATACTTTTTATGCCGAAATCGATCATCTGATTATTCCATTATACATGTATGTAAAACAAGATAATGTTGAAATTCATTTTGTATTTCAAATTGATTGTTTTCTTCAATTTCATTTATAATTTAGTTTAACCAACTCTTCAATTTTGATCTACAAAAAACTAACTTATTTTGCTAATATATGCAGTCAAGAAAGTATAAACATATACTGGTATATAATAATAATTGAAAATGATTACAGCTGGATTATTAGAAGACTAAGTTTGGCATATATACTTAAACACTTGTTATTGCCTGGTTTATGAACACATATATTACGTATCTCAATTGATTCGTAACTCGAGCGTGCGGGACTTACATCGATTTCCTTAGCAAAGAGTCTACCACAAAAATTGCTCACACAGGGTTATGTTGCTCCTCGGTTGCTGTCTTCACTAAAAAAAAATTACGGAAGACATCATGCACTCATAGACAAATATGGGATTTCGATTTCTCAGATCAGTGTAGATGTTGGTTTGTCATAGGGTTTTGTTTTGGCTTTCGTTACCGGATTTGACATGCTGAATTGACTGTTGGCAACGCGAGACGTGTGTGCTATAGATAGCAGGAAACGGTTACTCTTCCAGAGCACCTGAGTTCACTCATTTCGACTGGAGTTCGCGTTGTTGATTGATATTCAGTTATTTTTGTGTTTCCATGTTTTACATGTTGTCTGTTTTTGTCCCGTTCTTGTTGGTAGTCACTGGTTTTGTCCCTGCCCTTTCGGACTTTTGACATTCAGATGCCCCATTGGTACCTTTGCTTCTCTTATACAATGACTTTAACCAGCTATGTGTTAATATGATAACAGAGTCATTAAAGACCACAAGGGGCAATAACCAACAAAAAGACAACTAAGTACAAAGTTCCAAAAGCAGGTATAAGAATAATGCTGTGCATGTATATTTTAAGGATCGAGTAACCTCTTATCAGCAGCATTTTAAACAAAACATTTGAAGGTCCCAAACAAAAAGTATTGAAATACAAATGACAACAAAGTTCCAGAAGATAAGTACTCGTATTTGAATTAGTTCAAACATGCAGCCAAATTCAGCCTCGATGACATGTGAAGTACGAAGACGAAACCTGGCGGTTTTTTACAATTTTGAATTCAAACAATCGGAAATTTTAATCAATAAATGAATTTGTAAATTTTTTTCAGAGAAGATCATACAATTTGATATAACTCCCCACAATATTAGTACCCATATGTTAGCGTTGCGGTGCGTACACCTCTACTTGTTATCAAATGATAAACCTTTTGCATAGATTTTTAAAATTATATGATTGGAAGATTTCTTTTATTGCAGATAAGTTATTGAAGTATATTCTTTAGGAATAGGAATTCCCAAATGCCACAGTTTCAGTGGAAAATTAGTTTCTCTTTTGATATGGTATTAGAAATCAATATCTAAACTTGTTGAACATGACACAAAAACGGCTCTTGTCGTGAATTTTGATTCCTGTGATTGTTTTTGATGTAAACACTCTAGACCAAAAGGAATCCAATAAAATTTATTGCCGTTGTTATTTTTATTGTTCAAAAGAAGAATTTTAAGAAAGCAATCTTTCTCTTGGAATCATGACCCATCAGTGTTGTTTTTACACATTTCCTTTACTAATACTGGTATTGTTAGGATCGAGGTTAAAGCAGAAATATTCGTGGGGGATTAATTTTCATTTATTTCGTTGGTAAGAAAAATCCACGAAATTAAATCCCCATGAATTAAGAATATTTAGTTAAAGAGTGTATATCAAAATTAAAAGTTCACGAAAATTTGTCCCCACCAATTCAGTTTGGTGCTCTAAACCACGAAATTGTATGCCCACGAAAATGTATGATTATACAGTATTATACGACAATTTATTCTAAATTTTGATTCAAAGATGTTGGTTTTTTTTGTTCACGGGAATATATTCGAACGTTTTTTTTGCAGCAACAAATTTCGAAACTTTCTACAATGAATCAGTTTGCTCATGTCTGGTCAGTTAAACAAAGTCTTGGAAACACGTTAAGAAAACATTTCAAACTTACGTTAATAAAAAATACCATAACATATACATTTCCGAAATAAGAACGTTATTTTACACAGAGCAGATATGCAATTATTATGAATTACATGTGTAGGTTTTTTATAGATAGATTACTGATGCCAAAACTGGTAGAAAAAATTGTGAAGGGTCATTTCAAGGTTATCGTCAATTTGACGGATGACCATCCAATAAGGAAAACAATCAATACCAACAATTGAAATGTTAAGGTTCGGTTATGTCAATGCATGTATACAAGTTGCTGATGTGATATTAAACAAAAATATCGGGGTAGAAACCCTGTGCCTATATTCAAAGGCCAGGTCAATGAAGCCAGGTCAGGCTAATGAAGCCATGCTAATTAGGCAAAGTTAAGTTGAAAAGTATCCCCGGAAGTGGGTACAATTTTCGGCTTTTGGTGCCCGTCTTTCCGTCAAAAATCAGGTTAAACCACATGTTCAGCTTCCTCAATAAACAAAATAGCAGAGATCTGGATCTAGAACTAATACACAGGAACAATCCCAAGGCATGTTTTACGCATGAAAAACATATGTAAAACGTATGATCATTACACATGGTAAACGTAGAAATAGTACCACGCATGAAAAACATATGGTAAATTAGAAATTATAGACGTCAACTTATACGGTAATCATCCTTTGAAGAAGTGTACAGTCATTTTGAATCGTTCATATTTCTAAAAATCAAATTATTTTAATGTCATGTCGGAACCATTTTGGTCCTTATGGAGAATAGCTCTTAAGTTTTGGATATAAAAAAATGTGTTAAACGCATGTTTTACATGTGTTACAAAACATACGAAAAACATATTTCTTCTACAGGCGTTTTTCATGCGTTTGTCAAAACGCATGTAAAACACATGAAAAACATGTGAAAAACGGATGTTTTTTTTTCAAACATGCGAAAAACATGCATTACTATTTTTCCTGTGTAACTAACGGACAACTTAATTATAATCTAAAAAAAATCAATTGTTAATCATTAATTCATTCAAAGTTAGATAATTTCTCCTTTTTTAAAATATCACAAATAGCTAATTAATCATATGAATTAAACTTCATTTTAAGACTAATGCAAATTTTCAGAGGCCATGCCAGGCCAATGAAGCCAAGCAAATGAAGCCAGTCGTAGCCAAGCGAATGAGGCCAGGGCATGTTTCATCAACAAAAGAAACAAATAAACATGCTTGTAAGATTGAGTATTTTTCATATGATCCTTACTAAAACTTTATTGATGCACTTCTATAGATAAAAATCACATTTAATTGGTGTCATTTATTTTCAGTTGTTATTCAAACATTAACAGTAGCTGTAAAACACATCATTCTTTGTGTTATTTCATATGTTCTATCGATCTAGATGGATTTATTTATTGGTTTGTAGCAGTATAGTAATAGTATTGATAATGAGTTATCTTTTGGATCTTTGGCAGACACATATATCTGGAATCTTATGCTATGTGTTTGATTTTTTCGACCACAACAAATTTTGTGCCAAGATGCATAAAAATGACGAGAAGACGTCAAACCAGTTCAATAAAAGAGTTTTACATGGCAAATTGGAGTAATAACTTACAATTAATTCGAAGAAGCAGATATGCACCAATGGGGCAAGTCAAAAAGGGTCGAGACAAAACCAGTAAAAACAAACATGACATAGTATAACAATCCAATATCTGTACTCATCTGAGAGATTTTGTATGAGCAAATGATGTCTTAAGTGGCCCTTTATTATGAATATGCATAACAATTGCAGGATATTAACTAATTTTAATTTGTTCTGGAAAGTACCGAAGTACAGTTTAAAATCTTGAGGATTAACTCTAAAAAGTCTAATATAAAACAACATATTTCAAACACTTATAATTCTTATGACCAACCAGCAATATGCCGTGACTTATTTAGCGTAGGAAAACCAAGGGCATTCTAAATGAAACTATATTGAATATCATAAGGACTGATTGGATCAGTAACAAAGGCACAACAGTATAACAGAACAATTATTATCCATACGATCTTCTCGTTACTTAGAAATGTGTTTGAGGGAAATAAAGCTATGGACTAAAACAAAACTATTCCCTTAATGTTTGATTGGTTGTGTGTATTAATATTAAGTATCAAGAAAACCCGAAGAAAAGCATTAATCCAGAAGCACAAATCATATGTTTAGATACAACTAGATCCTCTTTTATGTCTAGAAACCATACTTGTTTATCACCAATAATGTCCTGTATCCTTTTGTCACTGTATCACTGGAAAAAAACTAAAGAAAAAAACATATCTTTATTACGTTGTTTATATTGTTTTAGCATCTCATTTATTACACAATGTTTATTTCAAAGTTTTAATATTTTTGTTGTTGAAATCTCCTATTCTTTTCTTGTACTGTACATGGTTAATATCCGCAGTGTTGTATTTCTTGTTCAAACTTGTTTTGTTTTTAATACTTTTTGGGTCCTAACCTTGCAATGCTTTGATCTAAATGCTGCTGATTAGAGGTTTCCCTTGAAGTATGCATATACAGCATAACCTAATTATTTGTATTTATAAACGATTTTGATGTTTGTATGTTTCCACCTTCATTCTACACCTATCATTATTGAGGTACTATTCGTGATAACAATACTTTTGTTGTTCATCATGTCGTGTGAAACGAATAATCAATTATTGCTACCGATCTACTATTCGAATGCTAGTAACCTGTAATATATAGGATCATGCTGATGTATATTAAACGGAGATGATATTCAAATCATGAGAAAAACCACGGAATGATGCTTTATTATTTGCATTAAAGCACTAAGATGCTGATGTAAAGATAATTCAGCAGACCCTAAATGTATAAATGATCTGTCCTCGGGTGTAAAAGTAAGAGCACTATTAATAATTTCACTAAACAATTCTCGATTTGGTGACTTTTTCCATCTCATATATCCTCGGGAACTTGAGATAAAGGACACAAGTCTGCTTCATATTAAGATCTACATCTAGAAATTGACGCTTAAGGAAGATTTTTAACAAAGCTCTATGACAAACCTGATGACTTTAACTTTCCAATCGTCAATATTCCCTTTTTGCATTTGTGAAGCAACATTCCGTCCGCTCCTGCTAATGGGGTCTTCGTATCACAGTTGATTTTTTCCTCCAAAGCTTGCGGGAATTACATACATTTCCTTGGCAGAGCGTCACGTTTGACACAGAAATTGTAGACAAAGGGTTATGTTGCTCTACGGTTGCTGTCTTCACTTAAGATATTTTAAGGTAGACACCATCAACTCGTAGACAAATATAGGATTTCTATCTCTCAAATGAGTGTAGATGTTGGTTTGTTTTGTCTTCCTTTACTGGATTTGACACACTGAATTGGAAATTAGAAACACTGGTGTGCTATAGAAGGCAGGAACTGCTTACTCTTCCGGTGCACCTGAGTTCACTCTTGTTACGACTTGAGTTTAGCGTTGTTGATTTCCGTTCGGTTGATTTTGTGTTTTGTGTTTCTATGTGCTGTTCTTGTTTGTGTTTACCGGTAACGTCGTTGCCCATTCGGACTTTTGACACTCGAATGCCTCTTTGCTTCTTTGATAAAATGCTAGTTATATGTTTCTTAATTATTTTTTCTTTTCCAGTCCTTTCTCATTTTGACATCTTTTTCAAATAAGTTCCCAAAAACAATTAACTTTGTCTAACGCTCAGACAAATACTTCACTTAGGCCACTAGAAACTTTGAAACTTGTGCCAATTTGATATTTTTTTTCTTGAGAACGTACTAATTCCCGTAACAGAAATGGACATGCTATCACTTTTTAGAACAACTTGAATTAATAGAATGACAATGTAAGAGGCATAGAGGCACCGATGGGCATTCAAGTGTCTAAAGTCCGAAAGGCAACGAAAAAACCAGACAACATGAATGAGAACAGCACCAAAAACACAAACATAAAAAACAGAAATCAACAACGCGAACTCAAGTCGTAACGAGAAATAGTTTGTATAATTTGATAAATGAATCTGAACAGTTCAACATTAGATTAACCAATCAAGATCCAATAACTTGTAACAGAAGCCGGAACATTACTCCAATGGATTGGGTTTCAGTCATCAATCATGTTGACTTCCATATCAGTAAATATATAAAACACTAAATGTAGCTCTCAATGGTATCAATTACTGAAAGGCTTATGCCAAATTTTTAACAGAATATCTTTCGTGTCTACAAAACAGATGTTCTTCAAATTTGACAACTCGTTCGATAGAAAATAAACTCTTATATACAGTTGATTTTCATTCACTCTTGGATACAGTTTGAAACTTTTGATGGATCTTTCAGGGCAAATTGGTATAAGCCTTTAAACATGTTAAATACGACATATACTTGCTTAAATAATATATAAACTTTCAGAGAATACATTGTTACTTGTCTTTTGTTGAATGCTCTTTTATAGCCACTTTGCCAAAAATTCGAAATATGTGAGAACAGAGATATCGAACGAGTTGTCTGTACAAACATGTCTATGACATGTTAGAAAAAGTTCAATATATGGGCCTTAAGCAACTTTTTTTCCATCTATACATGTTTATAGTAATTGTTGTAACCTTCTCCAAGTTTGGTTATTTCGTTATTATCTTTATTTCATATGTATGTATATATTTTTATCTATGCAAACATATATCCCGCTCATGCTTTCATCTTTATTATTATAGACGAATTGAACAAATTGGCAGAACAGGTAAAAACTCCAACATACGACCATAAGAAAAGAAAACCAAGCTCGGTCTGAGGGCAATCAAGAGATGAAGACCTTGATATGAACTAATATATAAATGGTTTATATAACTGTACAATTTTTAAGCAAATGTGATGTCCATCTAGCTCTCTCCGTTTGAACTGAGTATTTTTTAACCAATCTTCAATGTTTTTACATGTATATTTATTCTTTTACCAATGTAACTTCTTTATTCTTACCAGTTCTTCCTCGAACAATTAGAAATCCTTAGTCTCAGTTTTTCGGAGAAAATCAATATTTAATCTTGTACAACATGACACGAAGTCTATCACTTATCGCAAATTATGATTCCTGTAATTGTTTCTGATGTCGAAATCTAGACAAAAAGGAACAAAATAAACTTTATTACCGTTTTCAGTTTTACATTATAAGAATAACTGACAAACCTTCCTTTGGTGCAATCTTTATGATTTTTATAAGTGTCATTGGTCTAAAATGGTAATAGAATCTAAAGCCAATGTTAGATAAATTGCAAACTTTTGACCAAAAAACTTTAAAAAATGAGTTGAAATTTAGCACTATGAATCAAAAATTTCTGCAATTAATTTGGGACTTGTTACTAAAACTAGCACACTTTTAAATCCAGAAATGGTAAATCGCTTTTTTTCAAATATTTGACAGATTTGCATTAAAATTTAATATGCACATCCTTAAACACTAATCGTACAAAATTAATTCCTCCTATGGGTAAAGATGTGTTAAGGAAGAACTAATTAATGGCAAATTCAGGGCGGTTCCAACCATATCCAATGATAAGAGTAAAAGTCCTGGCAAATTATGTCATAAGAATTTCGTCAAAATCAATTTTCAAAGCTAAGGAAGTTTCTAAGCCCTGACATGGAACATCCCCTATAAATCCACCGCTTAAAACAAAATACTAAACTAATACTCTATATAAAATATATACGATACGTATATTATGAAAAAGTATTTCCTGACACACTTGTTTTATTCTACTTTGCGAAGCGGTATAATCATTAATCACATTACTCTTTAAAATGTGCGTTAAGAAGATTTAAATTCTATTAATTTAAATCGTTTATCGAAGTGGCCTGTGACTTTTCTTTGTATTTGGTTTTTAAAATATGTATTCGGTTTCAGTAGAACCGTTTTTAGTAGAACCAAAGAAACAAAAAGTGCGCATGAGCTTTACAACTTCCTTTTTCTTCGACCAGCGAGACGTAAAATTTTAGCTCCAACAACATCCGAAAAAATCATGTCCTTTATCGTCAGAATTTAGCGCACAGAAGTTGATGTTTTATTAATATAAACATCTTAAATAATTTGAGTGCAAAAAAATGAACAACTTGCAATCGGACACGGAATCAATTGATGTTTACAAAATGCATTCGAAATCAAATGAAATATAATTTATTAAACAGTGGAAAAAAAAAATATTTGCTGCGATAATTCAAACAAAGATATACTTGAAATGCAGTACATAATACACGTCTCGTAACTAGGCAACAAGAGAAATATACACTTCCGTTTAAAATGAAAGTAGAAGATAAACAACTGGTAGCATTGACAAAATTTACATGACATGTTGCTGTGATAATTGTCCCATAGCAATTCTACAAAATTTATTCATATACAAGTCCAGTGTGTATATAAATCGACCACGGTAATTTTATATATTTATTAGTTAATTTTAATTACACATACTGTAACTAATTTGTCAATAGTTGTTTGCATTTCAGTGACAGTAATAATACTTTAGCTACCTCACTGCTATAAGATGAACACAGAGACTTAGTGGGCTAGGAAGAAATTGTTTCATACCATGTGGATAGAAACCTACAGTTATTTTTGTTATTACACCAGAGGTCGGGCAAGTTTTTGTAAATAATCTTAATGCAATCAAACTTAATTGTTAAAAGAAATACATGTACACTGCATTTATCTAAGTAATTTAATCCGTGTAAACTGTTATTCGATGGTTATCATTATTCGTCATTTACTGAATCAAGTAACTAATTTATAATCATGTACGAAGGTAACATACACATGTACATGTGTAATGAAAACAAACATTACAATTTACATGAAATTGTTTTTATTTTCTATGTATAGTATATAGATCAAAGCGAAGTAGCAGGGGTGAATCGAGTCTATAGACACCTATTTCTATTATGAATGTTATGTTTACACAACAATATACAGCAGGCTTAAAGTAAATATATATCGACATGATCGTCTGTGTAAGTGGGGACAAAGAATCAATGAAACCTAAATATTAAAGTTTCCCTGAACTGACAAACAGCTAACAGCAGGATTTCAATTATAATTAATTTTTTAGATCACAATTGTTTTATTTATCAGACTACATCCTTTTGTTAGTGCAAGTACGTATGGTTAACCACTTTTTGCACGTTAATAAATCACAATTATTTTATTTATCAGACTACATCGGATCCTTTTTATAGTACATGTACAAGTATGTATGGTTAACCAATTTTTGCACGTTAATAGAGGATTTGATTTAATGTCCGTTAACTGTTAATTTCATATTTATTGCTGTGCTCGTCAGAGATAACAGATAAGCATTATTTATTTTATTGTAATTATTTGACAACCACTAGTATGGGTTACATGGTTATTGAGGATTTTGAACTTGGGTTATAGCTAATTGTACTGTAAACATATCTAGCAGGTTTCATATGCATAGACACATATTATAAAGCTTTTAAAACCACAGTGATTAAACTTGATTAGATTTAGGAAAATAATTTGGAAGACATTTGGTATCTTTATTAGTATGTTTTTCTGAGTTTCAGCTATTAAAGCTACATGTATTTCGAAAGTTTAAACAGGAACTCTGAAGTAAGTATTCTGCACCTACAAGGAGCATGAAATTGATGAGCAAAAGGAGCACAGCTACAGAGATGAGAGGTAATTTTAACCTATACAATTGTATACATGAACAGCACAATAATTTTCATATAGAATTTAAGGATTATTTTAATTTAAAGGTTAATATCAAATGTTGATTCATAGTTATTATCTTGGCTGATAATGATAATACATATTTATTTTGTAGCCAATCCAGGCTTATAATGCCGATACATATTTATTATATAGACTGATAGGGTTATCACATAATTATTACCAAGGCCAATAATAACTTAAAAATTTTTACAAAACAATATTAGTTAAAGTCTTCATGAAACGTGACGAACCAAACCAGTAAAATTTATAAGTTTATAGATTAGCCCTTGGTTGGTAAATACAATTGAAACAATAAGACTGCCCTGCACATAAAACTCATGTAACATTTATATACATGTACTGCCAATTTTTCATTAAGACCTGTGAAATATTTGATGATGATTACATGTCAATAAATTTTTCCAATCAACTAAAGGTGGCATTTTCCAATTCAACTTAAAAAATTCCTAGGTTTTTGTCCTTATGATGGGTGTAAGATCGCCGCCAGCACAATAGGCAGACATCAATCAATCAATCGATCATGTCAAGGGATTGTATTCAAATCACACAGGTGTGTTATTATTGCACTCAACTTATGATATTTCTTGAGATCTACAACCATGCATGCCATAAAGATCATATTGCAATTTGAATTTTGGCATTGATTCAAAAGCATTTAACAGCCGGAATGGCATGCTTACAAAGTACATGACTATATTAAACTACAAGCACACAGATAGAGATGATTGGAGAAGCAAAATGGAAGAACTAGTAATTTTGTTGTTGTAACTGGGGTTTTGGTTTTAATTTGACATTTTTCTTCATTATTTTCAATTATTTACATCTGACTCCTGTACAGTTGCTGCTCAAAAAGTTGTATATATGGCAAGTGCAGTCTCTCAACATACACATAATAATCAGACATACATACAAAGTAGTGCCCTCAGGTTTTTTTTTAAGGCTGCTGTTTGTTTTTCATTGGGGGTTCTAAATTTCCACTATTACGTAGGTTGTGTCGCAAACACTTATTCCACATGCAGGTACCATAATGGGGACCTGGAGTCTTTATTAATTTTTTGCATCAGATAGGCAAACCAAGGCACAGAAATGTTAATCATGTTAATATATAAAGGATTAAATCAATTGTCATATGTGGGAAAAGAATACAGGCACTTTTTACAGATGGGGAGGGTAGTCCATACGAAACAATTTGGGTTAAGAATATTAGGAAAGTTTTTACTCCAGCAGAGGCCATTAATAAATTATATTAGTTTTTCAAAGCAGTCATTATTTTGTATAGTCATGAAGTATTCAACGTATTGGAATACACGAATTGCATTTTTACTGATTATATAGTAATTTGTCCAGTTATTTTATTTTAAACATGTTTCATTAGATGTCTCACTAGATGTAATGGACATTTGCTAATATTACCTTCCAGTCTAATTTGGTATTATATGTCATAACAGGTACTAAATTTTTTCAGACCCTACAATACAAAATGTTGTGATGACTTTGCACTCTTAACGTGATTAACCATAGCAATGCATGCAAAAGTGTTTCATTGGCCAAATGTAGTAATAGGCTTGACTATATAAACAACATAGGGAAATTTTGGTTACTTACTCTGTGTTTAAAAATTAATACCAAATATCAAAAAGAATGTTAGGGACATTCACCCTAAATTGTGTAAGTTCATTAGTATTAGTAATAAATTCAAAAGAGGGAAGATTTTGTGTGATTAGTTAGAAATAGCTGTTGTTTGTTTATCAGGGTCTTACTCCCAGGCAGGCTATTACGACTATTTCCTAGAGGTGAACATGAAATGGATGATACTTGAACATGATACAAGGGTGAAGTGAATGCAATGGGGTTTAAAGGCTAGTCAGGTTTGGGAGTTTTGACTGTCACAGGAAATTGGTGTCCGGTTAGGCAATTTAGTCTCCTGCAGGGGATCCTACGGGTCCTACTCTTATTGTGACTTGCAGCAGGGTTCTTCAACGTGCAAGGGACGTGCAGATTCCCCCAACACAGTGCACAAATAACTTGTGTGTTCTAGCACCACCATTTAAGCATGAACAGGCAGTATAAAAATTTGAAAATGGACATGTAGTATAGGTGAACTATTTGGGTGATTATAGTCGCAAAGATTAGTAAGATCTATTAGCTTTGTTATAAAATAACAGGCATTGTATGCAGTGAATAACTGCCATGATTCTGATCCTTTTCAGCATAATTGCATTGAGACAAATTTATAATTGTCTAACATATTTTACAAGCTGAAACTAAGATCATTGAAATGCCTTGCAGATATCTCACTTTACCTAAAAGTCTAAATTACAGGTTACTCATGATTTTCGTGGATAAGTTGAAGGATAATTGTTCAGAATTTGTTGTAAGAGATAATAAGAGCTTCTAAATCTATGAATTTAGGAAGTGATATCACATGGACATGATGTACAGTTATCAAGTGTAGTTCAATTACGGTAATGCATAACCAAATTAACAGTTTATACCCGTCTTGGTATTTGTATTTTCATATTATGAGAAGCAAGAATTACATTTGGGAATTAATTGTTAATTAAATTTAAACCAGCTCTGGAAAGATGTTGTGCAGTTTCATTTCAAGGAGTTATTTGACATTATGTACTAGTAAATATTTTTCATTTATAATATTGGCAGTTGACCACGGGTTTTTGAATGCAGCTCCACCCCCAATTCATTGGCGGTTGACAGGTCCATCATTTTCTGCTACTCACTGATTTCCCTGTCAATTTGGCACTTGTCGCTGCATAAAGGGATTAATTTTCATAATTAGGACTAACACAGAAATACAGAAACACTGGACTGTGGCAATGGCCTCTGATCTTCCAGGGTCATCTGCTTCCGAAAAGTCCCAATTGCTCATTTCTCATTTGTGATCTGCCATTTATTTGTCGGCGATCAACCATTTATCATTTTCAATTGCATTTTACATTTACATACATGTATATTTATACATGTACAATTGATTTGCATTTGACATTTAAACACTTATACATTTATTTACCAAAAATTTATATTGGACATTTTAATTTATTTAACTAAACATTTATATTATTTACCGTGGTCAATGTTTGCCAAACCTGTAAAAATTCTCTAATTATATTATCAAACTTTATACTGTTTGTTTTAATTGATGATAAACAAGGTTTCACTGTCATCTGTCGTCTTTAGTTTTCACAATGTCTGTCAAATTTGAGATGTGATGAATGTACCTGATACATTAGAAATACTTATGGAGGCTGATACTATATAGATTTTATGGATGTTATGAATGTACATGACACACTATTCTAGACACAAAAATATGGATAATGTAACAATGGGCATTGTTTCAATTGTTCCTTTTGTTATTTTTCGTGAGGGCAATCTTGGATAAGAAGATTTAAATTCTATTAATTTAAATCGTTTATCGAAGTGGCCTGTGACTTTTCTTTGTATTTGGTTTTTAAAATATGTATTCGGTTTCAGTAGAACCGTTTTTAGTAGAACCAAAGAAACAAAAAGTGCGCATGAGCTTTACAACTTCCTTTTTCTTCGACCAGCGAGACGTAAAATTTTAGCTCCAACAACATCCGAAAAACCCTCCCACCCCCCTCTTTTAGAAACAGATACTTGCTTTGTGTTTTTTATTTTTATTTTCAGAGTGTCCAGGCTTATATTGGTGGGACATTTAGCATTGCGGGTACAATTGATGCATAAAGACTACTCAAGTTCGAATAACTACCTGGTAGAGGGAATTCAAGCTGTGTGTTGGATTAGCACTTGTCGCTGCATAAAGGGATTAATTTTCATAATTAGGACTAACACAGAAATACAGAAACACTGGACTGTGGCAATGGCCTCTGATCTTCCAGGGTCATCTGCTTCCGAAAAGTCCCAATTGCTCATTTCTCATTTGTGATCTGCCATTTATTTGTCGGCGATCAACCATTTATCATTTTCAATTGCATTTTACATTTACATACATGTATATTTATACATGTACAATTGATTTGCATTTGACATTTAAACACTTATACATTTATTTACCAAAAATTTATATTGGACATTTTAATTTATTTAACTAAACATTTATATTATTTACCGTGGTCAATGTTTGCCAAACCTGTAAAAATTCTCTAATTATATTATCAAACTTTATACTGTTTGTTTTAATTGATGATAAACAAGGTTTCACTGTCATCTGTCGTCTTTAGTTTTCACAATGTCTGTCAAATTTGAGATGTGATGAATGTACCTGATACATTAGAAATACTTATGGAGGCTGATACTATATAGATTTTATGGATGTTATGAATGTACATGACACAATATTCTAGACACAAAAATATGGATAATGTAACAATGGGCATTGTTTCAATTGTTCCTTTTGTTATTTTTCGTGAGGGCAATCTTGGATAATAACAATGAATAATGGAATAAGCCACTTAAAGCTCGTTAAGCTTATAGTCTATAAAAAAAAATTATCAACAAATATGTTAGCATTTTATCTGTTATCATCGAGAAGAAGTATTCAAGGTCTTATGATCGTTTTTAATCTCCGAATTTTAAACATTAAGCTCAGAAAGTTTCACAATTGATTTACCAGCTGTTTGTTTATTCGTCCAATATCGGTATTTGTCAAACATAATACTCCAAGCTTGGCCTTTACTGGCACATGGTTATCAAAGTCTAAGAAACACTTGATTAAATAAAAATGCTAAACCTACGTAAGTAATAAGGACCATAATTACATATATTTCCGAAATAAAAACAGTGTGGTTTTACAATTAATATAAATCACGATTTTATAGATAGAAATTATGAATGCCAAACACTGCGACTTTGAATAATAGAAGAAATTATGCAGTGCTCTTTAGAGATGATCGTTCTAGACGTCAACTTGACGGATGACTATCCAATTTTAGAGTCAATCAATATCGACGAATTTCTTCTTATAGTATAGTCAATGTATCCATATATCAGGGGGTCCAATGTAATTGGTAAGTGCGTAGCATAATTTGGTAAGTGACTATAAAGATGGCGGAAAAACCTCGCTTCAATCGACAACCAGGGGGTCCAATGTAATTGGTAAGTGCGTAGTATAATTTCGTAAGTGACTATAAAGATGGCGGAAAAACCTCGCTTCGATCGACAACGGTCAGTTTTCTCTTCGTCTTTACAAAAGTTATACACATCTTATGAATAAAACCATGTTGCCTTTCGGCAATTATGAGTTATGAGAAATAGTACATAACAAAAATTTAATGCTTGATATGCTTATCAAAAAGCTATTGAAGAAAAACCGGCCACTTGACAGCAATTTTTTTGTCATGCCGAAAAAAACAGGCTTTGTTTCAGGTACTCTGATCACAAACCTTAGGTTTTATGATGTATTGTGGTTCGTCAACAAGCATGGATATTCCCAAATATTTGTTTCTGTAAAAGAAACATGTATTTGTTGACATATTTACAATTATTTAATTGTTTGGTAAGTGCAAGTTAGTGTACTAAAAAAAATGGTAATGTATATGACAGTGCAAAAACTTTTGAAAGCACTTCTTTTAAATACTTTGCATAATATTTCTTTTGTTATCGATTTTTTTTTGGGGGGGGGGGGGGGGTATTCTAATCTTGATGTGTCCCATTGCTTTCTTATTAAGAATAATAAGAGTCCTGGCCTTGATAATATTAGTAATGAAATGCTCCAGGCATCACATTCCTATATTAACCCAAGTCTGTTGAAGCTGATCAATGCTGTCTTTAGGTCAGGTCAGTACCCGGAACAATGGTCCAAAAGTTATATATGTCCAATTAATAAAAGTGAAAATCCACTAAGGCCAGAAAACTATAGAGGTATAGCAATTAATAATAGTATTGGGAAACTCTTTAATATAATACTTTGTAATCGCTTTGAAAAATTTTTGTTAGATAATAAAGTAATACATGAAAGTCAAATTGGCTTTTTAAAAAAATCTGGCACCACAGATCACATATTTGTGTTGAAATGTATAATTGATAAATATCTAAAACAAGGGAATAAAAGATTATATGCTTGCTTCGTGGATTTTTGCAAGGCATTTGATAGAGTTATCCATGTTGGAATTATGTTCAAACTTCTTGAAAGAAATGTTAGTGGTTATTTTTATAGAAAACTAAAAAATATGTACTTAAATGATACTTTATGCATCAAAGTGGGCAACAAAATGACAATTTTATTTCACTGCCAAGGTTGGTGTACGACAGGGCGACGTACCTAGCCCTAACTTGTTCAATTTTTTCATAAATGATTTACCACAAAAATTGTTAGATCAGTCAGAATCAGTTACTTTAGATAACAGGAAAATCCCTTGCTTGTTGTATGCAGACAACTTAGTCTTGATGGCCGATTCTAAAAGATGTGAAAAACTAAAAAATATGTACTTAAATGATACTTTATGCATCAAAGTGGGCAACAAAATGACAATTTTTTTTCACTGCCAAGGTTGGTGTACGACAGGGCGACGTACCTAGACCTAACTTGTTCAATTTTTTCATAAATGATCTACCACAAAAATTGTTAGATCAGTCAGAATCAGTTACTTTAGATAACAGGAAAATCCCTTGCTTGTTGTATGCAGACGACTTAGTCTTGATGGCCGATTCTAAAAGATGTGACTGTCTACAAAATACCCTCGATATGTTGCAGGAGTATTGTAAAACGTGGTGTCTAGATATAAATATTAACAAACCCAAAGTTGTCGTATTTAATAACTCTGGTAAATTATTAAATGAAGAATTTCTAATTGGCATTTAAAAGATTGAATGTGTAAAAAGCTATAAATATCTTGGTATAGTGTCGACAAAACTTGCCGTTTTACAGAAGCTAAGTCTAAGTTATATGAAAAGGCATTAAAAGCCAGTTTTAAACTATATAGAGACATGAAGGTGGTATCTCCATCAATTAAGGTTCTCCTTCACACTTTTGATCATACTATAAAACTAATTTGTTTATATGGGTGCAAGAACGGGGGATTACAAACGTAACACCAAAAAGAAAGCAATTGAATTTGTATGAAATATACAAAGATTGGGAACAAGAAAAGCTTAACATGAAATTTTGTAAGTTTCTGTCAGGGGTCTCTAAACAGACTACAAATTTAGCAGTTCTATCAGAACTAGGGAGATTCCCATTGTATTGTGACATTATAGTCCAAATGTTTATGGACTGGCATAGGTTGGAAAACCAGCCATCTGGGCTAATGCCATTTTCCTTGGTTTCGGTGGTCAAAGCTGAACTATATTATTAAAAGAGCACCTTCTTTGCTTCAAACATATTTCGTAAGTGATACTTTCAAATTCTTTTTAAATACAAAAAGCTCGAAAAATTAGTGACATTTAATTCATATAGGTTTTCACATTGATCATAAACTTATTTGTATATTAGTATGCCTTTTAAAATAAAACTTAGAGTGTTAATTTAACACAAGACCATACTCATCATAGCAAGGTAACCGAATTGGCAATGTGAAATTAACATAACCGGAAAATATGTACATGTTCACGTACTTTGTCGGAAAAATCAAAGTTATTTGATTCAGCCTGCTAAACACATTCATGTAGTAGAATAGAAATGAATCGGAAATAAAAAAAAACCATCTATCTCATTAAAACGTTAACGCAATGAACAAAGATGTTTGCACTGTGATAATATTCATTACCAATTTTGTTTAGTACACCGACTTGCACTTACCATGCTTACCAAAAAATAAAATAATTGTAAATATGTCAACAAATACATGTTTCTTTTACAGAAACAAATATTTGGGAATATCCATGCTTGTTGACGAACCACAAAACACCATAAAACCTTACGTTTGTGATCAGAGTACCTGAAACAAAGCCTGTGTTTTTCGGCATGACAAAAAATTTGCT
This sequence comes from Arcuatula senhousia, assembly GCA_963971305.1. Classification (NCBI taxonomy): domain Eukaryota; kingdom Metazoa; phylum Mollusca; class Bivalvia; order Mytilida; family Mytilidae; genus Arcuatula; species Arcuatula senhousia. The sequence goes on along the minus strand of OZ020304.1, from coordinate 51,489,786 downwards.
GTCAAGTGGCCGGTTTTTCCAATTACATTGGACCCCCTGTATATACACGGTGCAATTGTGCAATATAAATTAAATTCCAGATGAACGTATATTATTTTTAAATTAAAAAGCTGGAAGCCACAACTTACAAATATACTTAATTACCCACTCACCCGCGCTCCATGAATAAAAAAGCTGATATTCTGCATAAAAATAAAAATTACCCCAAAATATGAAAAGCCAAGGCGTTTGGGAGAGTAGTTGGTTGCTAATTTGCTCAATGAATATTTGAAAAATCAAAAATGATGAGAAGATGCTTACCTACGTTATATAAAAAAAAGATTGTAAGAAAATTTGAAGAAAATCCGTGAAAGTGTTTGGGGAGGGTAACGGATAAAGCATTGTTACCCCAATTCGATGAATAAAGTCCTCGGAAATGATGAATGGCTATGGGAATCCCGCTCCCCCCAAAAATCGACGAATTATGGATGTGCATATCTATATCAAATTTGAAAGATTCCCTGAAAGTATGAAGGAAATTAATCTAGGCGTCTAATAGGGCCACCGCTATTTGGTCAATTACCAATTAAGATCTATGGACTACTATGAGAGATCCCGAGAATCCAGAAATCCAAAATATAAAATAAGAAATGCACATCTACATTTTTAAAGATAAAAAATCCTGAAATTATGAAGAAACTCGGTCAAGGTAAATTAAATGGGAACAATTTACAATTACCAAAACTCATATAACAAGAATATGTCCAAAAAAACACAATGCCCCATCTTGCAACACTATTCGCCCCTGATTTATTTGAATGCATAAAAGCAATCAATCATGCTTTCATGTTTTGAAATATAGATATGTTAAGTCATAACATGGTGACATTATTAAACAAAACAACAGAAAAAATGAAATACAAGTCACTTCATCCGTAAGAAATTTTTATAGTAAATTCCACACTTAAATCGTGTGTCAAAATTAACAGTTTGTTATCCCATTGCTTAAAGTAATGGTAAAAATCAGCTGTGTGTTATTTCATATTATGTTCTATCGATCTAGGTGGATTTGATTATTTGTATGTAGCAGCAATTAATAATAGTGATAATGAGTTATCTGTTTAATTTTCTGTCAGACACATATGTCTGGAATTTTAAGATGTGTTTGATTTCTTTTACTACGAATTGTTTGCCAAATGTGATAAAACTTAGCTAGCAGATATCAAATCAGCACAAGAAAACGGCGGCTCTAAATGGCAAATCGGGGTGATAACTTAGATTCAAGTCGTCTTCAAAACAAGTGACAATATCAAAACACAACATGGTTTTGTTGTTTGTCGGACAAGGTATAAACCTACTAATAGAATCTCCCCATTTACTATAAACCTTAAATTCTTAGTAATGTTTCAGCCATCACATGTACTGACTAGTATGTGTCGGGATACCTACAATTGAGGTAAACTACTATTTATTCCGACTGAGTAAATCCTTACTGGAAGTGATGTATGATGAATAGTACTGAACACCAAAAAGGCTCAGAACAATTGTTCCTTAAACCCTCTTTTTGCTGAATAGAATATGATTTATGAAATATTCATGGCAAATATGAATTTCACGTTTTAATAGTTTTACTGTAACAAAGAGAAGAAAAAGAATTTTGTGCTTTTGTGTTCATTGTATAATGTATTGCTGTTCATACTTACTATTCGGAGTCACAAATAGAAGTAAATCCCTTATAATGCCTTAAAATCATTCGTGTTTATCGATGATAATGTCCTTTATCCTTTTGTCACACTATCACTTTGAAAAACTGTGGATATCGATCTGAAATCGCAATTCTTTTACTGTGTTTGCAATTTCTAGAATATTTGCATCGCTTTTATAACACACTGTATATTTCCACTTCAATCGCACACCTTTCGATGTAAAGGTGCCATCGTGATGACGATGCTACTGGTGTTTCCCATGTTGTGTAAAACTAATCATAAGCTATTAATGCCGAGCTACTTAATGTATCCTAGTAACCCAGAAAACAGGAATATATTGCTGTATAATTATTGAACTGTGATAATATTCAAAATCAATTAGAAAATTTTAAAAAAAACTACGGGATGATGGCAGAATGATTGACATTTGAAAACACTATGACGTTGATAAAGATAAATCAGCAGACCCTAGGAATGGTCTGTCCTCAGTCCATTTTAATATGATTATTAAATAGGTGTAACCTAGAATGGGGCGCAGCTTTAAAAAATAATTGTCAAAAATACCATTGATCAAAAACATATCATCAAATATCAAACGAGTGCACATATAATAATTTTTTGTAAAATTCTGAAAAAAAGAGTCAAATTATTTTTTCTTCTTTTTGGCATTACGTAAACTGTGACGTTATTTTCCAGTCAGAGTTTTTGCGCTGTGTAGTTTATTTTCAATCTAGGACCAATTGAAAAACAGCGAGCAGCGACCGCTGGTGACAATGAAGGCTGCTGGCTGTTTTTCAATGTGGATTTTTTCAATTTACGTTTATATTATAGGTTTATTCCACATCTCATTTTCTTCAATTAAACAAACTGACCAACCATTGTTCTGCAAGGTTGTGTGCCAATACATCTTATTCGAAATTGGCTGAAGAAGATTGATATAAAAACCGGGCAGAAAATGACGACTGGTTTCAATGCAGGACACATGCACTGGATTGACTTATCTGCATATTTAGCTCAGGTAAATCTTCATATATGACCTTCTTTTAATGATTAATGATTTTCTGTTAATTTAATTATAAATTATCATGAATTGGTTGAAATCACGAGTAAACGATCACTGAGTCTGATCACGATAATTGACAGCTAGGTGTACCTGTTTACAAGGGCACTGTAAACTATTCTCGTGGGAATTTGGCGAGATCATTTCATCTCTTTATTAACAGCAAAAAATTCATTGAAAAATATATTCAGAAATTTAGTTTTGACCTTCCATCCGTTTTCTGTTTATTTTAAAAAGAAATTTAACTATGAGTATTAATTTTTCCCCAAAAAAGCATCGAATTGCTGGCCCCAATAAAAATGCTTGCCAAGCGCTCTTGCGCGCACTCCGCGCATCTGGTTAAAAATAATAAAATCAACTGTTGGAAGTGTCTACATATGTGGGACTGATTCCCATATTAATGTAAAAGTCAGAGGACTAATAATGATTTTAATAAAACAATTTTACATTTTAATATCACCTCATTACATGTATATGCTCCTGAAATTTCTTATTTTATGTTTCCTTGTCCTTTTTATTGAGACATCTTATGCAAATAAGCTTCCCATAAAAAATACTAAACACTGTCTAGCTTTCAGACAACCACTTGACTTAAAGCACTATTTGAGTATAATGGTTAAAATCGATCAGTTTGCTTAAATTAAACAAAGAATAGGAATAAGTAAACAAAGCATATTTGATTGCTCCAGAAAAAAATATTTGCTTTTCAAATTATTCCCTGAAATATTTATTGATAACAAACAACATAGAGCGTGATTTGAGTTTTGTATTGATTAATATATTGTTTTAAGAACGCTATAGTTAATTGTACGTTAGGTCAGAATTCAAAAGATTTTAAGCAGGGAGTGCTAAAGCACTCGAACATACTTTAAATCTATTAGTCAACATCAAGATTGACGTGCAATGTTCTTAAGTAAGAGCCAAAAAGTACCAATCACATTTAAAAAGAAAGAACTTTATTTAGGTCAATAAATGTTCATTAAAACATATTCTTCTTTGTTGTGATGAAATATTTTAAAGTAAGAAATTCAAAATAGGCATTCAAACTTTCAAATGCAAGATACCACCGACCTTTGACAACAAAAGCCAAAAACGAATAATAATAACTCACGAATGATCATTACCATAATATGATAATCTACATGTAGTAACATAGACGAAAATTTCAGAAATAGTTCCTGTGAAAACGTATGGGAAAATGGGAATAATGATTTTTCAAAGTTCGGAAGTATATCTATTTTCTATCTTAATCAAATGGAAAATGCAAGTAAATCTCATTCAAATCGATGGAATTTTATTACATTAAGAAAGAATTGGACAGTTTTAAACGCTATAGTAAAATAAACAGGCTAGACCACCGTTATTATTCTACCAGAATTTCACTCTCTCAGTAACGTTGCATATCAAACACCAATTTAAAATATCATTAGCGAAAATAAATCAACTTTAAGTTTCCAATACTGGTGATTTAGAGTTCTATTATGTGTTAGATTGGAATAACTTAACCTTTCACTCTTCTTCAAATTGATGTTTTTGGTTTGTTTAATGCATCATTCTTTGAATTTAAAAGAGTTTTATTCACAGTTCCAGACATTTATTTATCCAAAAATCAAGTGAGTTGTTACCATTTAATAAAAACTAAAGTAATTTCGATGCAATGAATTAAATGCATCGCACTGCATGCAGGAATATTCATGTATTTTTTATGCCGGTTCACAGTGTTTGTTATAACTCACCTGATCGGAATCATCCAAAGAGTTCTCGATGGTGAAACATAGCAAACAAGGATTTCATGTACACTTTAGATGGTATAGGCTATTTAACCGTTAACATCATGCAGTGTTAAAATAAAAAAAAACTTAAGACTCTGAAGAATGCTTTTATTAAAAAAAGAGTTGTTATTTCCAAGCGTCAGTAGCAGAATTCCATTATCTTGAAAACAAAATAAAGATGTTAACAAAAATGGACAAAAGATTCATTTATTTGCTTTTCAAATTATTCCCTGAACGATTTATTGATAACAAACGAAATAGAGCGTGATTTGAGTTTTGTATTGATAAATATATTGTTTTGAGAACGCTATAGTTAATTGTGAGTTAGGTCAGAATTCAAAAGATTTTAAGCAGGAAGTGCTAAAGCACTCGAACATACTTTAAATCTATAAGTCAACATCAAGATTGACGCGCAAAGTTCTTAAGTAAGAGCCAAAAAGTACCAATCATATTTAAGAAGAAAGAACTTTATTTAGGTCAACGTGTGTTCATTTTTCATAGCAAACAAGGATTTCGTGTACACTTTAGATAGTATAGGCTATTTAATCGTTAAAATCATGCAGTGTTGAAATATAATAAAAAACTTAAGACTCTGAAGAATGCTTTTATCAAAAAAAGAGTTGTTATTTCCAAGCTTCAGTAGAAGAAATCCATTATCTTGGAAACAAAATAAAGATGTTAACATAAATGGACAAAAGATTCAAACGACCTAAACTTATAGAAGGAAATGAAATAATATAACTTTCTTTAACAGCTTTGATTCATGGAAGGTCATTGTAATGTGGCAAATGAAGCTACACAGTTCAACATTCAATTATCCAACTTGTAAGAGTAGCTGGAACATTTCTCCAATGGATTGGTGGAATTGGTATCAGTATTCAATCATCTTGACTTCCGTGCCATTAAGTATATATAATCACTGTATAAGGCTGTCTGTTGTATTAATTATTCAAAGGCTACTACGAAATTTTGACCAAAATATCCATCGATATGACTTCCCGTATCTAAGATAAGATTTTCTTTGATTTTCTTTGAAATTGACAACTCGTTCAGTACGTTGTTTTTACTACAAAACGGTTGTTAGACCTAATTAAGATATTGAAAGAAGCAAAGAGGCACCAATGGAGCATTCAAGTGTCAAAAGTCGGAAAGTGCAACGACAAAACCGATAAACGAACAAGAACAGCACGAAGAAACATAAAATCAACCAAACGGAAATCAACAACGCGAACTCAAGTCGTAACAATAGTGAACTCAGGTGCTCCGGAGATATAGTCTACGTTTGACAATTTGAACCTTTATATAACAGTATTTGCGCAGTTTCCGTATACCAGATAACAACAATAATTGTTGCAGCAATGTTTAAATCGGTTATCCGATTATTGCATCGCATTTATATGCAAGCAAGACCATAGAATTAAATGAGATGTGGAATAAGTGAACGTTACACAACCTACAATATAAACGTAAATTTAAAATATCCACAACGGAAACAGCCAGCAGCCTTCAATGTGACCAGTGGTCGCTGCTTGCTGTTTTTCAATTGTCCCCTTGATTGAAAATAAAATACATATGATTCAAGCCCAGTCCTAAAGTGCAATGAGAGACCCTCTTCTTGACAAAAAACAATTAACATAAATTCGACTAAATACAAACATAAGCTTAGATAAAGATTCCTGGCTTAGGACAGGCACATTAAAATGTGGCGGGGTTAAACTATTTTTTGGCACCAACCTTCCCCTATTGATAATCAATAACAAAGCACAAACTAACACACAGTAAGAAGTTAAATTCAACAAGATGGTATGTAGGCATCCATTTTGCATTTCAAACTGATTTTATCTTCAATTTTGTTTATAAATCAATTTAACAACAATTCAATCTTGAAAAAAAAATGGCACGAACTTATTTCTTTTATCAAAAGCCAAGAAAATTAATCGAACATGTGCAGTAAAAGGTAGCATTTTGTTGTCATTAAAGGCATATTGTCTACCAAAATCAATTTTTTTTTTTCGTCCTCAATTTTTTAATGTCAATGTCGCCTGAAAAAACTTCTCGAAAAAGCCTTTTCCAACTCAAGCTAGGAATTTTGTTGTTTTGGGTTATAATTCTACATTCTTTTCCAAAACATCTTTCAAAGATAAAATTTGTTACACACTGGAACAAGTTTGCAGTATGCTTGATTTCCTAATTGACAACATATTTGTCACCTTCGGAGGAGAGATTTTTCAACAACAAATCGGCATTCCAATGGGCACAAACTGTGCTCCTCTCCTCGCCGATTTGTTTTTATACTCTTACGAGACTGAATTTCTTCAGGGACTCGTAAAGAACAAGAAGATGAAAGAGGCAAGGTCATTTAATCTTACATTCAGATATATTGATGATGTCCTTTCTGTCAATAACACTTCATTTGGTAGTTGGATTCCTTCAATATATCCTCCGGAATTGGAGATTAAAGAGACCACCGAATCTGATTGCTTCACGTCTTTCTTGGATTTGCACCTCGAATTTGACCCAGGTGGTCATCTCAGTACAAAAATTTACGATAAACGAGACGATTTTAATTTTCAAATTATTAATTTTCCTAATCTACAGAGCAATATACCTACTTCTCCTGCATACGGTGTTTATATTTCTCAACTTATTCGATATGCAAGAGCTTGCACACATTTCACAGATTTTTTGATCAGACACCGGTTTCTTCGTGACCGACTTTTGAAGCAGGGCTATAAGAAAATACGTCTCATACGATCACTAAAAAAATTCTTTCTTCGTTATCAGCCACTAGTAGAAAAGTTCAAAATTGAGTTAAAAGATATGATAGTTAATTGTTTTAATTAGTGTTTGACTGGTCTGCTGTTCTGAGATGATGACCTCAATATCCCTATTGTGTCTCACAACTATGTTGTGTTCTATGGTCATTACCGGATCCTAAGATCGCAATGGAAGAGGGAGGTTAGGCGCCATAAAACCTGGTTTAACCCACCATTTCGTTTGAAATGCCTGTACCAAGTCAGGACCATTGCGATCCACCAGTTCTCCGGTATGACTGATTCGTTTTTGTCATTTTCTCTGGACTATGAGATTGATCATTCAAGTTCGGTAGTTTTGTTATTACCTTTATTACACCAAAATGTCATAAAAGAAAAACTTTGAATATCAATTTGTTACCAGATATGCCTTAAACTTTGTTTATTTTGCTCAAATTTATTCGACCATATTGATTGATTATTTGTTTACATTCGCGACGACAGATATATTTTTAGCTCACCTGGCCAAAGGCCATGTGAGCTATTGCCATCACTTGGCGTCCGTCGTCGTTAACTTTTCTTCAAACTTCTTCTCCTCTAAAACGGCTGAACAGATTCGAACCAAATTTGGTCTGATGGTACCTTAGGGTATCCCCCACAGAACTGATGTGGGGATTTTTGATTCGTCGAAAAACATGGCTGCCGTTGCTAAAAATAGACCAGGGGGTCAGACTACTGTTTTTGGCTTGTAAATCAAAAAGTATAAGAGATAGATGAAATCTGATGCCACCCTACTGCTTCAGCATTAAAAGCTCTTCAAAAGTCTCCATTTGGTCTAAGTTGTCAGATGACCCCTTATAGGGGTTACAGCCCCTTAAAGGTGAAAAATAGCGTTTTTTCATGTTTTTGCCCCGTAGTATGAAAACTATTGCAGATAGAGAAAAGCTGTTGCTTCCTTAAATGTTCAGCTCATTTAGCTCTACAAAAGTCTCCATAGGGTCGAAGTTGTCAGATGACCCCTTATAGGGGTTACAGCCCCTAAAATGATGCTTTTTCATGTTTTTGGCCTATAGAAAGAAAACTATTACAGATAGAGAAAAGCTGTTGCTTGCTTATATGTTCAGTTCATTTAGCTCTACAAAAGTACCCACAGGGGTAAAGTTGTCATATAACCCCTTATTGGGGTTACGGCCTTTTAAAAACGTTTTTTCATGTTTTTGGCCTACAAAAGTATTCACAGGATTGAAGTTTTCAGATGACCCATTATAGGGGTTATGGTCCCCAAATAACGGTTTTTAATGTTTTTGGCCTACAGAATGAAAACTATAGTAGATAGAGAAAAGCTGTTGCTTGCTTAATTGTTCACCTCATTAAGTTTACAAAAGTCTTTATAGGGTCGACATCATTCTTCATAACTATCAATGGAGGTAAACTTTCTTTTGGCATTACTAAGCATCAGTGTTGTTCTTATCCAGCCCTATTGATATACTGGTAATAAAAGGCTCGAGTGAGTGTTGAAGAAAAGTGCATAGTGTATGACTTTGATGACAAAGAAGAATAAGACGGAGTAGCAATAATAATAAACTAATACTGCTAAATTAATAATAACATCGATTGTATATATACATTTTACAATATTTAACAAATCACTCTTGCCTTAAACAAACTGTCAATTCATTTTCTTTGCTTTTTAGTTTCTGTGGAAAAATGATAATTTCGTTTTATGGAAAATTAAAATCAACTGAAGAATTCGTTATACCTAATGGAATTTTTTTTCCGGGTATTTAACATGATTCTATAGTGGCCGTCTATCTGTGAGTCATTTGAAACATCCATGTTGAAGTTATAAAAATAGATATGCGACTGCCAAGCTATTTATTATTCATCTTATTTTCAAGAATGTTTTAAGTTTTCGTTTTGATAAATTTATTAGTTTTCTACTTTCAGCTTCAAGTTTCAAAACTAACGTTTGTTCGTGTCGGATCAGTATTTGTCTAGATATATACTCCCAGATTACCTATAAAAGCCTGAAAGACACTTTATCAAATGAGTATACCAAGCCGTCTTGTGAAAAATGAATATCACAATTACATATATTTCCAAAATAAGAAAGCTATTTTACGCAGTGTGGTTTTACAGTAATTACAATTATTATAAATCAGTATTAATATGGACAGAAAGTTATTGATGCCAAAACTCTCATCTTGAATAATAGACAATATTTGTAAGGCTATTTGGAAATGATAGTTTTATATGTCAAATTAATGGATGTCCATTCAAATACAAAGCCAATCAGTATCGGCGATTTACTTTTTTATAATTCAGTGCATATTCAATGTATCCATATATACCAGTTGCTAGTGTGTTGTTGATTGCAATACCGTATTAAGATATAGTGACATGGAATAAAATGACTTTCAAAGAACGCAAATTACATGTATTGCGGATGAATGCCTTCCATTTTCAAACCAAATATTATTTTTTATGACTATAATGGCACATTGAGACTTAGTCAAATTCATTAGGATCTAAATATATTTTACTTGAGCAATCAGAAAAGAAATATTGGTATGATTTTGCATTAAAACAACTGGAGATCGTGGGTTCAAGCACAAAACCTCGCTCTTCAACTACGATCTTAACGTCCAAACAAGCATAAAACAATGATACACGATTATACACGGTTGTGAAACTCAATAAGGATAGCGAGCTGATCCTTTGTATAGCCTCTTTTCAAATCAATTTAAAACGAAATATCATGTTTTAATAAAGATTTTGACATGTTTAAGTGATAAATTTAACCCCACAAAATCATAATCTGTAAACAAACAAAAGTGGTGCCAAATATAACCTACTTACTTACTTTGTATGGAACAATCCTTTAACATCATGATATAAGGTATAAGGTTCATGTGCCAGAGCTTCAACAGAATATAATTATAAACCTTCGGCGATGAAAGATGAAACTGTTTTGTTTATACTACTCCCTTTCAATCACATCACATATTTATTTCTTTTAGGGTTTTTAAATGATCATCTTCATGTTCTGTAAACCATTGCAAGAAATCGATTTTTCAAACATATATATACATTAAGGTTGTATGAAAACGCTACTCTGTGTATGCAACACGTGAGATTGGCAAATGTTCATAAGATACCTATTTTAATCATAAATGAGTGGTAAGAAACATAATTACATGTTATGATTGTATGATTATTGCATAACTTATAAAACAGAGTGCACTAGCGCTGCATGTTGCAATACTAACTGTACTGCTGTTCTATGTGAATGTTATCTTTTTTGAAAATATTAAGACAGAAAAAACAAATAACTACAGATGAATCTACACCTTATTTGAGATATCTTAAAAATGGAACTAAAATACCTTAATACAACATACAAATCACATCATTGGTAATTCAGGAATCGAAATCAGCAAGACATTATCTGAAAAAAGTACAATAAAATCAGAAGCCATGAAAATTATCGAACTTGGAGAAACAATCTCAAATGTCCATAAGACTAGACAAAACAAGGAAGACATACCGGAACAATTGAAAACCACAATGGTCCTGACTTGGTACAGGCATTTCAAAAGAAATGGTGGGTTAAACCAGGTTTTCATGCGCGCCAAACCTCCCTCTTCCATTGCGGTCTTTGGGTCCGGTAGTTACACAAAACACAACAGGTTTGTGATGACATATCAGGGATGCTAGGGTGATCATAAAAGAGAGATTGCCCCAAGCTAAGTCAGTTAGTACAGTTTTATATATTACCAACCCTTAAAGCAAGGATCATAAGAGATATACCCATCTTGCCATATTTCATTGAGCGAAACAAACCTTCCAGGTGATCCCCAAATAAATTTCCAAATGCATGCAGGCAAAAAACAAAAAATTGCATATGACGAGATTTCTGTGTATATGTTGTGTACAAGTTGTAATTTGTACAAGTAGCAACATGTTCAAAAAATTTTGTACATGTTATAACTTGTACGACCCAAAAATATATACCCTGTACAATTTTTGTCTGTACATGTTATAACTTGTACAAAATAAGGCCAAAAATCGGCTTTAACTTGTTAAAAATTGCAAAACAGGATAATTAGTAGAATTAAAAATATATATATATTAATAATTAATAATTAATAAATGACGTATTTCATTAATGAGTTTTAAATATGCAAGTGACGATAATAAACAAACTTTATCGTAGTGAGTTGTTTTTACAACACCATTTAACAGCTCAGTTTACATTTATCTTTCAAAGTGTAAAGTTGTGTATTTTTGACACTGATGAAGGCCATCTGTTGGTCGAAATATCTGTCTTTATAATTTATAACATCATTATTGTATCGTTGCATAATCCTTTAGACTTTTATATTAATAAAGGCACATACATGGATTAACAAATTAAAAATGAATTAAGGTTCTTATTTCTATGGATCTTTAATAAAAGTAGTTTTAGTTGCAAAACAATTTCGATCTTTTACATTTGTATATAACCTAGTTACTTATTTTAAGTATGGGGGCGTAGAGGTATATAGAAATCACCCTGTCTGTCTGTCCGTCTGTCCACATACCTACTCCAACAACATGCTATTTTTTTACTTGTTGCCCTCGAAGTATAATGAGACCTCTTGTATTATAGGGGTAAGCACAAATCCTCCCTAATTGCTCAAAATATTTTTATGAAACTCTTCTCTTTAGTAAAGTAAATCTTTCTCTGACATATTCACATCAACGTTTCTGTTCTGTTTAGCCTATTTGTGCCCTTATAAATAGTTACTTTATATCATACAATATATATTTTTTTCTATTTGATATTTTCCTGTACTGTAATTTTGTTAAACCAAATTTTTAGCCTTATTTTTGTACAAAATAAAACATGTATAGGCAAACACTGTACAGGTTATAGCTTGTATTTTGGGGTACAAATTATAATTCATGTACGAAAATTTTGTACTCAAAATGTGTGATTTGAGTTTTGGCGTAAAATTTTGCTAAAGGAAACAAGGGATAGCATTACCGCGTGGTAAAGTCGTTTTTTTTTTAAAAACATTCATGTATTTGCAAGTGAAAAAATATATATTACCAAAGGTTGCAAGTATGTCTGAGGTTTATCTTTCTTTGTAATAGAGATTGCAAATTATCCACGTTTAAATCGATGGCCAAGAAAGAATTGAACAACGGTTAACGCTAGAGTTAAGTAATTAGTCTAGACCACCATCATTATTCTATCAGAATATCATTCTCTCAGTAAATTGCATATCAAACTTTCAATTTGAATCTCATAGGCGAGAATAAATCACCCTCGAGTTTCTAATACTGGTAATTTAGAGTTCTATTATGTGTTAGATTGTAATAACTTAACCTTACACTCTTCTTTAAAATAATTGTTTTTTGTAGCTTAATGTCACCATCGTTTCTTAGAATTAAAAAAGAGTTTTTATTCACCGTGCTACAAATACATTTATGCAAAGGCCAAGTGAGATGCTAATGACGAAATATCAATGATTTCATGATTGTAGATCAAAGCTGCACTCAAAACTGACAGAGAATTCAGTTATATTTTAGGGAAACCAATTAGAATGTATTCCTTAATGAAAGTTTTTTCATAGCATTTTGTTAACCAGTTTGCATGGTCCCAATTTCTAAACCAAAGATCGGAGCCCAAAAATCGGATTTTTTTTATAAACGAGAAAAGTGCTCTCTCGTTTGTTTTTAGGAACGTATGATATTTTCGGCAATAATATACATAATATCACTGTTTGTAAACTTAAAACCGGGATTATTGCTCTTTGATTGGTTGTTAATAGGGTTTATCAATTAATCTGATAAACCAATTTAATTATAGGGAATAAATGGTTTGTGCGATAGTAAAATGTGTTTAGCTATTAACATAAATATGTATTAATTCTTGAAATAGTAATGCTCAATACATTGCTTTCTCTTTGTTTCAAGTTATTAAAGGTGTGTTTCATGAAACCTCATCAAATCTGAACTAATTACTTCTTTAGTTCCCTAGTCCAATTCTTAAGAACGAAATATTTATCTGACTGGAAAACCAGTAGAATTTTTACTGAACTGGTTGAGATTATGGGCGCTCAATGTAATTTGGAAAATGAAGCTAAACAGATCAACAAAGCTTCCCCGTGCTTCAGTTGTATGCTCTTATATATTTTCGAGTACTGGAATATGTGTTGGAAAGACACAGTTTACATATTTCCAAAATTTGACAACGTTTGGCTGTTTCTTTAAAAATTGATTAATTTATCTGTTTGGTCATTGTTGTAATATTTTTTGGCATTTTTTTTTATCAAATTAAATATTTTACCGGTTTTCCAAGTTTTCTCCTCCTAGCGTGTCTGATGAAGGTTAATCCAGAAAAGCGCTTCACACGCAGTGAAATTTTGCTTTTGTACATTTATTAAAATCATTTTAATATGTGGATCGTGTCTTTTTGGTACATATTCCATATTCTTTCGTTTTTAAAATTTGATTACCGATTACCTGATCAAGAACCACTATCTTGTGAGGGTAGCTGGAACCCTTATGAAATGATGGTATTGGTTTCAGTCATCAATCATGCTGACTTCCGTACTATTAGCTATATAAAATCGCTGTATATAGCCGTCTGTGAAATGGATTATTTGGAGGCTAATGCCAAACTTTGACCAAAAGATTCATCAACATGGTTTTGCGTATGTTCAAGATATATATTATTTCCAACTCAACATCAACATTTTTGTCAATATTTTTGGTTCCTTATTTTTTTTAACATTATGAATATTGATGACAAATATAAAGTTACAAATTGAACTAATCTGTCGTAAAGTATAAATACTAAATATTCATTTTTCCCCTTTATGTATTCGCGGTTAAATCAAGGGTTATAAGGGGCTTTAACATGAATTTGCGATATGAGAACGTTGAACAGAATACTCAAGGGTCAAGATTGCTGTTTTTACAGTGCTCTTGTAACCGTTATTAAGCAGTACGTATGAACTTACTTTGTGAGTGTGAGGGTGTGTTGGTGTGTGTGTGTGTGTGTGTGTGTTTAACGCCCTTGATCGACGCACCTGGGCCATGTAGTGCGGTCAGGGTGGAGAAAACCGGAGTATCCGAAGGATACCACCGACCTTGGGCAGGTAACTGACAAACCTAATCACATACAGTTGGGGGAGTCCTTTTTTTGTTAAATACAAAGGGGACTCGAACACCAGCTCAGAGGCGATCGGCTAGTGATCAATAGTGTATGAACTTAATAGAAGAGTGACGGAGTCTCCGTACCCAGGATATAACAATAATAAATTAATACTTCATTTTCAGCTTTTATTTAGAAGCTTTCCTCAATCGGTCGTTTGATTGTTTCATAGAAGCAAAGGTGTACCAAATCAGTATCATAAAACCGTAAAGACAAAGACAAAAACGGCAGACAAAAACTCATCACAACAAAACAAACCACATAACAACATAAAAAACACACACACATAACAACAAAACCGCATTCAGCAACATGAACTCAAGTCTAAACGAGAGTGAACTCAGGTGCTCCGGAAGAGTAAGCAGTTCCTGCTTGCTATAGCACACCCGTCACGTTGCCAAAGATCGATTAAGTTTTGGTCAAATCCTGAAAGGATGACACTACAAAACTCTATGTCAAACCAACATCTGTGCTCATCTGAGAGATAGAAATCCCGTATTTGTAAACAAGCACATGATGTCGTCCGTAAAATTTCTTGAGTGATGACAACAACCTGGGAGCAACGAACCCCTGTGTTAACAATTTGCTTGTCAGCCGTGTAGCTCTATCAAGGAAGTCGTTGTACTCCCCAGATGCTCTGGAATAACGAATCAATTGTGATACGTAAACTCCATATGCTGGAGCGGACGGAATGTTGCTACACAGAAAGGGAAAGTTAACTATTGGAAAGTTGAAGTCATCACGTTTGTCATAAAGCCTTGTACAAAGCCTTCCTTGTGTACCAATTTCGAGAAATAGATCCAAATATGAAGCAGACCTCCTAGAATCTGTAGTGTCCTTTATCTCAAGTTCCTTCGGATATATTAGATGTAAATAGTCACCAAATCGAGGATTGTTTAGTGAAAGGACATCATCAATATAACGAAATGTGAGATTGAAGGATAAAGCAAGTTTGCGGTCCTTTTTGTCTAGAAGTGATTGTAAGAAGTCTGCTTCATATGAATGAAGAAACAAATCGGCAAGCAATGGTGCACAATTTGTGACCATTGGGATACCTATTGTTTGCTGAAAAACACGTCCACCAAACTGTACAAATATGTTGTCGATTAGAAAGTTGAGCATTTCTATTATTTGATCTTCTGTAAATTTGTTTTTCTTGCTAGACTCTTGGATAACAAAGTAAGTCTTTTTATAACCGACTACCAAATACTTGTACCTGCGTTTTCCGTTCTTTTTGATAAAGCTACGTTTAATCAGCTGTGCCAAACGAGATTTTAATTGTGAATGTGGAATTGAAGTATATAATGTAGAGAAATCAAACGTTTTAATGCTATTACATGATGAAAATGACTTAGAATGGATATTTTCCATCAGTTCTTTAGAATTTTTGAGAATCCACATTTGATTGAAGCCATTTCTAGAGTAGCAACAATCGAAATACTTTTGAAGGCTTGATTTTATTGCCGTCAATATTGATGTTAACAAAACTGAAAGAGGCTTAGTTGTACATTCGGATGACCCAGCAATAAATCGTTGCTCGTATGGAGTTTTATGTAACTTTGGAATCCAATACAAGGATGGAACGTCATCGTTCTTTTTGTCAACAGAAATGCCAAAGGAAGAAATGACAGAATTATGATTGTTGATTATTTCCTCCTTTGACAGTGTTGTTGCTGTATATGTGGTGCTTTTGCTACTACAACCAACCCCTAATTCAGCTGTTAAACAATCAATATAGTGTCTTTTGCATACGAAAATGATGCTGTTAGGCGCTTTATCAGCAGGTACGACAACATATTTGTCATGTAAGGTGGACAATGTCTTCGCAACATCAGGGTTGTTGAAAATAGATGTTGCCTTGGTGCTCATCGATCCTTTCAAAGAGTTAATCCTTTTCAAAACCAACGACCTCACAGACTTTACCCACTCAGAAAAAACGTCACTTTCTTTTTCATGTTCTTTTTTGGCCCATTTTCTGGCATAGTCTTCAACTGAATCCATAATTGTTTTGAAATTATGGTTCCAGTTGATTGCTCTAGGCTGACGATTTTTTGGTCCTTTGGCCAAAACATTGCGGAGTTGGTCATTTTCCACTATGTTGAGGTCCCCCGTTATGACGTGGCCAGATGGACTATATTTGAATGGGGATTTGTCACAAGAACAGTCTGGTGGTTTTGCTTTGAGATCGTTGATTTGGTAATCCCGCAAAACTTGTTTGTAGTTAAATACCTTAGGTGCAATGGTGGAAGTGTAGGAATAAGAAATGACGGGAACACTTTTGTCTTTGAAATAAGGAGGGATATGTTCTGTAACAGATTTATGATGTAAAATGTTTCCTAAATTTATGGCATCCAAACCTTTGTTTAAAAATGGAAGAGAAATGAAAGAGCGATTGTCCTTGTTGTTTTCGTGTGGATCACCGACTGGTTTGAATAATCGGTTGTATCCAATGTCAAGAACAATGGCTGTAAGACGGTACAAGTTGGATTTAAAATCAGTCACTGGATTGTCGAGACATTCTTTGTATAGTGTGTTAAGTTTGGAAAGAGGAATAGAATACAATTTAGTGCAAATGTGATGAATCCCGAGAGGTTGTTGGATAGACGAAAGAAGTCATATCACATTTTATGTAAACCTTTACAGGTTCGATTTCAGTTTTTATTGTTTATGTCAGATACTAATTGATTTGTATTTAATTTACCTTATAAAACATTTTTCAATAGTCAGGACAGAGCAGAATCATATTCATTTCTAGTTATCAATAGAAAAAAAAACTATATTTAGAAACATGACCTTTAATTTTGTTGTTCACTTCATAGTTTTGTCGGTCATTTCTTCATATGAATTTTTCAACTCTCTACTTTATATTATTAAAATCACACTGTCCCTAATATTCTTTTTAATTTAGGTAAAAATTGAAGAGCAGCCAATAATTCAAAAAGGAGCAGGAGATGTAATGATAAACCCGTCAGACTACTAGCACAAAGGTCATTGTATGATATCAGTAAAATTTAGTGGAAAAATTCAAAATATTGTGGTTTGTGTACTGAGATTATTACTTCAATATCCCTATTATGTCTCACAATCGAGTTGTGTTTCTACTGGACCATATATTACTTTTATAGAAATAGACGAGGGAGGTTTGGCGTTGTAAACCTGGTTTTACCCATCATTTCTTTTGAATTATCTGAACCAAGTCAGGACCATTGCAAACTTCAACTTGTTTTGACTTTTCTTTTAGACACTTGAGATTGATTCTCAAGTTCGTTAATTTTGTTATTACCTGATGGCAGACGCAAAGTCATATGACACTTTTTCAAGTCGTATGAGCTAAAAAAGGAAACACGACACAAAAAAAATATAAAACAAAACAACCAAACAACAATGAGCAACCCGAACCAGTCATAACAATGGTAAAACGTTCTCGACTGTGATAGTTCACACCCCTCACGTACCCAAAGATCAATATATTGTAGAGATATTTTCATATGTTAAAATTAGTATTGGTTAACTCCAATCTAAGAAGTCTTTAAATCATTATTTATGAATTACTGTTTCCTAAGATGCTATTTTATGTGCCTAATGTTATCTAAATTTCTCTTCAAAGTATATTTTTAAAACAATTGGAAATCCCAAATGTCGCAGTTTTCGCAGTAAATTAGTTTCTCGTTGGAAATGATATAAAAATCAATATCTAATCTTGTACAACATGACACGAAGTCAGCCACTTGTCGCGAAGTTTGATTCACGTAATTGTTTTTGATGCCAAAATTCTAGACAAAAAAGAATCCAATAAACTTTATGACGGCTGTAATTTTTAAGGATGATTTATTAGGACACCCTTACTTTGACTTTTGTATCGTTTTCATGTCAATAATTCATAAGGTACAAATTTGGTAGAGAAAGTGAAATGAGAAGTAAAAATCATTCACCTTGACAAAACCAAGAATGAATGGGTCAGATTTTTTTTTTGCAAACATGGGACTTATTAAATAAAGGTTATAACAAAATTACCGAACATGGAGAATCACTCTTTATGACCAAGAAAAAAGACAAAACATGGATGACATACTGGAAAATTTGAAGATTGCTATGGTCCTGACTTGGTATCTTAAACTTCATCGATGATCATTTGGAACCATTGTGTACCTAAAACATGATAAAACAAAGAAAAAATATTTTATTGCAAAACGGGGAGTGTATTGCAAAACGGGTTGTTACACAGGCATTTCAAAAAGAAAAGGTGGGTTAAACCAGTTTTATGGTTCACAAAACCTCCCTTTTTAAGGTCCGGTAGTAACACAAAAAAAACATGTTTGTGAAAACATGTTAATTTTTCTGCTTTGTCGGGAAATATTGATAGGGGAAGGATGGGCCCAAAAACTAGTTTAACCCCGCCACAATTTATATGTGCCTGTCTTAAATTTGTACTTGTCTTTTTGATGCTATCTGTTCCTTGTTTAAGAAGGGTCTAAAATGTCTGCCAATTTCAGGACTGAATTTTGAACAACCGCAAATTGGGATATTTTGGTGTAGGGATATTTTGGCGGTTTTGGACCAAAATGGGCATGTTTAATTTTGGTGTGTTTTATTTTGACGTTTTCGGAAAAATTGTTTCTTCTTCAATACTTCACATCATCAGTACAATCAAAAGTTATTAACATTTATATTCACAGTTCTACTTTTTTTAACATTAATTAGCGTTTGTTTTCTAAACTAATTAAGAAATTAGTTTGCTAATTATGAATTATTATATGTTTTGGCTTTTAGAAATAACAGCATTTTGTGTCTGTAATATTGAAATGACAAACAAATAGTTATATCCAAGCTGAAACCTAATTGAGTAAACATAAACATGATAAGTGTTCATTGAAAATTTGTAAAAATGAAATTAAAAGATTTTTTCCCTTTGTAACTATTTATCCAACTAGTTTTAGTCCATAAACCAACTCTAACAATTGTCTGTAATACATTAGATTCTTTGCATTCTTAACAAATTTTGGTGTGTTTAATTTTGGCACATTCAGGGGAGGCGCCAAATAAACCAAAATTAAACTACATCCAAAATATCCAAATTTACGGTATATGCATTTTATTTAGACCATGGGCCAAATGAAGAACAGTACTTACTAGCTTCGTCGAACGCTGCTGGCGGTTTTCCATTCTGGTTTTTCGAAATAACCGCTTGTTATACTAGGGATATTGAGGTGATCATCTCAGTACAACAATCAGCCAAACACCTATAAAAACATTCACTAACCATAACGTGTTAACATAATTTTGAATTTAAAAAAAAACCCGTACGTTTGAAAAGTAAATAAACTCCTTTTTTTCAAAAAAGGTAAGGGAAGATAATATAAAATATACGTTCTGTTTCCATTTTGGGTGCAATTTTATGGGTTTTTTTTCAGCTCAACCTTAGTGGCTACGGCTGAGAATAACCCTTCCACAAAATTGTCTAAATTGAACAAGGGGCAAATATTATATTTGGATAATAATAGTTTATATATTCCAAATATATAATATTCAGCATGTACGTACATGACGTAAATTCCATTTGATTTGCAATATTATTATTGTTATGGTCAAATGCACTTAATATTTGATACTAAGACCTTAATATGCTTCAACACTTGTAATTTTCAGGACCGTTGGGTAATAAAAGATATCAAAAATGATATTTTACGCATGATCATATGATCATATGCATCACATTCAAAATAAAAGAGATGGTATCCTGTTCCTAAAGGCTATGAAAAATCAAATAAAAATCAAGAATGTTCGAACCTTTTATTAATACCATTGATCGGCTTGTTCATGCCAGGTCAGTATTTGTCTATAATATTAAGCTCCCAGATTGCCCTTAGCTAGTAATCAAAGTCTGATAAACACATAAGGTGAACCTTTGAAACCAAAGTAAATAATAGATACCATAATAACAGATATTTCCGAAATACGAACGTTTTTTTTTACACAGTGTGGTTTTTCAATTAATATTAAATAGTATAATTATAGATAGAAAATTATTGATGCCACAATTCTCATCTTGAATAAAAGAAGAAAATATGTAAACGAGAGGACCGTTCAAGACGCCAATTTGACGGATGACCATCTAATTATAGAGCTAATCAGTACCAACGATTTACTCCTTAAATAACTGAATATACCCAATGCATCAGTGTAGACAATTTGCCATTATATTACCATAGAATGAAAGATATGACAGAAAGTAAGTAATTAAAAAGACATTATATCCCTATATAAGGTTGTCTGTCTCACTTTAAAGTTAAAGGTAGTATGTTTTAGCCCCTGTAAAGCAATTTGCCAAAGCCTATCAAAAAACATTTTCTATTCGTATGGTAAGAAAATGTCATTTTTGTTAATATAAGAAATAAACAGTTTTGTACACTGAACCTTCGTCATAATGAAAGTTTCTCCTTCAAATCTGTAAAGTCTTTTAACATGATAAAGTCAAGAATCAGAATATTTTTATCCCAGATTTTTGTTCTTTACTTTTCTATAAAAAAACATCTGGGTGTCTCAAAGCATACATACTGAAATAAAGACATCAATGCAGATACAGATACATGTAGGTGTAAACTGAAAGGAGGGAATATCTATTGCAATCCAGCATAACGCTGATTAGCTATTTTGTTTCAAAATGCAGATGATAAATTATTGTTTAGGAGGTTGGGGGGGTCTAAAAATTTGAAATAAGATCTTTTTCAAATTCTTATAGTAAATTGACATTAGTATGGGCATTGAAAATATACAATAAAAACAATAGGTCATGGTGCTTATTTTTGAAATAATTGGTTTTCAATCTTCAAAACAATTGTATAGATTGTATAGGAAAAAATTATCAAAATGCATATATTTCTAAAGCCTGACATAGAAAGTTTGTGTAAAATAACAATCAAAGTACTGTTGGTACCGTGTACTTGGAAGTCACATTTGAACGAAGGCAAGCGATTTGTGTTGTGGTTTATAACTTTTTTGACAGAAGAAGGCAATTACTGAATTTAAATATCTTTATTTATGTGTGAACCACACTTTCTTACAGCGATATGGAATCGATATAACTACATGTATTTTCCGGTAACTTTTATCTCAGAAAATCATTAGTTTAATTATCTCAGCTTTTATATAAATCATTAATGGTTTTAATTTCTATAATTTGTATATTCCCGCTAAAATATATTTCCCCATCGCACAAAATGTAGTTTAAAAAGGTTATGAAAAATATAGCAAATACTATATCATCATTTAAAACGAAATAGATAAACAAATCAAATGATAATAAGGGGTTATACTAACATAGATAAGAAAGCTCGTTGACAAAACAAATAAACACATTCTACCGGAGAGCGAATGCACAAAATAATAGGTAATACGTCTCGGGGAAAGAACACGGATGGATTTCTCCGAAATCATTACTATACTTTGGAAGTCATTGCCAACTAAAAATGGGATATACTTTTGATTTCTGTAATAAAAACATGGGGTCACGGCACTCCTTTTCAAGATATTTAAGGAAAACTAAATTTTAATACATTTCTTTGTAAAAATTAGTGACACATTTTCCCGGCAATTATCTCCTCTCAGATTTTTTTAAAAGTTTAGTATCTTTTATTTTAAAGCGTTTATCTTGTAATATTTTCATTAAAAATATAATAACGACAAAAATTTTACATCATTTATGCTGTAAAAAGTGCTTGAAACTGAAATATAGGCTAAAAATTTGCAAAATGACTGCAAAAGATGCTCCGTTTTAGAACCCCAGCCTCCTTTAATACAAATAAAGCATATCAAGTAAAAAATGCCTAGTCTTCCAGAATTCCGACCAGTACCTCCTCGTGGTGGAAGACGGGTCCTGCATCCATCGACGACAAATGATACTATGAAGCACCTAACACTGGTAGTGATGTGTCATGGGCTGGACGACGCATGGCACATGGCTAGTCTTTAACAGTCTAACTGTTAATAGTCGATGCAGAGGGACGGGACATTCCCCTATAGTCACGACTAGAAATACCCATCATAATCAAATGCCTACACTAGAAATGATGTTTTTTAAAGATTTTCTAATGTACCTTTAGAAAACGAAGAGGTCACAAGCAGATCTAAATTTGTAACAAAACTTGTAATTTTAAACTTGATATTTCTTGCGCGAATAATTCAAAACTATCAAGATGGGACATCAGAAAATAAAGTGTCTTACATAAATAGAAATAATTTAAAACAAAAACAAAACAAGGTATAATTGAAACTGGATGCAGTTTCGAATGTCTCCCAAACGAAGTCCCATTAATCACATGGGAAAAATTTGTGAGGGTGCTTACCTATAAATACAAGTTTTACAGAAGTCCAAAGGGTAAGCAAAATCCTGAAAATGCCTTTAAATGCATTTTTAGAACCTCATGGGAAAAATTTGGGCAGGGGTTCCCCTGTAAATCAAAGTTTTACAGAAGTCCCACCAGTAAGCAAAATCCTGGAAATGCCTTTAAATGCATTTTTAGAACCTCATGGAAAAAATTTGGGCAGGGGTTCCCCTAATAACTCAAGTTATTTAGTATTCTATCATTTGAGGGGTGGGGCATGACCCCCCTCAGATGCCCCTATGGTACCAAATAATTCATCTAATCATTAAGTGTAATAATATATGTGGTTAAAGGGTGGGGATCTAAACTAATTTCAGAATATTTAGCATTTTTTCATTTGAGGGGGGTGGGGCATGACCCCCTCAGACCCCCTTTGGTACCAAATGATTTGTCTTATCATAAGGAGTAATAATATATATGGTTATAGGGTGGGGATCTCAATGGTTTTCAGAATATTTAGCATTTTGTCATTTGAGGGGGGTGGGGCATGACCCCCCTCAGACCCCCCATGGTACCAAATGATTTGTCTTATCATTTTTTTTTTTTTTTTTTTTTTCAAGAAAAACAATTTTTATTGCACTGATTGCTGTTAACAATAACTTCGCAATTACAGCATTCATTACGAAGCACCCAGTAATATTAGTGCACAGATAAGCAGGGTATTATCTGAGCAAGATAAGTTGTACAAAATTGTTAATAACATTACAGAATAATTTGTCAATCACATAAAATGAAATGTAACAAGATATAACCTGTGATGAAACAAAATTCCGGATAGTGGTTTGTTTTCCGTCTTACGTTTTGAATTAGTATTAATACACGTGTAATTGTTTATAAATATAGATGTGGTTTTTATCAAAAATGGATTTATACAAATATTCTAACTGTTTCAAAGGAGCAAGGTATTTTTAGTGTAAACTATAGATTTGAATTTATTAACTATACTACAGTATAATCATCACAAATTATATACATGTATCATTATCATACACCGTATATATAATATTCGACATTTCTGTTCAATGCCCAAAAAGTGTATGCGTTTCATGTGTGTGAGACAATAATAAGATATACAATGTATTGGCTAGTTCATGCAGCTAATATTTATCTATTTTTTTTTTATTTTTATTAACCATATTTTCTCTAGCTATTCAGTACTGCATTTTTTACTTTTTCCATAAAAGGGGTAACTCTTAGATTTGAGTGATGCATAGATTCATGCATTTTAATTAACTCATTTTTTAACACCGAAAATGTGTTAACAGATATTTGTTTGCAGTTTGATAAGTGATATGCTTTATAAATACTAAAAACCACAACTGATAAAAGAAAATTTATCTCATTGTAACTGCTATCATAAATTTTGTATCCAAATACAAGATTTTTTAAAGTGATAATTTCTTTGCTAAATTTCAATTGATCTAAAACTCTAAATATTTTATCCCAAAAACTTTTTAGATATTCACAGTTAATAAAGTAATGTTCATAATCTTCTTTGACTTTGCATACAGTACATAGATTATTTTCAGAAATTTTCCATCTATGCAGCAGTTCTTTACATGGTAGTACAAAATGGAGTAATTTCCATCTCATCATTCTCAGTCTATTATCCTTAACTTGTAGGTCATATGAAATGTAGTTAAAAGTTTTAACAGACTTTGATGATAAGTTTTGATCTTGAAGTTTATTTATCCATTTAAGTATACCTAGATTCTCTTCTTTTTTTTTATGTAACAAAATTTGATAAATATCTCTACTATTTATTTTTTCCAAGTCTGTTTTTCCTTTTTTTATGAATACAGATAAAATTAATTTTGTGTTAACTTTTGTTTTTATTGATTCTTCTGTTTTAAGAGATTCAATCCAGCATTTTGGAATACTTTTAATCAATTTAGAGTATTCTGAAAACCAATTTGTCTGACATTTCAGTTTAGATAATATAAGTTCTTGTGAAATTTGTCCCTTTTCGTTAATAATGTCATTGATGAAAATAATGTTACTTTTAATCCACTTGTTGAAAATTAGACTTTTACCATTAAAAGTTAAAAACTTATTTCCCCATATAACCTGCTGTCTTATGTCTCTAAAATTTAACTTAGAAACATCCGGACTCTTAGGTTGAGTTTTTTGTTTACATTTAATCCAAGATTTTACAATCTCAAGATAAAATTCTGGTAAGCTCTCTTTTATATTTTCCAAAAGGGAGTGGTTGTTTATATTATAATGGAAAATCAGAAAATTTGGTCCATATTTGTTGAAGTAAAAGTATGGTATCACAGCCCAGCTAGGGATTTCTGATGATAAAATTGAAGTTAGTTTGTTGACCCAGTTGACTTGCAGGGCCTGAATATATATATCAACATCAGTCATTTTCAAGCCCCCGTCTTGGTATTCCTTACATAGTGTCTTTCTTTTAACCTTTTCAGTTTTCCCATTCCAAATAAACTTAAAAAGCAACTGTTTAAATTTATCAATTTGTATTTTATTTATAATCATTGCCGAGGCAAGATAAGTAATATTGGGTAATATCAGTGATTTGATTACTGTTACTTTTCCAATCATTGTTAAATTTCTTTTTTCCCAATTTTGTAGAGTTTTCTCAGATTTTGAATAGACCTTCTCAAAGTTTAACTCATTACACTTTTTTTTGTTATGTCCAAAATATATTCCCAGACATTTAATTATATCTGTACTCCAATTAATATTTTCAAATTTGTCTTATCATAAGGAGTAATAATATATGTGGTTATAGGGTGGGGATCTCAAGGGTTTTCAGAATATTTAGTATTTTGTCATTTGAGGGGGTGGAGCATGACCCCCCCTTAACACAATGAAGCGGAGGGTATTACATAATAACTCACCACTTAATGTGGCCAGGTATGAAAATTAAAATATATGAGGTAACACAGTATTTCCAAGTTTAAGATCACACATTATCAAGTTATATCACTTTTCCCATAGACTTCTATAGTAATATTTCGCAAAACCCCACCCCCTTTTGAGACCCCAAAAATATATGTTCCCTCCAACATATTGAAAATTTTTTTCGGGAGGATCATCTAGGAGTATGGGCCTATCAAGTCATATGATATCAAGCGATTCCGTCTATCGGTTTCTGAGAAACGCCGCAGACAAGTGTTCGAAAAAACGCGCCCGGAAAGAAGAAAAATAATAATAATAATAAATATTGATGATATGATCTCAGAGATCATGAATGGCTCCCAAACGACGGCACCATGTCGACAACTGATATCTTCACGGAAACCAAATATGGTTAAAATCCAACTGTGGGAGTGTAGTGAAAATGGCCGCCATAGAAAATCCAGAAGTCGAATCAACATTCTGAGTGCACCATTGAATTCGGCATACATGATTTACCCAGATAACTGATTCTCGTAAGCATTTGACTTACTTAATTTTTCGGTCTATTTTTAGAAATCAAAATGGCTGCCATTTGGAAACCGGAAGTCGGATCTAAATTCCGATTGCATCATTGAACTCAGCATACCTGATTTACCCAGATGACCCATTTTCAAGAAGATTCGACAAACTTTAGTTTTTGGCTATTTTTAGAAATCAAAATAGCTGCCATTTGGAAACCGGAAGTTGGATCAAAATTCCGATTGCATCATTGAACTCAGCATACCTGATTTACCCAGATGACCCATTTTCAAGAAGATTCGACAAACTTTAGTTTTTGGCTATTTTTAGAAATCAAAATGGCCGCCATTCGGGAACCGGAAGTCGGATCCAAATTCCGATTGCAAATTTGAATTCAGCATACCTGATTTACCCAGATGACCAATTTTCGTGAAGATACGACAAACTTTAATTTTTGGTAATTTTAGAAATTTCTAGAAAATTCACATTTTTGCATTTTACGGAAAAACCGTAAATATCGCTTCCGAATTTTTTTTCGTAATTTTGTTGTACCCATCATGCTCTACAATCATACCAAGTTTCAAAGTCCTGGCCACCTAGGTTCCAGAGATATAAGATTGTCCGAAATCTGGAACATTCCCCGTTTCCATGGAAACGGTAGCCATTTTGAAAATTTCCCACGCATTAGGCACAATTTCTCATAAGGGTCTATAATTGGGGAACATTTCATAATGTTTCGATAAACAGTTTACGAGAAAACTTCCGGACAAAAATTTAGGGCGGAAGAAAGAATAATAATAATAATAAATATTGATGATATGATCTCAGAGATCATGAATGGCTCCCAAACGACGGCACCATGTCGACAACTGATATCTGGAATACATGCCATATCATTCAATTGAATTAAATACAGTGGAAAATCATATTTCATGGAGATCAGACAAAGTTCACTTTTAAAGTGGGTGGGAGTGTAGTGAAAATGGCCGCCATAGAAAATCCAGAAATCGAATCAACATTCTGAGTGCACCATTGAATTCGGCATACCTGATTTACCAAGATAACATATTCTCGTGAGCATTTGACTTACTTTAATTTTCGGTCTATTTTAAGAAATTCAATATGGCCCCCATTTGGAAACCGGAAGTCGGATCGAAATTCCGATTGCATCATTGAACTCAGCATACCTGATTTACCCAGATGACTCATTTTCAAGAAGATTCGACAAACTTTAATTTTTGGCTATTTTTAGAAATCAAAATGGCCACCATTTGAAAACCGGAAGTCGGATCGAAATTCCGATTGCATCATTGAACTCAGCATACCTGATTTACCCAGATGACCCATTTTCAAGAAGATTCGACAAACTTTAGTTTTTGGCTATTTTTAGAAATCAAAATGGCCGCCATTCGGGAACCGGAAGTCGGATCCAAATTCCGATTGCAAATTTGAATTCAGCATACCTGATTTACCCAGATGACCAATTTTCGTGAAGATACGACAAACTTTAATTTTTGGTAATTTTAGAAATTTCTAGAAAATTCACATTTTTGCATTTTACGGAAAAACCGTAAATATCGCTTCCGAATTTTTTTCGTATTTTTGTTGTACCCATCATGTTCTACAATCACACCAAGTTTCAAAGTCCTGGCCACCTGGGTTCCAGAGATATAAGATTGTCCGAAATCTGGAACATTCCCCGTTGCCATGGAAACGGTAGCAATTTTGAAAATTTCCCACGCATTTGGCACAATTTCTCATAAGGGTCTATACTTGGGGAACATTTCATAATGTTTCGATAAACAGTTTACGAGAAAACTTCCGGACAAAAATTTTGGGCGGAAGAAAGAATAATAATAATAATAACTAGGTATAATTGTGTTGGGATGCCAACACACAAGTCGCCCAAAATCGCCTTGGATAGAGTTCCATTCAAATCAGTGCATCAAAATAAGTCTAGAAATCAAATTTCGTTGAAATCGGACAAAGTTGACGTTTTTAGGGGGGGCGGGTGTAGTAAAATGGCCGCCATTTTGAAACCGGAAGTCGGATTTCAAATCCGGTCGCAGATTTGAGCTCAGCATACCCGCTTTACCCAGATGACCAATTTTCAAGACGATCCGATGAAAAAAAATTTTCCGCCCACTTTTTCCGATGGCCGCCATTTTGAAACGGCGGCCATCTTGAAAATTTTAAAAGTGCATTACACAACTTTGAGTGACCCACTATCCAATCTCACAAGTGTTATTGAATTTCCTTGGACCGTTTTCTTGTATTAGGGAGGACAAATTCTCGATAAAGAATCAGAAGAATAATAATAATAACTAGGTATAATTGTGTTGGGATGCCAACACACAAGTCGCCCAAAATCGCCTTGGATAGAGTTCCATTCAAATCAGTGCATCAAAATAAGTCTAGAAATCAAATTTCGTTGAAAGCGGACAAAGTTGACGCTTTTAGGGGGGGCGGGTGTAGTAAAATGGCCGCCATTTTGAAACCGTAAGTCGGATTTCAAATCCGGTCGCAGATTTGAGTTCAGCATACCCGCTTTACCCAGATGACCAATTTTCAAGACGATCCGATGAAAAAAAAATTTCCGCCCACTTTTTCCGATGGCCGCCATTTTGAAACGGCGGCCATGTTGAAAATTTTAAAAGTGCATTACACAACTTTGAGTGACCCACTATCCAATCTCACAAGTGTTATTCAATTTCCTTGGACCGTTTTCTTGTATTAGGGAGGACAACTTTACGATAAAGAATCAGAAGAATAATAATAATAATAATAATAATAATAATAAGAAACGGTGCAAAAACAATAAGTCTCCCAAACTTTGTTTTGGGCGACTTAATAATAAGAAACCGAGCAAAAACAATATGTCTCCACAAACTTCGTTTGGGAGCCATAATAATAATAAGAAGAAACCGAGCAAAAACAATATGTCTCCACAAACTTCGTTTGGGAGCCATAATAAGAATAATAAGAACTGAGCAAAAACAACATGTCTCCAAACTTCGTTTGGGAGACATAAATATGACACTACCAGTCTTTGAAAGAAATTGTCATATTGGTGTTAATATTTCTAAATCATGTTTTATAGTTCATATAAGAAAAAAATCGACCATGCTAATAAACGTCTTCCATATTGCTAAATTTCTCCTTCTTACTTTTCTCTTCAAAGAAAAAAAAATATATTCTACTGTAGTGAAAGATAAAGCTCTTTTTTTAGATAACTTCATCACATTGACACTTTCAATTATCAGCTTCTTGTTTTGGAGGCCATCACAAAAAATACATTTTTCAATGCTAATTACAGTAACTACGGATTTTTAAAATTTGGTTAGGACTTTAGAATAAAGATAATAACAAAATTACCGAACTTAGAGAATCACTCTCAAATGCCCATGCCAGCAACAGCACCACATACAAGGCTACAACACTGTCTAAGGAGGAAATCATTGACAATCACAAATCTGTCATTTCCTCCTTCGGCCTTTCTGTTGGTGTCAGTAATGATGACATTCCATCCCTGTATTGGATTCCCAAATTACATAAAAATCCATACAAACAGCGCTTCATTGCAGGGTCATCCAAATGTACAACTAAACCTCTTTCAGTTTTGTTGACTTCAATACTTACGGCAGTAAAATCCGGCCTCCAGAAATATTACGATTGTTGTTATTCTAGAAATGGTGTCAATCAAATGTGGATCCTGAAGAATTCGAAGGAACTGATGGAGATTCTTAACTCTAAATCAGTTTCATCTTGTAACAGCATCAAAACATTCGATTTCTCCACACTTTACACTTCTATTCCACATGAACAACTGAAATCACGATTGGCACAGCTGATTAAACGCAGCTTTTTCAAAAAGAATGGAAAACGCAGGTACAAATTTCTTGTAGTCGATTATACCAAGACTTACTTCGTCATCAATGAGTCTAAGAAAAAGAACAAATTTACAGAAGACCAAATAATCGACATGCTCAACTTTCTTATTGACAACATATTTGTTCAGTTTGGTGGACGTGTTTTTCAGCAAACAATAGGGATTCCAATGGGCACTAATTGTGCACCTTTGCTTGCTGATTTGTTTCTTCATTCATATGAAGCAGACTTCTTGCAATCTCTTCTAGACAAAAAAGACCGTAGACTAGCTCTCTCTTTCAACCTCACGTTCCGTTATATTGATGATGTCCTTTCACTAAACAATTCTCGATTTGGTGACTTTCTCCATCTCATATATCCACAGGAGCTTGAGATAAAGGACACAACGGATTCTAGGAAGTCTGCTTCATATTTAGATCTACATCTCGAAATTGACTCTCAAGGAAGACTTTCAACAAGGCTCTATGACAAACGTGATGACTTTAACTTTCCAATCGTCAACTTCCCCTTCTTGTGTAGCAACATTCCGTCCGCTCCAGCTTATGGAGTTTACGTATCTCAATTGATTCGTTACTCCAGAGCGTGCGGGACTTACATCGATTTCCTTAGCAGAGCGACACGTCTGACGCAAAAATTGCTCACACAGGGTTATGTTGCTCCTCGGTTGCTGTCTTCCCTCAAGAAATTTTACGGAAGACATCATGCACTTGTAGACAAATATGGGATTTCGATCTCTCAGATGAGTGCAGATGTTGGTTTGTCATAGGGTTTTGTTTTGTCTTCCTTTACCGGATTTGACACGCTGAATGGACTATTGGCAACGCGACGGGTGTGCTATAGCAAGCAGGAACTGCTTACTCTTCCGGAGCACCTGAGTTCACTCTTGTTTCGACTGGAGTTCGCGTTGTCGATTGATATTCAGTTGTTTTGTGTTTCCATGTTTTACATGTTGTCTGTTTTTGTCCCGTTCTTGTTGGTGTTAACTGGTTTTGTCTCTGCCCTTTCGGACTTTTGATATTCGGATACCCCATTGGTACCTCTGCTTCTCCCATAAGACAAGACAAAACAAGGAAGACATACCTGAAAAATTGAAGACCGCAATGGCCCCGACTTTCAATAGAAATAGTGGGTTAAACCAGGTTTTAAGGCGCGCCAAACTTCCCCTTCCATTGCGATCTTTGGGTCCGGTAGTTACACAAAACACATCAGTTTTGTGAAGACATATTCGGGGTGCTAAGGTGATCATCTCAGTACATCAACCAGCCAAACACCAATCAAAGAAAGAACTAACCAATTCGTCTAACACGATATTGACTTTTTCTTACAGTGGTTGATAACGAATAAAGAATTTTTTTGGAGATCGTATGAGACGTATTTTCTTATAACCTTGGTCTAATAGTCGGTTACATAGAAATCGGTGGATCAAAAAATCTGAAAAATGTGTACAAGCCCTGGCATATCGTATTAGTTGTGAAATATAGACATCATAGGAAGGTATGTTGCTCTCCAGGTTAGGAAAAATAATAATTTTAGAATTAAACTCGTCTCTTTTATCGTAATTTTTTGTACTGAGATGACCACCCGGGTCAAATTCGAGATGTAGATCCAAGAATGTTGTAAAGCAAGTGGGAAAAAGTATGCTAGCCATTCATAACACTAGTGATTTGTGAGTGGTAAAAACATGTACATATATGTTGTGGTTGCATTTAACCTTTCATCGCATTTTTTTTTTCTAAAAGGAGTGCCATGACTTCCTGCACGTTGCAAAACAATGTTTTTCTCCTGCTCTTTGATTTAAATGCTCTGATAATTGGACCGTTATTAGAAATATTAAATTTTCTAAATTTGTCAAACATAACGTATGCACATGAAAGTATTATAGCACTTTTAAAGCCTCTTTGTGTAGCTCTTTTCTTCAACAATCATGTAAGAAAATGAATGATAATCTCAAAAGATATAAACATAAATATTTAGGGTAAACGAAAAGATCAACTTGGGAACTTATCTTAATCGCATTCATATTGCAATAGCATGTAAATATATATAATTTATACATCGATGACCACAGCCTTACATGTCTCATTTAAACCATTTCCAACAATTTGAAAGTCATAGACAAGTAGCAGTACAATACAACGCTGCGCTAAACAAAGATATGTACATAATATCGCATTTAGAAATTAATCATACAGGAGATTTTCTTTACCTAGAAACGTACGAAAATCAATACCTTAGATTATTATGTTACGAAAATTGTATAACTCTTACGTAAGACAAATATTTCGTGCGTTTACTTACCTCATGATTTCGACATGTTAGTGCAGTCTAGTCAGTAACAGAAATATGCATTTGTGCTTACAAATGAATCATAATGTTTACACATTATCAATGTTGTTTCTCCTTATCATTGCAGATTATGTACTATTTTCTGTTGTGAGTGATAATGAAATAACTGTTATCAAAATAATCTGGTCCACCAGCAGCGGTTTATCGCCCAGTGGTTTCAAAATTACAAATACAAAAACGCGGGTTTAAACAGTTAATTTGGATATTCTATATATATATCGATATTTCAAGGAGTAACCTCTCATCAGTAGCATTTAAATCAAAACATTGGAAGGTCAAATTCCAAAACTGTTGAAAAGGAAAAGTTCGAACAAGGAAGCCAAATCCAGCACCAAGGATATCGACTTTGTGCAGTACAAGGAAAGAAATCTGGTGTTTTAAACAATTTTGAATTCAAAAATCCGAAATTTCAGCGACAAAAACATTAGAAAAAACATTTAGAGCTTTTTTAAGCAAGCAACAGCTTTTCTCTATCTGCAATAGTTTTCATTGTATATGGCAAAAACATGAAAAACGCTATTTTGACCTTTAAAGATCCGTATCCCTACAGGGGGGAATCTAACAACTTTGACCCAATGAAGACTAAACATTTGTAAAGTTCATTGACCTGAAGGTTTAAGCAATCAACAACTTTTCTCTATCTGCAATAGTTTTTATTCTATGGAGAAAAAAAAGTTATGCAACGCCGGCTATGAGATTTCTAAACACAACTTTTATGCAGAACACCCTAAAGATCATTCTTCCCAAGTTTCTTTAATTTTGTTCAGTAGTCTCAGAGGAGTTTTGTTTTTTGAAAAACTGTCAACAAACGACGACTAAAATGACAACGATGGACGCCAAGTTATGACAATAGGGCACCTTTGTCCAGGTGAGCTAAACATTATTCTGATGAAGACTTTTAAGGATGATCGGTCTAATTTTAAGATTTATGTCATATCTTCGAAATCCCCGGGTTTTTACCAACGAAGAACGGTTATCTTTTTGCCCACAGCTCCCCGATTTACTTAGGATAAGATCATTAAACAATGATTTACAAAGTTTTGTCAAATCTTCGGTTTAACCAGGAAAATGATACTAATGCTAAACATATGAAAAAGGCAGAAAAAAATTATTTTAACATATTTTTTTACATTTACCTTTTATCAATTGATTTTCCTTTTTTAAGATATTGCAGATAGAAAAAAGCTGTTGCTTGCTTAAAAAAAGCTTTAAAAAGTCTCCTTTGATTCAAATTTGTCAGATGACCCCTAATAGGGATTATGGTTCTTTTAAGAAAAAAAAAGTAGAGAAAAAAATAGACTGAAAAGTAGTATGTTTAAATCTTTAAATTAATAGATTTGATCATAGCATGCAACTTTTCCCAATTTTGTTTTGACACGAAAGTGTTTTCCTTTCTCATCCTATGTGTTTTATGTGAATGCTTAGATATGCCAGATAAAGCCCAAATGTTGAGCACAATTGAAAGGTGACTTCATAGCAATAAATCTTGAAAAATATGAAATAAATAACAATGTTAAAATGATAGCTATGTACTTTATACATTATTGCAAAAATTGTCATAACATGCATTTTGAACAATGAAGTCTAATTCAAGCATTGTTTGTTTATCTTTGGCTTGCAAAATATTTTCAGCACTCTTCATGAATGTAACAATTGGTACTGTCCGAGTGTCAACAACTCATCTGTTTTAAAAGCTACATAGACATGCACTAAAATTGTTCACAACCAATGTATCAATTTGGCTTATTTTCTTAAAATTTAAGTATCTAGAAAGATGCATTTTTAATTACAAAACTTTAACATTGTACAATATGATGAAAAATTACTTACACTAAAAGCGCCTCATTTTTCGCATTATAAAACCCCAAAAAGCAAGTTTTATAGCCCAAAACTATTGTACTCCGTAAAATGTTTCTGCTTAGACTCCTAAATTGTTCTTATCACTCGAAGAGGCTCACTAAATCTACTGTGACAATTAAAATGTTAAATAGAGAAAAAGTCACTAAACCGAATAAGCAGAAATAACAAAAGTTAGGTCGGATGATTAAAGGGTTAACAATTTTTAATCGTCTTCTGCAAAACAAGCAACATTTGGTTTGATGTAACGTATTTCTCTAGAATCACCGCCTCCCATTGTAAAAATGGTATGTATGTTTTTCTTGGAACCAAACGGTTTTGGTGGTTTACTTTTCTTTTTTGGTTTATCTGGTTGCTGACCTGTGGAATGTTCCGATGACCCACTTTCATTCTCAGACACCTTTAAACCATGACTTGCGATCAAATCCTTCTCAATCTTTCGTCGATCGCTCCAGTCGTATTTAGTGTCATTTGATGATTTTTTGGAAGCGGTATGGTTTGGTTTCTTTTTTGAAATATGCCCTAATTCTTTGTTTATGAGTCCTGAATAATATTTATTTAACTCTCTTTCGTCATCCAGGTTGGCAGTGTCTTCATTTCTTTGTACATTTAAAGAATCTTCCTTGTCGCTTATGTTCATCTGTTTTCGTCTTGGATTATCGTAACCCATACATGTCGCGCCTTCTGAATCCTGAAAGTTAAAATCACCTTGTTGTGACATTGGTTCTGCTGTTCTTCGTTTCCTGTTTTCGTCGTTTGATGGTTCATTTAACGGTTCCTGTAATGATAACGCGATGGCCTGTGCTAGCAAATATGCATCGATGTCTTCAACAGGAGGCATTTCTTCTGTACTTTCGCTACTAGTTGATGGTAAGTAAGTTGCTGTCTCATTCATATCACCATAACCTTCAGTATCGTTGCCTCCAAATAATCTTGAAGTACCTTCTGTGTGTGTCAGGTATCGTTCAAGATGAATGCGGTTTTCGTCCGTTATATCATCAATCCCGATAATAGCGCTTCCTTTTGATTCTAGAATTTCTCCATTGCTGTCCAGCTTATAATCTTTAAGGATTTGACCATTAAAAGATAGTAGACTTTCACTTTCAGTGTCATTTTCCTCCCCGTCTTCTCCATCACTGCTTCTTTCGTTAGCACCATTTTCATCACAACCTCCTCGAGAACGGGTTTCTCCTACAGAAATTTCTTTACCATCCATGTTTGGTCTGTAAACGCCACCTTCCTCAACAACACCTTTTCTGTCGTCGCCATGTCCGTCCTCTTCTTTTCCATCCTCGTATTTACCACCACAAAAGTCACCTCCTCTACCTCCACCACTACCATTTTCTTTTCGTCCAGTGCCGCCATTCCCTTCCTGTCCTTTAACGCTACCATCACCTTTTCCTTCACCGGTAACATCACCTGCTTTTCCTCCATCACTTCCGCTGCCACCTTCTATTCCTCCGCCGCCGCCGCCGCCGCCGCCGCCACCACCGTTACCTCCTGCTCCACCAAAGAAAGGAATACTGAAGTTGCAAAATCCACTGCCGGTATTGATATTAAGGCTTGGAAAACCAATTGAAAGATCGATATTGAAATATGAGTGGCTGTTGGATACCCTAATGCCGCATGGTCTAGTATTTATCCCAGCTGTAAAGTTAAACATATTAAGTTTAGTGCCTACTTGGACATCGGCCACTGTATCGCTTCTTTTTAAACCGGTTACAGCAACATTTCCAATATTTGCTTCAAACGCCTTCGTTCCTACTTCTACTGACATGCCTTCGCGATTATCTATGCCTGTTGCTGAAATGTTACCAACATTTGCTTGAGCTACAGTAGATTCGTATACAAATTTAGACATTTTCCCCGTTCTTTTTCCTGTTGCCTTTGCATTGCAAAGATTTAAATGTGCCAGTGACCCTTTAACAGATATATCTTTTTCTGTTGTTTTCTCTGTCTTCCTAGCTTCCGCTCGAAAAGCTTGCATCGATGCTAAACGAAAATCGGCCTCTCCGGTTACCTCACCTATTGTTTTTTCTCCTACAGAAAGCTTAGCTTTTCCCTCAGCTTTTGCGAGACCAATTTTAGCATTTACACCTTTAACTTCTATTGCATCATCAGTCTTTTTAGGTCGAAAGTCTGCTTTAACTTTTAAAGCAGTAGCTTTGCATTTTCCTTCGACATTAGCTGTTACAGATTTCTCATTAAAACCATGGACTTTTACTGAAGCTTCTATCTTTCCCTTTCCATGACCTTTTGCGTGCAGAAACTTGGCTTTTCCGTAGAATCCCGATTCGTCTTTGCTATATGACCCTTTCAATACACCGGCCCTAAAAGAAGCTTCTGCATCTCCTTTTAAATGTCCTTTTACCAACTCGACTGATTTGTTATTGGCCTTTGCAGATATTTGGAGTTGTCCTTCCGCGCTTGCTTTACCTTTGCACTGCATTTCACAAATATTAAGTTTACTTTTTTCTTTTTGTTTTGTTTTTACTTTCTTCTGTCGGTATTTTGTTGTGCGACAGGTTCCCTCTGCATTAATTTCTAAATCCCCCTTTGCAGATGCGCTAAGATTGGCATATGGAAGAGATGCTTCTGCTAATGCTTTACCTTCTGTTTTAAAATTGACTTTACCTTTATACTCTTTACTTGAGTTGCCATTTTCATCAGATATTTGGTTTTTAGAGCCCTGGTAACCGGCTTTGAAATTCGCACCAACCTCGCCATTAATGTAATATTCACCAGCAGAGACTTTAGCATGTCCTCCATCCTTCCATGAAACAGTTTTGCCACTCTGGGTGCCATTTGTATTGTCTGTAACTTTGAAATCCTCATTGTGGCGTACGATATCAAGTTTGGGTTTCCATCTTAATGGTCCATCCTTAAAAGTTTTAACAATCATATCAGCAATATCATCATATTTGTCATCGGGTGGTTTTTCTGACGTCTCATCATCAGGGTTGTTGGTCAATTTTCTCCTGATACTATTTATAAATTTAGTAGCCTCTCCTTGGGCTTTAGCAATAAAACCATCCTTATTCTTTAAGATTTTGCCATCTTTATTGACATACATGAATGTTTTGTCCTGAAAAAGAGACAAAAATATGTGTCCATAAAATTTCAGTTTTATAAGTGTTTAACAACAATCTGCAAACGCTTTATGTGTCCGAAAAAAAAACTAGATTACTCAATCTGATAAAAAGCAGATATCACCGGTTCCCTTCTGTCTCTGCATGGTAGATCTGAAGAAATCCCATTCTACTTTCTGTGTCTACCATGCAGAGACAGTAGCTAAGGAACGATCGATAGATCTGAATTTAATCAGATTGTAGTTAACCTAAACGAAAGAAAGAAGCAGAGGTATCAATGGGGTATCCGAATGTCAAAAGTCCGAAAGGGCAGAGACAAAACCAGTAAACACCAACAAAAACGGGACAAAAACAGACAAAATGTAAAACATGGAAACACAAAATAACTGAATATCAATCAACAACGCGAACTCCAGTCGAAACAAGAGTGAACTCAGAACCTAGAAGTTGAGAAAAGATATCGACATAAACAGAAACTTTAACGAAAGTTACTTGAAATAGAAAATAATGAGATGTGGAATAATTGTACGCAACACAGCCCACAATCAAGCGGCAATTATGTATGTAAAAGTATGTATTTTACCGGTACCATCAGAACGTTTTACTACCATTTGACTTATGCTCACTAACCTTTGAGATAATCCACAAGAGATAATTGGTTTATTGATGAAAATATCGTGATAGTTTCTATATTACAGGCAAGCATTGAATCATGAATGTGAACAATACTGTATGAGGATCGTGAACTAATATTTCTGTTAAAATTTGTTTTTTAATTCTAATTTTGTTAAGGTTTGATTACTGAGAACACTTCAATTGATTTAAATAAAAATTTTCACATTCGCCAATGTCTTAATTCACTAGAAAATGTATTTATGACACTGAAAATTGATTTTTTTTTCGTGTAATGATTTTGTTTTGTTAATTGCTGATTTTCTGAAGTTGAAGATAGAAAAATAAATACCTCCGTATCCTAACATTTTGCCAAATATTAATCAAAAGAAACTTTAAAATTGGAGCTGCTCATCTGCATAATGTATAAAATATTTTGTAATAGTGTCATAAAAATCCATTATTAATATTTAAGAAGGAGTTTCGGATAACAGATAAGTACCCCTTTTTCCAAATAGCTATGTACGTGTTTTGTTTATTGGTAACCACAAAAATCATTTTAATGAAATTCTGAAATAAGAGATGCACATATATAACATGTCACAAAGATTGTGTAAAAGTTTCATGAAAACCACCCAGGCGTTAAGGAGGAGTTGCGGATAAGAGATGGGTCACCTCTCGTAGTCGAAAAGCTAAGTCCATGTGTGCTATGGTAAACCCTAAAAGTCATTTTGATCAAATTTTAAAATAAAGTTGAACATATACATTTTGTCACAACGATATTTCATAAGAGTTTCATAAAAATCCATCAAGGGGTTTAGAAGTTGCATGTGGATAAAATTTAGGTACCTTTAGGTGTAACGGATGTACGGACACACCTTTCACTATATACCCCCTCTTTTCAAGTGGGGGCATAAAATATATTTTTAGTGTGACGGATTATCATATATAATCCTATTGCATGCTTTTTGTAATTATAAGTTTCAATGGTTATATACCTTTTTGTCTCCCATTTTCTTTCTGTTGTACTCTGTTTAATAATTGTCAACATGTGTCCACTCAGAAACTAGTTCTCATCATGATTTGTTTCTGAAAAATTAAATAAATTTGTTAAAAAAAATCATTTCCTTCATCCACAATAAGGAGTATTGGTATTTGTTTCTCTGGCTTGTTGTTTTGTAATAGTTGCACCAGTCATTGTAACACATTTGTGAGGTTGAGGATGTAAAATGTAGAAATTGCATTGTAAATGTTTCCTAATTGTTTTCCTTGTCATAATTTATTAGGTTCGCGTAAACGTTGTTGATTTCTTTTCAGTTGGTTATTTTTTGTATTTTTATTTTTTAATGTTGTCTGTTTCTTCACCCTGTTCTCGTTGGTATTTACTGGTTACCCGTTTGGTACCTCTGCTTGTTTAGTGAACTTCGAAATCTCCGTTTTTTATTATCGATCGATACAAGCGAAAATCTTTGAAATTAATTTTGAAAAGAAGGGTTGTATACCTCTTTCGAAACAAATCTCTACAAGATGACCTTAAAATCTACATCTGCAAGTTTATTCATTTTTAATCATTTTCATTATCTTTTGCTTTAACTTTCATATGAGCTGGTTTCTAATAATTAAATTTAGCTATGTCATGTATGTATCTTAAAAATGTACGATTGACTAGACTTCATAAATAGCAATCATTTTGGATATGGACAATAGAAAATTCAAGATAAAAATAACCCTTTTCGAAGAAGTCAAAATTTCTATAAAAGAATAATCCATTATGTGAAATATATTTTTAGTCATTAATTATGTAGTTTTCCTAGTTTTTACATATTTTACCAAAGTGGCAGGTTTAGGTCTAGAGATAGATATTTTACCATACTTAATGCCGACCGTTGTTTTTCAAAAGCCCGTTCGTCAATTCCACGGAGGTAACTCAAAGTATTTTATGGTACAGATGTGCGCCCCACATTTTTTTCTACCTATCCCATTCATTTATCATATATTCGTCTGCTAAAGAAAACACCAATTTATATATTTCTAATGCCTACCTCGAACTTTAATCAGAATTACAGTAATATCGTTACCCCTAAAAACCTCATAAACATGAAGTTGGGAGTCAGTTTTTGCATAAATTCCCCCTCTTCCAAATCTTCCATAGAGATCTCAGTGAATATAATATAAAAAAAAAAATTAGTTGATGTATAATGTATACTTACTTACTGTTTTTGTTTTGACTTCCTACAAATTGGGTTTCAAATAACAAACAAACCATTGCCTCATACTCTGTAATAAGTATATTTATTTTTAAATCTTTGTTTCATTGGGTAGATAAGGTTTTCGAAAATAAACATTTCCCAACAATCGATTTAAAGTTCTGAGAATTTCAAATTTATACAAAGTAACAACTAATTTAAAATGATATATAATTTAAATTTGGACATAATCTGCTGCCTTAGTAAAAATGATATTTATACATACACGCGTCTTAGTAAAATTGTAAATTTCGTTTAAGAACCATTAATTAAAATTATATACATCTACAAAAGAGGTAAAGGTGTCCAAGGATTACTTATTTTTCTTAAGCTGTCAGATATTCAGGAATCGGTAGAAAATGAAGACCATCCACAGAGACTTGCTCCCCTCTATTAATATTTTGTAAGAGTCAATGTGGCAGACCCTTTAATACAATACCAACCTTCCTTTAGTGGTAACAAACATCATATTAAAACGTTATAACAATTGGCGGGCCAACTACAACTTAATTTTTGGTATACAACTATTTGCCTTGACTAACTTTTAAAAATGGTGTTTTTCGCCCATTTGAACCCTAATTTCTCAAAACGGTAAGAGATATTGCAAATCTGATTGAAAAACGCAGTCAGAGATTTTCACAAGGATTCAAACGAAAAAAAACGATTTTGGAAATCGGACCAAATGAAAAAGTAGATTTTTCGGTTGTGGCCCCTTTTTGACCCCCTATAACAATGTAACGGTGCAATATATATCAAAACCAATGACGAATTTAGTTGACAGAATTAAATGATGAATTCAATAAAAAAAGAATTTTATTAATTTTTAAAATCGAATGAATAATTAACATTTTACAACAGTTTTGTCAAAACATCCGTATTAGCGCCTTTTAGCCTTTTTTTCTAAAACAGTAGGGGCCACAAACCCTTTATACAATACCAACCTTCCTTTAGTGGTTACAAACATCATATTAAAATTTCATTACAATCGGTCAATATTAACTCAAGTAATTGCACGTAAACCAAATGTCTACAGACGACGACGACAACGACGACATCGCCATAACATTATACATGTTATACGATCGCAAACATTTTGCGGTCGTATAAAAAGGTAACAACAAAAACTACCTAGCTTGGAGGACCGATCTCAAACTAACGACAGAAAAGAGAGCATGCCAGAGGAATTGAAGATCGCAATGTTCCTGACTAGAAACGGGTTTTTCAAAGAAAATAAAATGGTGGGTTTAACGTGGCCATACCTCCATCTTCCGTTCTGATCTAAGGGTAATTATTTGTCGTCCTTCTTTGGTGCCGTTGTGGTTTTATAATCTACATCTTAGGGCCTGGATATATATCACAAAATACAACACGGTTGTGAAACTATGCATGTAATCAAAAGAATCACGAACCATATCATCTAGCAAATTTTAAAATAATTGTTCAACCAGTGGCTGATACCAAAGCAAAAACAGTTTGTCGTCCTATTTGTTTTTAGGTGTCGTTGTATTAGTCTGACAGGTGTTGTTTGCTTTTCGAACCAAGGACACAGGTTTGGGTTATTTTGCTATTATAAAGGACACGGCTTTGAGTATGACGTCATGGGTCTTCAATGACAATGGACACAGATCTGAGGGAATTTGATATCTTATGGACATAGACTTGGGTTGTAAATGACGTTGGACATGGATCTGAGTAAAGGACACAGATCTGAGTCTAACAATTTCAGACCTCTTACACGTGCTGGGTAATCTGACTGCTGACTATCGTTTAAATGAACCTTCATTAGGTAGAGTGTTGGTGTGAAATGCTCTTCTTTGATTGGTCGAAAAGTAAAGCCTTCTAAATGCTGTTATATACAAGTCCTACATTCATGGTTTATTGACAGCTTAAATTACATGTGCATTTGTTTTGATTTCTTAATAATCACCATAGCTCATCAATTATTTAATATACTGAAAATATTTTTACACCAATTGAAAAAGTGTAATTCATAGTATTCAAAAGAATATAAAAAATTGATAAAATTTGAAAACTTTTGTGAAGTTTGTCTAATTGTTACAAATTATTGTTAATAATATATATATACCAGGGTTGCTTGTATTACTTCGGTGTTGTATTAATATAAGGAGTACAAAAATACTTAAACAATCTGTTGTTTTTAACGCATTTATTCTGATAAAAACATTTATTATTTATGCATATACATTTGATTGCTCCATTGGTACATCTTTGTTCCATTGATATTACTATTTATACTTGGAAGAAATACCAAACTTTCTTGTTTTGCTAGTTTGAATGATTTTTTTTTTTTGATTTTTTTTTTTTTTTTTCCATTTTACAAAATTTTATTTTACTATAGCTGTGAACAATTATATTTCTTGCTACAGCTTTTGCAAGAAATATACCCAGTAATATTAATGTCTACATAAGCAGGGTATTATATAGAGAAACTTATATAATCGTTGGTTAGTAATATTACATACAAATGAGATATATACTATATCATTACAATAAAAATATATCCTTAGTAAGAAAACAAAAACACATTCTCAGAAAAAAAACAGTCTCTTTGTTTATACTTTACCATTTTCTATATTATATAATTGAAGGGTGTTAAGTTAAAAAAAGATTTTAACACGCATCAATGAGCGGGTATTTAAATATACCGCCACGTGCGTGTGTAACATAAACAAGGGAAAGTGGTGGTAGATGTATACTAAATACATGTATTTTATTTAACGGATATAATAATTCTTATCATGTAAGTATTACATTCCATATGAATTTGGTTCAAACCATTGGATATTTTCTAGATATTTGATAAAATATTTCTAATAGGAATATCAATGAATTTCGATCCAGTATGATTGAGCATGAGATTAAGATTTTCCTTTAATTCTCTTTTATAGGCATTGATGAGGTAGTTGGCATTTACAGCTAAATTTTCATATTTTATTTTATTTCTCGCTTTCCATACGACCCATTTAAGAATTGCGATAAAAATATCTCCTATGTGATTTTGAATATTTTCCTTATTATAGAATCCAATCAATACATTTTGCTCTTCGAGAATAATATATGACATGATATGGATTTTAGCAATAACGTTTTGTGCATATTGTACAATAGGATACACTTGTTTACAATTATAGAACAAATGTTTTTGTGTTTCAAAGTGATTCTTGCATAAATGACACAATCCACCAGTGTTAGAAATGCCTATTTGTTTTAATCGAAGTTCAGTGTACACAATATTATGTACGGATTTATAATGAAATTCTGATATTTTATTTTTAATTCCGAGTTTAAATATATTTCCCCAGATCTTTTTCCATATTATTTCTTGTTCGTAGTCTCTCTCCCATTTATCTTCACATTTAGGTTTTGTTTTATCGTTTAGCACTTCTTGTATGTCTTTACATTTGATGTCATTCGTGGGGATACGCTTGCCCGAGCGCGATAAAATATAGAGATCTTCAAGCCGAATGCTCGACATTTGAATATCATCTACATTTGGAATATTGCCCCTAAGTTTTTGAATATAATCTTTTGGTATTGCAGCTTTTATTTGCGAAAACTCAGAAATACAATTTCTTTTATCATTTAGTAAAGCATACATTTCGTTGCATAGTTTAAAGTCTTTCATTATTCCAAACATCTCGTATTTTTGTAAGTCCGCTTGATAGAAAGGAGCGAAAAAGGAGAGATTTACGCTGAAATTTAATATTTTCGTTACAAAATATGTACGTATCCAAAATTTCTACATCATTTTGGGGTACAAATTTTGATCTGAGTTCCGATAATGCTTTTAAGGCTGTTTGATAATAACCAGGGAGGTTATTTGTGTTAAGCA
The DNA here is from genome assembly GCA_963971305.1 of Arcuatula senhousia. Taxonomy (NCBI): domain Eukaryota; kingdom Metazoa; phylum Mollusca; class Bivalvia; order Mytilida; family Mytilidae; genus Arcuatula; species Arcuatula senhousia. The sequence goes on along the minus strand of OZ020304.1, from coordinate 51,445,656 downwards.
TATTTAAGTCCGAACATTTACATAGGAAATAGTTTTGACCAGTTATTTGGTCATATTGTTTGAGCCACATTTTACCTAAAACATTCCACGTTTCGGTTTCAGAGTGTATGATTTTATATAATGATTTTATTTTGTCTACTTTTAATAAATGAATAAATATTTATCATTTGAAATCCGCCTTCGTCGTAGTTAAGGCAGCAAACGTTTCTTCCGATTTGAGGGATCTTGTTGTCCCATATAAAATCCCATACAAGTTTATTTATTTCTTTTAGATATTTGTCAGGAATACCTCGCATGTCTATCTCATAACCTATCGTAGATAGTATGAAACTTTTAACGATTAAGGTCTTCCCAACAAACGTCAAATTTCTTGTCTTCCAGACTTGAAGACACGATTTTATTTTATCGATTTTTGGTTTCCAAATCTGGTCATTGTCGATATCATACCCATGATGAACACCGAGTGTTTTAACGTTAGTTTGAATCCATTTAATTTTCTTGAATTTTGGTATTTTACCTTTGAGTCGACCAATGAAAAGTCCTTTAGTTTTATCAAAATTTATTTTAGCACCTGATGCCGCTTCGTATATTTCTAATATTTCAAAAGCTTTTTCTACGGATTTTTCATTACGATTAAGTAGTTGAGTATCATCCGCAAACATACTTATTTTGGTTTCCAAGGAACAGTTTTCCCCAGGAAGTTTTATCATTCTATATCTTCATTAGCTCTTATTGCACAAGCCATAGGCTCTGCCTGTAACACGTACAACAGAGGAGCAATGAGACAGCCTTGTCTAGCAGACCGTGATATAGATATGTATTTCGATATAAAACCATTCGTTTTGATGCATGTTTTAGCGTCTTTTAAAAGCATGTTAATCCATGCACAAAACTTGGGTCCAAAATTAAATTTACAAGGCATACATTTAACCAACCTCATTCCATGCGATCAAAAGCCTTTTGTTGGTCCAAAAAGACGATAACCCCTTCTTCGTCTTCTATGTCAATATATTGTATGATATCTTGCAAAAGTCGATTAGCCTCAGCAATGTTTCGGTCTTTAACAAAACCTTTTTGGTCGGGATGAATAATTTTTGGTAAGACATCTTTCAGTCGCAACGACAAAATTTTTGCTATAATTTTGTAGTCGCAGTTTAACACTGTTATCGGTCTCCAATTTTTCAATAGTTCTCTTTCCCCAGCTTTATAAATAAGTGAAATTACTCCCCTGTTTTGTGATTCACAAAGTTTGCTATTTTTAAATATCTCTTTAATAACCAAAATAAAATAATCTTTTATTTTTTCCAAATATAATTGATAGAAAGGCGCGATAATTCCGTCCTCTCCTGGAGACTTATTCAACTTTAACAATTTAACAGACTTCTCTATTTCCTCATCGCTCACATCTAAATCAAGGCTAACTTTATCATTTTCATTTAGATATTTATTTACGTTTTGAAGCAGATTGGCAGTTTGAATGATTAATATATAGAACCATGCATTTTGATCATTATGCCTTTTTGTGTCAGCTGGAAACAGTAAAACAACAAGGGGCACATCCAGAGCATGCCCCTTTAAATTTGAAAAATTAAAATTAAGTCATAAAATTTCAAATTTCTCGAAAAAGCCCCCTTGAATTTTTAAATATTTTACCAAGCCCCCTTTAACATTAGATCCTTGATTGGCGCCTTATAAATTTTCTATACATTGTTGAGTGATATGGTAATTACCAGATTTGTGTTAGATATGTCAATAGTTTCAAACTTTCTTAAATAAATTATCTGTTTCAATGTGAAGGTTAGCGCTGCTGGTGGAGTTTTAATTCCCCGATGCTAGCCCGCTCCTGCACCAACTCTTTTGTGTTGAAGAACACATCAAAGCTTTAAATTATCCGTTTAAATTTCAAAATTGTATAAACCTTAGGTTCTTCCTACCCCAGACATAGGTTGACCATCTTAATTTCAATTTGGTTCCCCATTTCGTTATTTTTGGTTTCACTGTTCTATGCTCTTCATAATCATAAGTTTTTGGCTTTTTCAATATATTTGGTAGAGCGCCTCTGATGAGTCTTGAATAGACGAAATGCGCGCCAGGCGTAGCATTTAATGTCTGGAACTTTGTTGTCATTTGAAATTATATACATATTATAATTGTAGATGTGAACTGTATATAGTTTTAATGTGTCTTGTAAGCCTATTCTAAGGCTGGGTATATGATCATGTAAAATTGTATAATATATGTCTATGTTGAAAGATCAAATTTGTGACACAATAATAAAATATTTAATTATAACCATTATTATTATTATTTGTAATAAACAATGACATCCAAAATCCTGTAAACGAACTATGTACTTACTAACTATTGGTTTTAATTAGATGCAATTGTTCAATTTTTTTAAATATGGATATCTATTTTGGTGATATATTTTGTTTGCATGTTGAAGCTTTTAATTTGTCACACACACACAAAATATAATATATCAATAAAACATAATATTTGGGACTTTAATTTTTATACCAGTCATAACATCACAGTATCTTTGTTTTTTACAACTTAATTATTTTTTTCTTAAATATCATGTACATGAATGTATATAATTCTATATATAAAACTATAAATGTGCCACATTCTTTTATGAAATGGAACTTGAATTATGAATTCTTCTCTGGAATCATAACTGTTACCTACAAACAAAACAAAATGACAACATTACTATGTATATATTTATGTAAATATTCATGTTTCCTTGTAGAATAGTCAAAAAATTATAAAGTCAACTAAGCAGTGGGTATCTAATAATAATTGGGTATTAAAAATCAACTGAAATATAATAAAAGGTAGAATATGCAGTAAAAGCGAGATTTAAGAACTAGATAAGTATGAAATTTCAGCAATTTACTTATATACACGACACAGGGCTATATAGTTATAGCAAAAACATAATTTTAATAACATTTTTTTTACATCAGTCGATAAATGCTTCTTAGCTAGCTGTCAGTAACTGCGAGTGTTCTCAAGGGAGTTCCTTTACGTTTCATTGTTCTCGTATAGTACTCTTGTCTCAGGTTCTCTCTTGGTGAATTGAACTTTTATCGATTTGATTCTTAAAGTGTGTTATTTTTTGTGCTTTGTACGAGATAAACAATAGGGGGAAGGTTGGGCCCAAAAAACTAGTTTAACCCCGCAACATTTTATATGTGCCTGTCCTAAGCCAGGAATCCTTGTCAAAGCTTTTGTTTGTCCTTGTCTACTATCTGTTTTTTTGTTTTATGTCCAGAAATGGGTCTTTCTTTGATATTCTAGGGATTTGTTTGAATGTAATGTATTTTTGAATGTAATGTGAATTGTATTTTCAGTCTTGGGCCAATGCAAGACAGCGAGCAGTGACCTCTGGTCATGTTGAAGACTGCTGACTGTTTTCCATTGTGATTTATTAAATTGCCGTTTCTTTAATGTTGGTTGTGTCGCGTACACTTATTCCACATCTCTTTATCGTTTATATTTTGAAGTTGTTCATATAAACAAAACTTTGATATGAACAAAATGGTGCCTACCGTTTTAACTTCAGTATACTCTTTCAAAGCATATTCACCCCTGTAATAAAATGAATTCATGTATGCCTTTAGCTGTAAAACATAAAACGCCATAAAACCTGGTTTAACCCACCATTTCGTTTGAAATGCCTGTACCAAGTCAGGACCATTGCCATCCACTAATTCTCCGGTATGATTAATTAGTTTTTGTCATTTTCTCTGGGCTATGAGATTGATCATTCAAGTTCGGTAGTTTTGTTATTACCTTTATTTAAATGGCTGTTCACAAAAAAATAGCTATACATCAACAAAATTTTTTATCCAGTTATATATACAAGGTACAGTAAAAAATCAACTGCTTCATGACAAAGTTTGAAAATGACCAGAAAGAAAAAAAATTAACCATGTACACCAAATATATTTATTATTTAATTTTATTTTTTAAATATAATAATCACAAGCATTTTAATTTCAACAATGCATTAGGAAAACAATGTTATGCTGTGGCTGACAAATGTTTGGTCTCATCAGAGTGGTTCTACTCAAAAGTTGCATTGACAGGCTAAATGAATTCTTGTCGCCAACTTCCTTGATTCATGAAGTAATATTTTGAAGTTTTATTATATATATACATACAATTCTCTGCCATGTCCTGATTGTTTAAAACCTCCAAAGGGTGTATGAGGTGTTAACTGGTCATAACAGTTTACCCTAGAACAACATGAACAATAAAGATACAAATAACATCAGTCATAAATGAAACGTATTTTTTGACAGCTTTAAAATGAAGGTACCATTAAAGTCAAGAATTAGGACATACACATATCAATTTCAAATGTCAAATTCTTAGTACCTTATTTTATGGAGTTATGTAATTTTTACACATATTTTTCTAGCAATATCTATTTCATCATGCATTCCTTATTTTTGTCCAAACGCTTATGCAAATAAAGAATTTTATTAAAGTGTGCTTCTTGAAATTGCACTTTCTAAAAGAATTCTTCACCTAGCATAAAAGCCTATTTTTCAATATTGATTATACCAAGATGCTCCCAGTTTCAAATTTTTACCAATTGACGACTAAAAATCAGGCACACCCAAAGTTAAATTTTAAAAATTCTAAATTGGGAGCACCCAATATGATGAATATTGGTCATTAGCATAAAATTTCATATGAAATATGCTTCAATTAGAAATGATTTCCAAAATGTTCCCTTTCATCTTTCATCATCATTTAGATACAATTCAGAAGAATGTGATAAAATGTATTAGTACATGGAATGAGATATGCAATGCGATTTATTTTAAAATTTGATTTTATAAAGAAAATATTAATTGAATGTTTTTATTGATTTGTTTCTTAGATTTGGACTTTAATGGTATCTTATATTAAAGGTTGCCAGTACATGCGAGACAACTAAATCCTTCATTTTGAAATTCTAACTATTTTCTCACATCATTATATTATGACTTCATCCTCTAACCTTAACTAGATGCAGACAAACTAGATGTAGTGTCACATTTACCTACCCTGGGGTAGGGTGGGCTGTTCCTGAGGTTGGAACCCTAGCTCTGCAAGTCTTGTAATTTTTTAGGAGAGTTTCGGCAAAATACGTCTGAATCCCCCTTTAAACAAAATCCTAGATCCGCCCTTAGCAAAACTTTTCATTGATACATACAAATTAAATGCAATTACATAAGAGACACGAGTTAATTACATGTTGATAATAACATATTAACAAATTGATAGGTGATTTTGTAAGAACTCAGAGTTTTTTCCTAGACAGTTGAAAAATAATTAGCAAACTTTAAGCAAAGAAAGATCTTATATTCAAAATCAAATAAAACCAATAATGCTTTCACTTACCAAACACTGCCAGCCTCTAATCCCTGTGCACACATCATGGCAGTATTAATATTGCTTGTCATCACACCTGCAGCTAGTCCATATGAGGTGTTGTTGGCCCTATCTAAAACTTCATCTAATGTACTAAACTTAATAATTGTCTGGACTGGCCCAAATATCTAAAATTTAGAAAAATATTAGTTTTCAGAATACAATTGCCTTGTTAAATACATCTCATTACAAACTGAATTAAGATTTAGATGTCTATGAGATATGATATTTAATATAAGTAATATGTTTATTACCATTCAAGCCATGAAGCAATTCACAATAAAGCTTTTACAGTTTTCAATTATTAAATAGTTTTGAATCATGTGTTCACCTAAAAGTTAAAGAGTAAAAATGTATTATGGCAATACACCGATCTGTACAATCTTCTTTAAACATCTAAGTGGTTTTGTTGGAATCATTAGCTAGATTTCACTTATGTTTAAAACACCGGGTTTCTTTTCTTGTACTGCACATGATCAATATCCTCTGTGCTGGATTTGGCTTCCCTGTTCGAACCTTGTGGCTTTGAGTACTTTTCAGTCAATACTTTTGGGTTTCGACCTTCCAATGTTTTGATTTAAATGCTGCTGATGAAAGTTTATTCCTTGAAATATCGATATACAGCATAACAAAATTAACCGTTTTTATACACGTTTTGGTTTTGTTTTGCATTACCTCTTCTCTGGCTATCTTCATCTTGTCTGAAACATTAGAAAACACTGTTGGCTGAACAAAATATCCTTTATCTCCCTGTCTACTTCCTCCAAATTCTAACTTGGCTCCCTCTTGTTTTCCACTTTCAATAAAGCCAAGTATCTTTTTCATTTGAGTTTCATCAATCTAAAACAGGAGACTTTCTTCACTGTATTGTACATTATTGTATATATATACAAGTGGTATTGCAACAATACAGAATACAGAATAAAAGACTGGCTTATTGTAACAATTTATTAATGAACATGACCTGAAAACTATGTGACACAATTTATAACGAGAGCAGAAAATAATATTAAAAAGTTTTAAATGTAAAGAAATACAAAGGATGAGTGGCAATAATACCCATTTTTATACCCCGCCACACGAAGTGGCAGGGTATTATGTTATACTCTCAGTTTTTTTTCGGTGTCTGTCCATCCATCCGTCCGTCCGTCCGTCCGTCCGTCTGTCCTTCCTTCCGTCCCCTGAAGGTTTCCGACCAATAACTTGAAAACGCGTCAAAGGATTTGAATGATATTTTGCACAGCTGTTTAGTGCAATAAAATGCAGGTCAAGTTCGATTTCCAGCATGATCCAAAAAATAGTTATCGAGATAGGCCACTTTGAAAAATCAAATTTTATGAAATTTTGAGTTTACGACCAATAACTTGAAAACGCGTCATGGGTATCAATTGATATTTTGTACAGCTATTGAGTACAATAAAATAAAGGTCAAGTTCAATTTCCAATATGATCTGAAAAACAGTTTTCGAGATAGGCCACTTTGAAGTCAAATTTAATGAACTTTTGATATTATAACGTGGCCGGGTATCATTTAATGTCCCATTACATGCCCTATTTTTGGCCAAGATTTACCATGAAATTAAAACTGAGCATAGTCTGTAGTTGATGAAACATTGATCAAATATTAGGCTTTAAGAAAATTAATTAACTATGCCAATTCAATTCAGTTGTTTTGCCAATCATTTAACTCAAAAAGCTATAAATTAAAGAAATTGTCCTAATTTCATGGGACTTTGCTGATTTTCGCACATTTTTTTATCTGGAAGAGGGTGGGTGCATTTAAAGAACAACTTCATACTTGGACAAATGTTACAAATCATGAAATTAATCATTTCTAAAAGTTTTAAGGTGTTTTACGAGCCCAATGTTTTCTCAAGGAAATTTGCACTGAAACCAAACAAAATTGCAGATTTTCTCTATTTTGTCAATTAAGACCGTTTAACGTGATTTCATAATTACATCACAATGAACTTTTTGCCTTATTTAGTATGTTTTCTTTGTAACCACATAAAAGTTGATATTTCTTAAAAAAATATTATAATATTTCAACCAACTACATTTTCTTGGGCCAATTATGGGTCTTCATGCCCCTCAGCCTTTGAAATAATAGGTATGTTATGAAATCCTTGATAAAAATTTGATCCAGCAAAATGTCGATATTAAATAACCAAATTGCAAAAAAAAAATTTAAACCTGTGGTCCCTGTTGAGTTGAATCATCAAACGGGTCCCCCACCATTCTGTTCTCAGCAAACATGACACATTTCTTTACAAACTCATCATAGATGGTGTCCTGAACAAATGTTCGTGATCCAGCACAACAGTTCTGACCATGGTTGTTCATAATACCAGCATGCGCCCAGTATGCTGCAGCATCCACTGATAGAGGGAAATAAATTTGGATTTAAGGTAGATGGGGTGTCTATCACTGAGAATCTTTTTTGCACATCTATCATAACTTTAAATTTAATGATGCTAGCTATTCTAATTGATTTCTATAGGGCTAGATAAACATCAAAAATGATAATTACAACAAAACTTTGAATAAAAAACACATTCTTTGTGAATTTTAATAATTACCCGTACTTTTTAAGGGGAGATAATTTGTATAGAAATAATAAAGAAAAAGAACATTTTTCACTTTTGTCCATAAAAAATGATGGTGAACTTTATTTTTTATTTAGTATATTTAAAAATCAATACAAAACAAAGATTTTCACAAATTGTAAGAAAAATCTATGGATTAGATTTATTAAATGAAGAAAATTTGAATTTTCCCTATTGATCCTATAGTAAAAGTACTAAACTCCTGCATTTTTTAAAGTCGTTTCTACAAAAATTCCTCTGGTAAACTTTTAATTTTATTATTGAAATTTAAAGTACCCTTATAGAGCTAACTGTGTCCAAAATTTAAGAAATTTCTATTGATAAATTTTTAGATGCCCCATCTACCTTAAGAGCAGCTTATTATCAAGGTTTAAGTTAATTGACTGGATTGTTTGAAGATTTTACAAAAAATAACATCATAATATAAACCTACATAGAATCTGGTTAGAACATCTTTAATTTTAAATTGTTTGATTATTTCATATGTTAAGATTAGCTACTCCCTCAGTACAAAACAATAATTTCAGCAATGTTTTAAAGTATTTTACAGTATAATTTTGCATGTTTTCTCTTTTTATTTCAACTTACAGTCACAATCATCAAAGATGATAAAAGGACTTTTGCCTCCAAGTTCAAATGAGACCCTTTTCAGGTTACTCTTTCCTGCTGCTTGCATAACCAACTTGCCAACCTTTACAGAAATAAATGCCACATAGATTTTAATATTATTTGTATAATGATTTCTTTGCAAGTAATTATTTTGCAAGCTAATATATACCGTGAACAACAAAGTTTGTTCCTGTTGTAACACAAAAACTATTGCAGTTGTTGGTACACCATTAGGATAGATGGATTTTGTCAACAAGAAGTTCGCTATCTTTTATAAATTTTGTTACTTTATTTTTTGCTGAAATAGTTCATTGCAATGCAATTCTGTCCAATGGCCTAACCATAGGTGTTCCCAATTTTCCCACTCAAACCCACTCTCAAAGGCTAACTCAAACCTGCACTCAAAAGCATCTTTTTCAGTCAGAAGATAAGATCTATTTGCAGGAAAACACTGATCAATTAATCTTATTAGTTTTGTAGCATACCTCAGTAGATCCTGTAAAAGCCACTTTATCAACATCCATGTGTTCAGAAATTGCAGCCCCAGCAGTCGGTCCAAAGCCAGGTACTATATTGACGACACCAGGTGGAAATCCAGCCTATAAATTCAGGCATCCAGATTAATATATTAAACAAAAATATGTCAAAAAGACATAACTTACAGACATCCCACAAATATTTATGTGAATGTGCAAATGAAAGACAATTAAAGTCAAACAACTTTAAAACCAATAATTTATTACTCACAACTATAAAAAGTGATTGTTGCCTTTAAGATAAGCAAATAGTTTTACTTTCAACTAACTGTTAAGGTCTCGAGAATTTGTTATAAAAGTGTATACATTGTAGATTTTGATTGATTTTATGTATAATGCTACTTTTGGTTGGTATTGACCGTTCTGCCTTATATGTTGTAAGTGTATGTTATACATGTATGACTTTTCTATAGTTTATTTTATTATCAACACATACATTGTTGATTAGAAGTTTACAACAAAAAAAATGAAATTCCTTTAATTACAAAAACAATGTACATTTCATGATACTCTTTTGGGTTAAAAAGAAGACAGTTGTTGTTTGAAACATACCTCTTTTATAAGTGATGCACAATACAATGCTGTCAATGGGGTCTGTTCTGCAGGTTTTAACACAACAGTGTTCCCACATGCCAAAGCTGGTCCAAACTTCCAAGCCAACATCATAATGGGATAATTCCACTGAAATTTTTTAAAGAAGCAGCCATAACTATTTAGATGAACCACTTTCCAAAAGTAAGAAATCCTTTAAAAAGGCTTAATGCTAGCCTATACTCAGTTAAGACTCTTCTTTTGGAAATTGGAAGACCATAGTATACATTTCAATGGCTATGATAGTTATTATCAAAGAGAATAAAAAATTATCAAAATTCCTTAAATGTTTTCCTTTAATGAACTTACAGGTATAATTTGTCCACATACACCAACTGGTTCATGTCTTGTATATGTGAAAAGATCACCATCTGAAATGAAAAAAAGAGTTATAAATACTCTGTCATCTATTTTCATAACATGTATCTTAGATAATAAGCAAATGTTCTTTTCAAAATACAATTCCAAAACGGGTATAAAAACGGTTAATTTGGTTATGTTGTATATCGATATTTCTAGGAGTAACCTCTCATCAGTATCATTTGAATCAAAACATTGGAAGGTAAAAACCAAAAGTATTGAATGAAAAGTACTCAAAGCCAAAATGTTCGAAAATAGGTATTATATTGCTTGAAAACCCAGGAAGGTAGTGTGTTATGCTTAATAAATTGGATAGTGGAGAAACCTGAAACAAAGGTATATTTTGGTGCAATTACGACCTTCAGTTTAATATAGACAGACATAGTGTCACTTTGTTTTAGAGCTAACACTCATTCTGAAGTTATATAATATCATTTTTATACCTGATGGAATTGTTTTCCCATGGTTTTTGTCACACCATCCAGCATAATATCTTAACACGCCAGCTGCAGCATTAATGTCATCAACTGAATCATTGTATGGTTTACCATTATCAATGGTTTCAAGACTCTAAAATCAGGAAATATAGTTTATTTATTTAAAGAGGAAAACAGTTCATTTGAAAAGCACTGAATCAGCAACAATTTTAAGGGGCATTTCTTTTCTTTTCCCGACACTGTATTTAATTGTTGAACAAATATAGTAACTGCTAAAATAATTTAAATAAGTGACTATCAATATTCTAAAATATGAGCAACAAATAAACTACCATGAACAATCATGGTAAGGTGGAAAGCATATCTCACCGCTAGATACCCAACATCTCGAACAAGTAAGTCTGCAAACTTGTGAAGAAGCTTTCCGCGTTTCGACGCATCCATTTTTCTCCATACAGAACCTCTCTTGAATGCTTTTCTTGCAGCTGCAACCGCTTTATCCACATCACCCTGCAAATGATAGACTTACTTCCAAAGTCATAACAAAAACTGAGAGCGTAACTTCTTGCTAGGATTTTTATGAGTCAAAACTTGAATAGATGAATATGTAAAACAGACCATTTAACCAGTTGTTCTTACATCATTTTCAACTATTGTTGATGATAATATTTTATTTGATATTTTGAAAAAAAACACATTTTTTGTCAGAATAATCTTCAGTACTTCTCCATAGACACCTTAGGCTAACTGCCACTTTTCTTATCCTATAGATAAGTATTTAATTATCGGGAGGGGGTGTTTTTCTTTAATGGACAACTTTTTCAAAACTTGTAGTCAACAATACAAACAAAAAATAAGTTACATTTTATTTTCTGAACAAACGTAACAACAGAACATCTAAGCTGAGGTAACAAATCTCATAAAATTGCTTAATCAATATTCGAATTATATGTTATCACAAGCCATGTAGCCAGAATTAACCAAAATATCGTTTACTTTTCCTTCGTTGAAATTTCCGAATGTTAAATTAAAAATTTCTTTAAACATTAGGTTTCTTTTATTGTACTGCACATGGTCAATATTGGCTTCCCTGATCGAACATATTTGAATTTGAGTACTTTTCATTCCATACTTTTGGTATTTGACCTTCCAAAGTTTTTATCTAAATGCTGCTGATGACAGGTTACATCTTGAAATAATGCATGCACAGCATAACCAAACTACCCGTTTTTGTACCCGTTTTGGTATTTGTATAATGGGAAATTTATGGTAAAACAACTTAAAGAATGTGGTTGTCCATAAGATTTCATACAATGAAAAATTAAAGCAAAAATGATCCCAAGTTTGAAGTACGTAGGTCGCTAGAAAGAAGCAAACATGAGTCAATTGGACAATAGAATGCCGTTATTTGGAAAGAGCAAAGACAAAAAAATGGGTAGAAATAAAATCATAACAATAACAAACAAACAAAAATGACTAGAAAGGAATCTTATATGATTACTAGGAAAAACCCGTGAAGTCGCGGCAATTGCTTTAAAAAATACATGTAGACCAAACAATAAAAGCATTGCATTTGCATGACCATACATGGTTGTGCTAATCTCAAATGAAAGGTTCTACGGCTGACTGATCCTTTGTTATCGATGGATGCAGGGCCCGTCTTCCACCACGGGGAGGTACTGATCGGAATTCTGGAAGACTGGAGGTTCTACGGTATCATTTTCACTATAAATAAATAATAGTTTATAATCTCTTATTGTTTCTGTTATCCCACCTGTAGATTTTTTTTCAAACAAAAGTCCAGTGGCAGGATATATTTCATTCATTCGCTAAGCATATTTATCGTTGACCCTAGTTTTACACATTTTAAAATTTCAATATGGTTTTCATTTTTCTATCAAGTTTCAATTTTTGACGATAAAACATTTTTTGCATACATTTTTATAGTTAACATTCCAGTATAATCTATTACACAAAATCGTTAAATATAAAGCATAATTAATCAATCAATCAATCAATCAAATTTATTGTCATATAAACATCTAGACAGAGTTTGTGACAAAAACAAATAATATAACAAAACAACAGTAGAAATACATAATTAACGTATAATACATGATATTTTACGTGAACAATGCAATATAGGCTTTGCAAGTATTTTATTAAGAGTCCCCTGTCCTCAATACTAATGATTGTTTTAAATAGGAACTTATAACATAAACTTGTTTATAGCTATTTGGATTAAGAAGTATTTTTAATTTTTGGTTGGAAAAGTTTTGTGGTTTTTTTTGTAGTTGTCTGAAAACAGGGGAAATTATTTCAAACATTATAAGAAAGGAGGGTATATTAAATTCCGGAACGATGACGGCTATAGCGTTTCTGGATCAATTAATTAGGTAAATAGCAAATGCAGACATAATCGCATATGTGCTAATTAAATTTTAAAGGGGAATAACCATCCCCTACTTTTGATATATAAAGCTTAGTCGTAGCATTTGTTGTTTAGGCTGCAACCCGGCTAACAAAAAACGCTTCGTTATTTTAGTAGTATAGATGATAGTATAAAAACATCAAAGCATGGGCGGTAAAAAATTATATTTCAAGTTATGGGAAATTATAAAAACGCCAAAGGTTGGAGACTTATAATTTGAGACCAAGTTACACCGTCGTTTACCTTATCCCCTTCTTGTACATCACAGATCTTTACCCCTGTACATGGATTTAATGTTGGAAATGTCTTCCCACTAACAGAGTTGTGCCATTCATTGTCTATGAAAATCTGTAAAGTAAATTGATTAGAAAAGTTAAACTGTGAACATGGTGAAAGCATTTAAAGTTGTTTGTCAAAGTTTCGTGGTTTTTGTAAATAGTTTTATTCATGGATTTAAGAATTTAGGGAAAAAATGACTACTTGACGTTCATTAAAACATCAACAAAATGGTTGAAAATGGGCTGTTTTTATTCAGCAGGAAATGGGTAATGAACCACGATAAACAACATATTTCCACTAGCAGAGTAAAGTTATGGTAAGATTTTTTAGCATCGCTGGTGTTTACACAGTCAAACAATTAAAACAAGTTTTAGACCGACGGCGAGATTAACGACCGTTTGGCTAATATGAGACCCTTGCATGGTCGCCTTGACATATTGTGCGGCTCGAACCAACAGAGGCGTCGACCTGTGATTTAAAATCCAGTGCCTCATCCACTCGGCCATCGCGCTCCCAAGAGTTTATCATTTGCTATTCATAACAAGAGGCTCCCAGGAGCCTGAATCGCTCACCTGGTCTTGATGTTGACCCTATACTTTTGTAGAGCTACAGCTTTTCTCTACCTGCAATAGTTTTCATTATATAGGCCAAAAACACCATTTTCACATATAAGGGGCCATAACCCCTATAAGGAGTCATCTGACAACTTCGACCCAATGGTGAATTTTGTAGAGCTAAATGAGCTGAACATTTAAGCAAGCAACAGCTAATCTCTATCTGCAATAGTTTTCATTCTGTAGGTCAATAACATGAAAAATCGCTTTTTTTCAGGGGCTGTAACCCCTGTAAGGAGTCATCTGACAACTTCGACCCTATGGAAAATTTTGTAGAGCTAAATGAGCTGAACATTTAAGCAAGCAACAGCTAATCTCTATCTGCAATAGTTTTCATTCTGTAGGCCAAAAACATGAAAAATCTTTATTTTTCAAGGGCCGTAACCCCTATAAGGGGTCATCTGACATCTTTGACCCAATGGGGAATTTTGTAGAGCTAAATGAGCTGAACACTTAAGCAAGCAACAGCTAATCTCTATCTGCAATAGTTTTCATTCTGTAGGCCAAAAACATGAAAAGTCGCTATTTTTCAGGGGCCGTAACCCCTATAAGAGGTCATCTGACAACTTCAACCCTATGGAGAATTTTGTAGAGCTAAATGAGCTGAGCATTTAAGCAAGCAACAGCTAATCTTTATCTGCAATAGTTTTCATTCTGTAGGGCAAAAACATGAAAAATCGCTATTTTTCATGGGCCGTAACCCCTATAAGGGGTCATCTGACAACTTCAACCCTATGGAGAATTTTGTCGAGCTAAATGAGCTGAACATATAAGCAAGCAACAGCTAATCTCTATGTGCAATAGTTTTCATTCTGTAGGACAAAATCATGAAAAATGGCAATTTTTCACCTTTAAGGGGCCGTAATCTCTATAAGGGGTCATCTGACAACTTCGACCCTATGGAGACTTTTGTAGAGTTAAATGAGCAGAACATTTAAGCAAGCAACAGCTAATCTCTATCCGCAATAGTTTTCATTCTGTAGGCCAAAAACATGAAAAAATGCTATTTTTCGCCTTTAAGGGGGCATAACCCCTATAAGGGGTCATCTGACAACTTTGACCAAATGGAGACTTTTGTAGAGCTTTTGATGATGAATCAGTAACGTGGCCTCAGATCTCCTCTATCTCTTATACTTTTCGATTTATAAGCCAAAAACAGTAGTCTGACCCCCCTAGTCTATTTTTAGTAACGGCGGCCATGTTTTTTAACGGATCAAAAATCAAAACAAAAGTTTGGTGCAGGACACCCTAAGGATCATTCATACCAAGTTTCATTAAATTCTGTTCGGTAGTTTCAGAGGAGAAAATTTTTGAAAAATTGTTAACAGACGACGACAGACGACAGACGACGACAGACGACAGACGACGACGGACGCCAAGTGATGGTAATAGCTCACATGGACCTTCGGTCCAGGTGAGCTAATAAAGGTGATGGAAAATGGTTAGAAAAGTTAAACTGTGAACATGATGAAAGCATTTAGTACAAAGTTTCGTGGTTATTTCTAGATGGGTTTATTAACAAGTTTCAGAGCCGGTGATGAAATGGTTAACGCGTCTGGCTACTAACACCAAGGTTCGTGGTTCGATCCTTGACCGGGATGAAAATTTCATGAACCAATATTCAAACTCTCTCTTGACAATATTTGTGAGGGTGGTCTTAAGGAACGATGCTAGTGCTTCGAAAGGGACCATGTGGAAAGCAACACCACATGCACGTTAAAGACCCCTTTGTATATGTTTAAACTAACAAGTTTCAGGAATTCAAGAATAAAGGAAAACAGATGACTCGTTTGTTTTGAATATCAACAAATGGGTTAGCGAAAATCAACCTGCTTTCGTTAAACAGCAAGTTTTAGTTTAGTTTATAACAATTTTATTTGCTCAAAAGAGTACAAAATGGATAAGGCACAAGTTTTTCCAACTTATGTCTTAAACAGCAAGTGGGGTATAAAGGTAATAAAAAAGCAACCGAACTGGAACGATCAATCCAAAATGTCGAAAAGAAAGACAAAACTATATCGTCAAAAACACGCCGGAGAAATTAACGACAGAGTGAGACCTATCCTAAATTCTAAAATATGGGACAGATGCTTCATACCAAATATATATCAAGAGGTTTTGATTAGGAGATGCTAATAACTTTTTAGGAAATTTTAATGAGGCCATGGATATAGCAATGTGTAATATGTCATTGTTTCTAATAGCCATTGGGATGGTGGCAAAAACCAGGGTAAAAAATCTACTTTTTTATCAGTAAGTCTTCCATGTTTTGTATTTTTTCGTTGACATTTGAATCTGTACCAAGCCAGGACCATTGCGAGGTAGTCTCCCTCTTTTTCTCTTTTCTCGAGGACATGATTGATGACTGATCTTTTAAGTTCGGTAACTTTCTAAACCAAGAAACTTAAATCGTTAGGCCATTTGCATCTTTCAAATATTGACGTTACTCCTAAGGAAAATAACAATGAAAAATATTGTTACAAAGTCACATATAACTCCGTACAGACCAAGTACAGTTTCTCTTAAAAAAGTTATCATTAATTTACAGAAACAAACCTTGTAATACTTGATGTTTTGTATTGAGTCAAGATTATTTTTGTAAAGAAACCCAGTAATACTCTAGGTCAATAATTTTGAATTTCAAGGAAATCATATTTTGCCACCATCTCTTTAGAAGATATGAAATAGAATTGGTTTTGAACCAAATTGCATGGTTTTCTCGCAGACTGACACTTAAAATATCAGTAGGATCCAGAAACCTTTTAGCAAAAAATATCTAGTATGATTCTTGATCCCACTGAAAAATCAGGATGATCCAAAATCGTCCTAGTGCAAATCTGGATACCTCAATTTTTCCTAGGACTAATTTGAATTCTGATTTGCACTGGTTTAAATCAAGGGCAAATCAGAATTCCAGTTTGTCCTAGGAGAAATCAGGATTCAATTTTGCCTTAGGAGGATTCCGGATCCTGATGGATTCCAATTTGCCCTATAACATACACATATACATGTAAATACATCTTCCTAAAAAATGAGTATTGTTTCAGTCTCGTTTTAATTAAAAATATTTTCAATACGCTGGTGTGCGTTGCGTAAGTTTTGTATTCGTTATGAACACCTATAAACACGTTAGCGAACGTCAGCGTGCGTTGGTGAACGTCGAGTGCGTCGCAAATTTTTCCATAGGCGAATCCACGGGAGTCTGGTGGCCCGGGCCCCCTTCGGCGGAAAAACTTGGTTGAATATTTAGGAAATCATTGAAGCGTGACCAAAGCGGGACCCCCTCTTAGGCCAGTCAGTGGGCCCCCTACTTTCTGAATTTCTGGATCCGCCTCTGTTTTCAACATGCTTAAAATTTCCGACGTTCGCCAACGTGTTAGAAATGAATTATTCGAACGCTGGGCATAAGTTTGACGGACATTATACACACGCTGATGTACTTTATAAGGTCGTTGTAAACCTATTCAGTGAGTTTAAAACGTGTACAGAGCGCACAAAGCGTATTGTAACGAACGAGTAGCGTATCAACCCCAGAATTTTATGTTAGATTAAATTACAAGGGGGAAAGTCAATTTCAAAAGCTTTAAATACTAATTCAAACTTGAAAAAAAAACTTTTTACAAAAAAAAAAACAATGAACAAAGCCAAAAAAATCTTGATTATAAGAAGGATGACTTAGATGGTATGGAATTGAAAGTAATTCTTGCCAACAGTCGTGTTTTCGGTGGACATTTATTTGGTAGAAAAATACTCAAAGTCTTACTTCAATAATGTGTATTTTTAATATTCAATAAGCACACGCGTTTTTCTCCACTAAGGACATCCGTCATTTGCTGTCTGCGATCATTTAGGATTAGTCAAGGGCTATAAAAAGGATGCTAGGCAAACTCTACAGACCGGTATTTCTTACATGTATATACTCATCTGAGTTTTTGAGAGTTTGTTAACAAGCGCATGCATTCCTCTCTGGATATTTTTTACATAAAAAAATATATCAAAATATAAAATCTAAACATTTCATTCTTTTAGACTGAGTGCAAAAATCATCACTATTGGTTAAAAACGGCTTTAGAATAATTATACATTCATATAACCAGAACGCTGAAAACCAATATTTTTATAACGAAACTAAATTTACATTATGTATAGATCTATAATCATTAATTAATTCAGCAATACGTTTAAGCCAGATAATAGATCTATTTGGGCTATTGTGAAATAATACTAAAGAAAATATCAGAAATCCTAGGTCTCCCCACCGAGAAAAAAATATATAAGCTAGACTAACGCTATGAATGCGTTCTGCAGTCGTCACACATGCGCTAGGCAAACGTCAAGTACGCCGGACAAACGCTTTAGATAAGTTTTGAATAAGTTTGTCGTGCGTTGCAGGTAGTTATTCCGACGCTTTGTAGTCGTTCACCGAGAACATTTTTAAATTTTTTTACAGCGACTGCCAACGTGTTCCAACGTTTTAGAACATTATTCGAACGTTCGGCACACGTTGGCTAAAACGTTATAGTGTTACAGGGCCAAAAAAATATTATCAATGAACACAGATTTAATTTTTAGAGGAGGTCCGGGAGACTGAGATAAACAATGAAAAACAATTTTGTGATCTTGATTTTTGCACCCCTTCCTGGACAGGCCATTAGAAAAAATCTTTCAAGACATAGAACCTATCAATTTCGCAATTTTTTTACATTGAATAAAAAAGTACATGTATTACAAATATACTATCTAAAACTTTCCTTTACCAACATAAAAACTCAATGTTTTGCAGTTTTCTATAAAATAATCTTATTTTAATTATTCGCTTTGATTAAGTATTGTCAATCATAAATATTTACATTTGGTAAACTGGGTACTGTTAAACTGAGAAACGAAATGTAACTAAGGCGAAGAGGAAACGAAATCGGTAAATTAAGAAAAACGACTGGTGTCGGCTAAAATCGATTCAATTTTCCTTTTTACCAGTTTCTCTCGATTTCGTTTCCTTTCTTAATACAGATTTCGGTTGTTAATTTTACTGTTTACGTTTCCTTCTTTACCGATATTGTTTTTGTGCAGCTCCGTTTCGTTTGGTTACTTTTTGTTTCTCAGTTTACCAGTACCCGCAAGTGTTTACATTCTATAATTAGGTTGTCCTCTTTTTTGACACTGCGTTTTTTTCATCAGTTTTCCGTCGAAAAGAATACTTTCTGGCAGGTTTTTAAAAAAATTAACAGTTTCTTCAAAGGTTTTACAATGTATTCTTCAAATAGCGTGAATTTTACTATTTTTTAAAAATTGCCAAAATGATAGGTTCTATGTCTTTAACAACAATCTATCCGTTATCTGAATTGGAAAAACATTCTGAATTAATACAAATGACAACAAAGTTCCAGACAATAAATTTTGCTACGCCTGACGCGCGTTTCGTCTATTCAAGACTCATCAGAGGCGCTCTACCAAAAATATTGAAAATGCCAAACACTTTATGATAATGAAGAGCATAGAACAGTAAGACCAAAAATACCAAACTGGGGAACCAAATTATTACTAAGATGATCAACCTATGTCTGGGGTAGGAAGAACTTTAGGGTTTAAACAATTTTGAAATTTAAACGGATAATTTAAAGCTTTGATGTGTATTCCAACACAAAAGTGTTGGTGCCGGAGCGGGCTATTTAACCTCGGGGAATTAAAACTCCATCAGCAGTGCTAACCTTCACGGGTGTTCGCAATACAAATGACAACAAAGTTCCAGACAAATATAAATTTTGCTACGCCTGACGCGCGTTTCGTCTATTCAAGACTCATCAGAGGCGCTCTACCAAAAATATTGAAAATGCCAAAAACTTTATGAAAATGAAGAGCAAAGAACAGTAAAACCAAAAATACCAAACTGGGGAACCAAATTATTACTAAGAATGATGATCAACCTATGTCTGGGGTAGAAAGAACATTTGGGTTTAAACAATTTTGAAATTTAGACGGATAATTTAAAGCTTCGATGTGTACTCCAAAACAAGTGTTGGTGCCGGAGCGGGCTAACCTCGGGGAATTAAAACTCCACCAGCAGTGCTAACCTTCACGGGTAATCGAAATGCAAATGACAACAAAGTTCGAGGCAATAAATTTTGCTAAACACACAAAGCACAAACAAACTTAAACAATGTAGATAAAATATTTTTTGTGATGTATCTGAGTTTTGAGCCATTTGGTGAAGGGTATACCGGTTTGTTTTTGTTAGTTATTAAGTTAGTGCTGCTTTACCCTTAAACAGTGCTATTACGGTTTTATCAGAGAGATGAGCATAAAAGAGGTGACATAACATGTACAATGAACATGAATTTATAAAGAAATTGGGACATAAGGTCAATTGGTAAGGGGAGTTTCGACTGACAGTGAAAAATGGGTATCTATAAAAAAAAAATAAAAAAAAATGGGTTAATAAAGATAGTTGAAAGCTGTTGTTTGTTTTAACTTTAAAGCTCTTTAAGCTCGTCAACATTTCCATTGTTTTAAAATAGATTGCAGATGTGACCCTTTGAAGGGATTATACCCTTAAAAGAAAAATAAGTGTCAAAGTCAAACTGGTCGGATTTTTTTAATCAGGACGTTGTTGAGCGATAGACCTGAAATCGAATCCCACGGTTTGGGACCCCATCAAGAGGCTGTGGTTAGTAGTTGCTTGGGAAACTGTTAGAAAATTATTTCCCCTCTCGCCCGCCGAATGTCTCAATCTGTTTATTCTTCTCGTTCGGAGGCCACAAGTGCTTGAACATGTAAGCGTATAAAGAAAGACCATCAGTGACTGTATTTGAATTCATAACACTTTCAATGATTATGGGGTGGTTACGTGGAAGTTAATCTAAATGTATATTTAATATTACACATTCTAATCAATATTTAAAAACTTAATGCAGAGTAAGTACCGCGGAATGCACGCGAGAGTTTAATTTGAAATTAGTTATTTAGCTATAAGACTATAACACTAACTTAGATTATCAGCTCTTTTTGTAAAGTACTCGCCATGCCCGTTACATGTACCAAGTAGATTTTCACACCAACGCAAGTGTAAATAGACTAAACACCAGTTTTGAAGAGTTATGTACATCCCAATGAAATATTCGCCAACCGGGGAATGAAATGTTTTGCCCCTAATATGAGTTCACTCTATTTTTTCCACTTAATTAACAACTTTACTTTCAAGATGACACTTCTTGGACATTTGAATGTCGGAAGTCCGAGAAAGAAAAGACAAGATCGGTTGACATCAAAGATATGAACAACACGCGAGAAAAACTCAACAACTTATACACATGACAATAGCATGAAGACTAGTACTGCAACCAGCCTCTCGTCAAGTACATTTTGGCCTTTGTCTTGTGCATAGATTAGAGGTACAGTGTACAAAATTTAGAATAGTATTAGCATGGGCAGTGTTGATCTAATCGTGCTTCTTAGGCCAACCAAAAAAATCATGTGTGTTTCCTTATCCTACCCTACCTGTTTCTTCGTGCATACCTTACATTTTAAGTACCATTAAACTTTATAATTCCAATCTTCATTTACCCAAGGTAAAAAAAATGTAAAAGAGATCAGATTCTAGGTCCGCTGCCCGTTGCGTGGAAAAAAAAATCTAAGTCGGCTCGTTAAACAGGAACGAGATGAGCGACAGATCTGAAAACGCATTCCACTTTATGGGAAACCTACCTGAAGCTGCAAACCAAAAATCGAAAGCTTTTGATCAATAGTTGCTGAGGAAACTGGTACAGACGGACGGACGCACGCACGCACGGGCGAACACTGGCATTTCTATGTCCCCGCTCCGCGTTGCGGCGGGGGACCAAAAAAATAATGGATATCTACCTAACTTTTTTCAGATATGTGTGTGTTCATGATGTTTAATAAGACCGTCATTTATTGAAACCATATCACAAGCGACTACGGCCAACTCAATGTTTCTATCAACTGTTTAGCCACACTAAAAAGGGGGGACGTTCATAATAAAGCCCCAATAAACTAATGATCGTCTCTTCTACTCGAGACCCAAGAACTTACCTGCGTAAATTTAATTTCTGGGTTTCTTTCAGGTGTAGCCATCATCCAGTGTTATCACTAGCTGTCAAGTTGTAAATTACAAGTATTCGGCAAAATTATCTAACAATCAAAAACACATAAACGAAAGTGAAAGTACAAAGTTTAACTTTAAACAAATAACGGGAAAACTGTGAATAGTTTCCGAATCTTCGGCTTCAAGTCTGTAACTGTGAGAATAAGGGCCGGGGCGAGTACGAATTGCTCTTCCTTTTTTATCTAAATAATCATAATTGTTATATATATGTGTACCCAAATTGGACAAATACAGAATTTATGCTTACTCAGAGCAGTCTTTTCTTAGTGAGTGAGTGAGTGAGTTGGTATTTTAAGCCCGTGCAACGCTATATAGGTTATTTACAGGCGATGAACATGAAAAGGATGATACAATGAACATGAAATGATGATGATAAATGAAATATGGGGTGGGGTGGGAAACAAAGGACTGGTAAATTTTGAAGAACCACAGGAAAAAGGGGAGAGGTGGGTAGGGGCGGAAAATTTAGCCTATGTGGTGCACTACTTGGCGGTCCACAAAGGGGTCTTTTACGTGCATGAAGCGTGGCATTCTCCACACACGTTGGCCCACTATGGTCGGCGGTCCGGGTTTCCGTATTATAGACCTGACAACCCCCGCGGACGAGGGCCACCCTATTCTGCCACCTAGGGTACACACTTGGTCGCTCTGTGGGCTGAGCACTGACCCGACGTCAGAATCCCAAGACCCTTAGTCGCCTCTTACGACAAGCTAGGCTCTGCTGCGGGCCTATTCGCCTCCCGGGCCCCGCATGGGATGTCTTTTCTTAGTAATCCCTGACGTGAGTCCTGAATTAATGTCTTGTTTTTCTTTGTGAGTCCATACAATTTGTTTATCGGAAGCTACATATCACTGAAATTCTTATAGAGCGTTGTCTTTCCTGCTTTCGTGTTTTTTGCTTTGTTTTTGTTTATGCTTTTGTTTTTGTTTTCTTGTTTGTTTATTTTTTTTAGGGGGGGGGGGCTAAGGTTATTGCTTTTAATCTAATTAACTGACCAACGAAGACTGTTTTAGTCTAGTTTTTTGCATGAACAGCTTGATTACAATATGTTTTTTTTTCGTAAAGGGGTGTCCGACACTTAACTTTCTTAAGGTTGGGCTCATTCATTACTGAAGACTAAAGAAGAATTTAAAAAAAAAACTAAGCAAAATTCTCAATTTTATAAAAATACGGTTGAATTAATTTTTGATCGAATTCTACATACACTAAATGCAATGTGCATTCAGGTAAAAAGTCATTTACCTTCTTCATCTTATTCCAAAGTGTAAGAATGTATGTATTTATGTAAATAGCTTGTGAAGTTGGTCAGATATCAAGAGATAATTTTCCTCCAAATTTTGTATTTTGTAATATCATATTTACAGTGATTGTTCATTGATTATATTAAGTGTTTTGCATTATTTTCTTACCTCTGCATCGAATTTTAGTATAATTTTGATTTCTGCGGGTTTCATGATGTAGAAAGTTATTCTAAAACGTTACTTGTAAATTTACGTTTATGTGTATATGTGAGATAGATTAATATAAGTTTTTTTTCCGATCCTTTGTAATCTTATGCAATTGATTGATTGATTGATTGTTTGTTGCTTAGTGTCCCGTCGGCGATATTTCAGCCATAATCGGGACATCAACATGTTATAATAATTAAATCAAAATTGTAATCTTATGCAATTATAACTGTTTTTCAGTCTTCAGGTAAAGTAATACCGGTATTCACGTATTGATCTAGTAGTTTAAAAAGAAATCCTTAAGTATAGGAGGTACTCTAGCTCTATTTTAAGTAAGTTTTGTTGACATGAAGAATTCTAAAATTGCTAATGACATCAGGACCTGCTGCCTTATGAAGATTGAGTGTCTTTGTTTAAATACTTGTATTGGATTTAGTTTAAACATATTTATTTATCCTGGATTAGGAAACAAGTTTAATGCTTATGTAAATCCCTCTCCAGCTAGCAGTTTTCGAGTGTGGCCTTTGCAGCGGCCCCCATTGAGCCTACTCTTATCGAACTCTACAAAGGGGTCTTTAACGTGCATGGGGTATTGCTCTCCACATACACGGGACAACCTTTATTCGTCCCGTCCAAAGGACTAGCATCGTTCCTTGAGACCATCCTCGCAAATGGTGTCCAGAGAGAGTCGGAAAAATGGTTCATGAAATTTTCACCCCGGACGAGGATCGAACCACGAACCTTGGTGTTAGTAGCCCGACACCACTTGTATTGGATTTGCATAATGTATTCCAAGGAATAACCTTACATCAGCACTCCGATCAAAATAGCTGTAGATCTTAATTCCCCGGTCCCATTCTGTATTTTTAGCTCACTTGTCATGTGAGCTATTGTCGTCGTTAAGCGTCCGTCGTCCGTCCGTCAACTTTTCTTCAAAGATCTTCTTCTCTGAAACCACTGAAGGGTTTGCTCTCAAACTTTGTACACTTGATTTTTCAAGTTGGTGATATTTATGCATGCCGACCAACCAAGATGGCCGCTGTAGCTAAAAAAAGAACAGGGGGTCAAACCGTAGCATGAAAAGAGATAGAGAAAATCCAAAGCAACGTTCCCTCTTCAGCATCAATTGCTCTATCAAAATCTTCATTGAGACAAAGTTGTGGGACGATTCCTAATTGGAGCTATTTCCCCTTTATCGTTAAAATTTACAATTTTCAGTTTTAAGCTCATCGGACCCAAAGGGTCATGTGAGCTATTGTCATCGCTAAGCGTCCGTCGTCCGTCCGTCCGTTAATTTTTCTTCTAACATCTTCTCTAAAACCACTGATAGGATTGCTTTGAAACTTTGTACACATGATCTTAAGGATGTCCTCTACCAAGTTTGTGAAAGTTTTGAACGTCGACCAACCAACATGGCCGCCGTAACTAAAAATAGAACAGGGGGTCAGACCATAGTTTTTAGCTTATAGCTCAAAAAGTATATAAAGAGATGCAAAAATCCGAAGCAACCTTCCTTCTTCAGCATCAAGACTCTACAAAACTCTCCTTTGAGTCAAAGTTTTAAGTGGGACGACTTCTTATAGGAGTTATTTCCCCTTAATCGTAAAAATGGACCATTTTCACAGTTTTGGACTTCATCTTGAAAACTGTAAGTTTTTGAGGAAAAGTACGTATTTCATAAATTGTTCAATTTATTGAAAGATACAAAAATGATTTCAGGGCGAAAAATTGTCAGATCAACCGTTTAAGAGTTATCCCCCTTTAAATGGTTTTTCTCAGGTGCTCCGGAAGAGTAAGCAGTTCCTGCTTGCTATAGCACACCCGTCGCGTTGCCAATAGTCCATTCAGTGTGTCAAATCCGGTAAAGGAAGACAAAACAAAACTAACATCTGCACTCATCTGAGAGATCGAAATCCCATATTTGTCTATATAAGTGCATGATGTCTTCCGTAAAATTTCTTGAGTGACGACAGCAACCGAGGAGAAGGGATTGCTTTCAAACTTTGTTCACTTGATCTCATTCAGGATGTCCTCTACCAAGTTTGTGAAATTTATGCATGCCGACCATCCAACATGGCGGTTGTTGCTAAAAATAAAACGGGAAGTCAAACCATAGTTTTTGGCTTATAGCATGAAATGTATAAGAGATAGAGAAAATCTGAAGCAACCTTTCTCGTACTCATCCACAGCTCTACAAAACTCCTAAATTGAGTGGAAGTTATAGGACAACTCCTTATTGGAGTTATTTCCACTTAATCGTCAAAATTGACAATTTTTTGCAGTTTTTTAACTTTATCTTAAAAGCTGTAAGAGCTTAGAGGAAAAGTTAGCATTGTAAAATTGTTCAGCTCATTGAGATCTACAAAAATGATTTCAGGGTCCGAATTGTCAGATCAACCTTTTAAGAGTTATCCCCCCTTTAGCTGTTTCAATCAATTTTAATGGTTTGGTCTTTAAAGTGTTTTCTATCCTAACTAGTTTTTTTTTAATGTTGCTTACCAAATACATGTAGACCATGTTGCACACTAGGGAAGAGGCTTTAGCATAAGAAATCAGGTGAGCGATTCAGGTTCCTGAGAGCCTCTAGTTTGTTTTTTTTTATATCAAATGCAAATTTAAAAAGCGAAACAAAGCGAGTCTAACAAAGCGACCGCCTCAAAAGTCAGAGTTTCCAAAACCAATCATAGATTATAGATACATGCATTTATCCCCAAAACTAAGGTTTAAATATGGAATTCCAAGGACAAAGTTTAAAATTCAGATTTTATGAATACTATATATGACTTATAAATCAAAACTTTATAATGGTAATAACCATTCTTAGAAAAAAAATCTTCTTAGTCTTTTTAATATTCGTAAATACCCCGGTAGTATACATATATGTAACATCGCGTTTTACTTCATGTTTATGTGGACGTCCTTAACATGAAATCAATGTCAGATTTTTTAAATGCTTTTCCAAGAAGTTTAGAACCGACCTCTCCAAGATGATGTCATCATATAGCTGTATATATATATATTTCTTAAAGCTCATCATGTGCAGCATATGTCCTTATTTTCTCTTGGTTTGACTGAGGCATCTCTCGCAACCAAAATTCCACAGACTTAGAATTTGCATTTTGTTTAACCATCGGCTGAGTATCAATATCTAAATAGTTCTTTTCTTTTGTCATGTACTGTTTCCATTGCACAGAATTCTCTCCGCCGTTGGGAACGCTACAAACAGACAAAAATGGTAATCCACAAGTTTTTGGGTTTTTTTTATTCATTGTAATTATTAGTTATAAAATTATAAAAGTGTCCGATTCTGGTTTGTTTTGTTTTTTTGTTTTTGTTTTTGTTTAGTTTTTTTTGATTTTTTTTTCCTGTTGTTATTTGTGTTTGTGATTTTTTTGTGTTTACATTTAAATGATTGGAAAATAGACCCCAAAAAATGCTTTAAACATAAAACTGTAATTTGATCTGGATTCTCAAATGGAACAATTAAAAAAAATAAAACAAACGTTTCCACTTTGCATGTGCCGCACTAAATTAAATGTTACATGTATAAGGAAACTTAAGAATGTCAAAAAGAAAGAAGAGTAGTAATGACATAATGACTAACTGAATATGGCTAGCAATGTGTGCGGGTAAAAACGTAAACATCAGGGAATTTGAAAACCAGAGGAACAAACCAAAGCACAACCCAATATATATACAAATCCACAATAGACATACAACAACCAACATGCATGAAGGATAATGAAAATTAATTGGAAACTCATCTCTCATACATTGTACCTACCCGGTTTTAGCGAACGATGTGAAATAATTTATCAACGTTTTTGACAGACTCAAGTCCTCCTCTGACATCGTTTTGTAGGTTTGATTAGATGACGGGAACCATATCCCCATATCAAATAGATACTTTAGCTCTTGTCCATGAGGTGCTCCTTTTACATACTTAGGTGGAGGTCCCATGAGGTCGATCGTACCCTCCTTCGAGAACACGTATTGATAGGTTTTCCTGGAACCAGACGAATGGTAATCAAGCATTTGGTTAGCAGAAACCACAAAAGAGATATCATTTGTAAATTCTATCGCTTTCATACTTTGTTCGTCCTCAGAATTTTCTACTGTGTAGAATTTGCATACTTTTTCTTGTAATTTTGGATCACCATTGTAAAATCTTTTAATAAACGGCCTAACCTCGCCCTCGCACATAAATTTGGCTGGTAATGACTCACTGCTGTTGAAACCATAAAAGTCTTGTATTTTCTTCGGGATCATTAAAGGCATGTATAAGTGTTCATTGGATGTATAACCTGCTATGAAATCGATCGATCGAAAAAATTTCGAAACTTTTGAATTGGAGTCTTTTAAGTCTTCCAGCGGATTGCTTTCGAAAAGATCACCGTCAACAACTGGTGAATGTGGTAGAGAAATCAATTCAAATTCATCTGACGATTTCTCAAAATCAAATAAATTTCCCAAAATTTCACTTGGCTCCTTAGAGCGCAGACAATCAACGAATTTGTACATGTCATTAATTGGACATTGTGATTTTGAAGCCATATTGATGACCGTTCGTTTGTCAGTTTCGAATTTTTATCAGTGAGACATTCCTCGTTTACGGTTCCGCTCTGTGCTATAGCTCTGTGAATCAAACCATCATTTGAAGGTATCAGGGTCTGGAAGCTTACACTCCATCCTCCCGCAGATTCGCCAAATATTGTCACTGAATCCCGGTCTCCACCAAAAGATGCAATGTTATCATGGACCCACTGAAGAGCTAATTTCTGGTCCCATAATCCGTAGTTTCCTAAAGCTGCAGGGTGATTAAGTGATAAAAATCCTAAAATGTCTAAACGATAGTTCATGGAGACAACGACCACGTTTCCCTCCGTTGCTATAATACTACCGTCATATTGGTTTGAGTATCCCATAAAAAGACCTCCACCGTGGATCCAAACCATAACCGGTACCTTGACATTTGGTTCTAAAGAATCAGGAACATACACGTTTAGAAACAAACAATCTTCAGACATTTTCTTTGGTAAGAAATCAGTAAAATTTCCAGGAACATTTTGTGGGCATGCTGCTCCGAACGATGTTGCATCCAAGACTCCGGACCATTTTTCTACAGGAACCGGTTTTCTAAATCTTAATTTACCAATTGGAGGTTTTGCAAATGGTATTCCCCGGAACTCTTTAAGACGTTTCCCTGTTTGTTCGCTTTCATGGACAAGCCCTCTAATTTGTCCCAGTGGGGTGTGGATATAGTGGTTGTTTCAGCGACGATTGTTCCAATCGCGACAACAAAAATAATACTCTGTGGAATCATGATTTTTTTCTGTAAAGAGACAAGTACAGTAATAATGAGATAGTGATAAACAACAGTTGGTGGCATCTTCCCAAGTCGAAGTTTTCTAATTCACTTTGCTAAAGATACTTTTTCTTAGGAAGATGCATGAGTCAGTGGTTGCTTCTCACGCTTTTACAATTTGGTAAGCAATGGCTGAAAATTCATTCTCAGTCATAATCAAGAGAGAAAACTCTTTGCTATATATAGACAATGATCAAAACAAATAAGTTATGCAGCTTTAAAATATTAAATATATAGTCACATTTACATGGCACAAGGCCTTGAAAGGATGTACATAATTAGTTGTGATTCCCCGCTCATTGACATGAAACAAATACTATAAACATAGGATATGTAAATACAAATTCGAAATATCAAGAAAAATGGGTTATTGTACTAATAAATGAACCTGCTTACCTTCGTACGAATATACTATGTGAGAGGCAACAGGTAAAATATTTATTTAGTATATGATGACCTTCTAAGCTCTGATAACGTTCCCAATATCTTTTTGTCAAATATATCACTGTGAAGTTTGTATAAAAAATCATTTATGTATGAACCACGAGTATTGATTGTATTATATATATCTTAAATATACACTGTCTCTGTAAAAAAGAGTGAACACTAAAAGATTTATTAGTTAAGGCTTCTACATGTGAGCCTTCAGCCTCTTATATCAGACTTTGAATATATACTCATGGAAAAAAAGAAACTGTGCATGTCTATTTGAAATCAATTGTACCCATATTTCTCTTAATCAGAAAATCGTAAAAAATACAGTTATCGAGTTGAAATTTTCACTGAATTTCGAGTGGACCATCCGAAAAAAAAATAATTCCAGTTTCTGAGATTCAAAAACCACTTTTTTCACCCAAACATGAAAAATCAAGATTTTCACTCAACATTTAACCTGTTAACTTCCATCCACTAAAAGGAGTAACGTTTTTAGTGAAAATCAGCTAAAGAAAACTTAATTTCAAAAATGTGCATTGTTTCCAAAGTGTGATTTTGTGAATTTCAAATTGACACTACCTAATTTTAAAACTGCAAACAAACATGACATCTTTTAGGGATCTAAAAATGAATTTTTTTGTCCAGATCTTGAGAAAAATGATTTTGCAATGCTTTTGTGGTAAAATGTATCAAACACTAAGTAAAATTTTTGAATTTGTGATTTTTTAAAGTGATGCACAGTTTCTTTTTCCATTAGTATATATGAACATGTTAAAGGGACATTACCTTATTGATCATAGCGGTTTGTAGGGGTTTGGTGGCCACTAAAAGTATGTCTCGCCTACCGGCACCATCACAAAAATCAACTATCTAAGCTTATATTAATTCTTGATATAAATACAAAAAGTGTCTGCTTACCTATTATTAGATGCCTAGCTATTATACTTCATTGTCCACAAAAGTCTTACAAAAAAGTTTACAGCCTGAAAAAAGCCGCCAGCTCACAGAGTCACTGGAGCGTGAAAATGGGGTCAGGGTCACACGGCATGGTGACAGATGCATAGACCATAACTTGAATGGTCTGTATACCAAATATCAGATGCCTAGCTATTAAACTTTTGCAGCAATTCATTGTCACAAAAGTCTTACAAAATGTTTATGCCACCACCGTCGCCGGAAAGTAATACCTAAGTCTCGCCTTCAGCGACTATTCGTCAAAATTCGACAAAAAAACCTCTATAAATAGGATGTTTTAAGTCTATGATAAACCATGCAAAGCTGTTAATTTTGTCCAGAAGCAAGTTTTTCTTTAAGGATGGTCACTGTTCATGTTTCAGGATTACTCTTCCAGAGCACCTGAGTTCACTCTCGTTTCGACTTGAGTTCGCGTTGCTGAATGCGGTTTTGTTGTTATGTGTGTGTGTTTTATGTTTTTATGTGGTTTGTTTTGTTGTGATGATTTTTTGTCTGCCGGTTTTGTCTTTGTCTTCACGGTTTTATGATACTGATTACCCCTTTGGTACACCTTTGCTTCTTTCAGTCTGATTTCGGAACTCCTCTAGACTTTGCCTTTAAATATAGAAGAATTTTTTTGCACACTGACCCCTACTTTTTATGATATTTTCTGATAATATAGACCTTAACAACCAACTGTATAAAATTTCTTGAAATTCTTGATACAACATCATGGTTTTTAAGGCCAAAAACTTCACAATGTTAAAGTTATGTAAAATCTAGAGGAGTCTGATTTCCCGCCAAATTTTTGACGTCATCTATCTTGAAAACGAGCACACGGACCTATCATTTTCTTTTTGCTATTTGATTAAGTAAACAAATATCTATCATTTCCACCACACATCATAAAATCTTTGATATAAAAAAGTTCAGGAGTGACCATCCTTAATTATGTAAAAGATATAGTACAACTGATAGAAACTCCTATCAAACATATCCAGGCAAACAAGTATAAAGTGATCTTTTGTTTGGCTTCTACATCCTCATGTTGATGCTGTAAACCAATATTATATCATCTAATATACAGGTCTATCATGGTGAAATAATTTTGAAACCTCCATAAAAGTTTTTCCAAGACACAAATATTTAATTTTTCATTATATTGTGCAGTTTCCTATACAAAGTATAAAATTACACTGTTTTTTTTATATTAAGAAAATAAAACAACACATTTTTATTTCAGTCTAAATTTTATGTAGTCCTCTGGCAGATCCAGAAATGTTCAAACATAATCTTCTAGGACCTCCCTCTACTTTCATACAGTTCCTTGCCAAATTTTCCTGTCAAACAGGAGGGTGTGCATGCAGTTGGCTGGTTATAAAATCGGCCTTTTTATTGCCTTAAAGTATTTAGTAGACAGGTACTTTTTTTTGCATATGTAATACTCTACTGGTAATATATTTTCAAAGACAAAACAAAAGCAAAAAGTCTATTATTAAAATGATATTTTTAATAGAATATATTATATTATAAAATATAAAATAAATACAAATAATAACAACAATAAAAATATAAAATACTGATTTTATGCACAACTCTATTAAAAATAAATTTTAAAAATCTAAAAATCAACATGCTATGATTTTGAACCTCTTTTTTCCAAAATTTCATCAATATCTTTAATTGCACTAGACGTCTTCAACAAAGCCTCTCTCACAGAATCGAAGCCTCTGAACATTTCTAGTTCTTTAGTAGGATTACCTACAAATGAACCTTGAGTTGGAAATGTCAGTCTGTTTGTATTTTGTCCACTCGTATAATGTAAATTACTGCTACGCATTCTTGAAGATTGTTCACTACAGCTTTGGGTTCTTCTTGAATAAGGTTCAAATAAACTATGAGAATTTGGATTCCATGATTCTGCTTGTGATTGAGGGATATTTGTGGTGTTGATACTAGAAGCACTGGTATTTGACAAAGTGTTGTCTGACAAATCTGGTAATCCATCAAGGAAAAGAATGTTATCAGTGAAAAATAGGCTGAAATACTAACCCCCCTTCCCACAACATCATTTTGCAACAATCAATGAACTACATTGAATTCAGTGTTCTCCCCAGGCCCTTATAGCATCTCGGGACCGATGTGATGCTATCCAAAATTTCTGGGGAGAACACTGGAATTTACTGTAGTTTTTATGCTTTAATATTATTTTGTTCAAAATTTAATGTATATATGGGAACAATGTTTCGTATTGATAGGGTACATTTAATAAGCTAACTTAAACCTGTAAGTGGAGGTTAAACTGTTCTTTGAAAGAAAATTATGCCAATTGATGTAAAAATGAAAGCACACACTAAATCATAATTACATGTTCCATTGCTTTTGTAGGCAGGGCACATAAACTCAGGAACCACTGATTTGAGGGAAAATTGCAAACTCAATCATGAAAAATAGTGAAGTACATTAAAGAACTGAATGTTTGTATTTTATGTAAAACCATTGAGTGTAGCACATTTAATGAAGCGCTAGCACGCTTCTTGTTAAAAATGTGCGACCGATCAACGGTTTTACACTCATATGAAACATCAAAATACAAACATTCAATTCTTATAATTGCATTTTAATGTTTTTTATTTGTTTCTGATTATTTTGTTTTGTTTTATTGCGCATAGTCTTTATACCGCCCCATTTTTCATGCCTCCGATATGTAAAATTTTTATTAAGTTTACAATTTATTTTAAATCACTGTGTTTTTCATGAAAACATTACACTATAATGCATAAAATTGATTAAATTATTTTCTATAAAACAGTTTAAAAGTGTTTAAAAAATGTACAATTACTCTACTTCTGAAGAATTATCAGTATTTAACAGAAGAATTCTTCTGAAAACTGTTATCCTGCACATGCATTCTCTTTTTCTTTCAATTTTTGAAAAAATAAAATTTTTGTCTGCTATCATTTTCATATGATTCAATTTTTGAAAAAAAAAAATTTTTTGTCCGCTAGTAAAATATTGAATGCCTTCCAAAAATGCTAGTTAAGTTTTAGAAAAAGAAACAAATTTTAAAATTTCGCCCGCTCACACCTTCATTTTTAGCTCACCTGGACCGAAGGTCCATGTGAGCTATTGCCATCACTTGGCGTCCGTCGTCGTCCGTCATCCGTCGTCCGTCGTCGTCCGTCGTCGTCCGTCGTCGTTAACATTTTTCAAACGTTAACTCCTCTAACACCATAAGTCCAATGGCTTTTAAATTTGGCACAGTTGTTAATTAGCATAGGTAGTATAAAACTAGCGTGGGGATTTTTGATTCGTTGAAAAACATGGCCGCCATGGCTAAAAATAGAACATAGGGGTAAATTGCAGTTTTTTGCAAATAACTCAAAAACGGTAACAGATATCAAAATTCTGGCATAGGGTAAAAGTGATCAGCACCTCAAGATCTACCTGCTCTGAAATTTTCAGGAAGATCCAACAAACGACATAGGAGTTATTGCCCTTTTCTGAATTTTTTCAAAATTTTTCACTTATTTAGCCCTATATCTTGAAAACTATACAAGATATTTCAAAAATTCAAATTGCATATGATTAAGCACATCAAGATCTACAATTCATGTAATTAGGTCAA
The DNA here is from genome assembly GCA_963971305.1 of Arcuatula senhousia. NCBI lineage: Eukaryota > Metazoa > Mollusca > Bivalvia > Mytilida > Mytilidae > Arcuatula > Arcuatula senhousia. The sequence goes on along the minus strand of OZ020304.1, from coordinate 51,411,807 downwards.
AGCTGTAGAACCATTTCTTTTAGGAGTTATGGCCCTTAAAGCGTCAATATTTACCGTTGTTCATTACTTTTGCCCCGACTTGTATGAAACAGTAAGACCAACTGCATCTTAACATGGCACACTGTTTGATAGCTTATATGCTACAACTCTTTCGTTCAGATTTTTGATTCGTAAAAAAACATGGCCACCATGGCTAAAAATAGAACATAGGGGCAAATTTCATTTTTTTTTGCTAATAACTCAAAACTGGTTTCAGATATCAAAATTGTGCAAGAATCAAAAGTGATCAGCATAATAAGATCTACCTGTCCTGAAATTTCGAAAAAGATCTGACTGCTGATGTGGGAGTTATTGTTCAATTTTTGCCAAATTTGCACTTATTAAGCCCAATATCTTGAAAACTAACCAAGATATTTCATAAATTTAAATCGCATATGGTTAAGCACAATAATATCTACAAATATTAAAAACGAAAGAATATGGAATATGTGCCAAAAAGACGCGATCCACATATTGAAATAATTTTAATAAATGTACAAAAGCAAAATTTCACTGCGTGTGAAGCGCTTTTCTGGATTAACCTTCATCAGACAAGCTAGGAGTAGAAAACTTGGAAAACCGGTAGAATATTAAATTTGATTAAATAAAATGCCAAAAAAATATTACAACAATGACCAAACAGATAAATTTATCAATTATTAAAGAAACAGCCAAACGTTGTCAAATTTTGGAGATATGTAAACTGTGTCTTTCCAACACATATTCCAGTACTCGAAAATATATAAGAGCATACAATATGTATCTGTGTAGTTCAGGTGAGCGATTCAGGCTCTTGGGAGCCTCTTGTTAATGCATTGTATGACAAAATATGAATTTATTTGTTGTGGCCTTATAGAATTGTGTTTTGATTTATATCAATCTTTTCAATGCATATTTTACAGCTTTTACGTCAATTACTGATCAAGGATACAATTAAAACACTTTATTTTCTGTAGTTCCTTGGTAACCATTCTATAATAGAAGATCATGTAATTCAATGGATTATACTAGAAAATCAACAACAGAAAGCAAACATATGTAAAACTTTTCTTTAAGTGGTGACTGGTAGTGAAAGAAGTGTTCTTTTTCTTTCATATGGCACATTTACCAGTACTAAACATAAATTGATGGAGGGGAGCAAGTCTACAAATTTTTTGGTCTTATGCATAAATCTTTGTATTTATAATTGATAATTTCTAGAGAATACCAAGTACCCTGGTGAGTGTCAATAACTACAATTTTAATATGTTGAAATAAAAACCTATAGTCACAACATTTTAATAAAAACTATTTAATGGTAGTAAACCATGCAAGATCAGTCTGAATGACAAGGCTGGTGATTACCCTAAGATAAGCTGGGCTTGTTTAGGGGGGTACAAATATCCCATATCCGCATAAATATTTCATTTAGGGATGGCAACGATTAACCGGTTAACCGGTTATTTGGTTTGAAAGTTCATAACCGGTTACAAATTCGCTGATCGATTAATCTTAAAAATTAAAAAGAAAACTTATTGTTTTGTGACTTTTTCATTGTACATTTAAAACTCAATTACATGGACTTAATTAATAATCAGTATCACAAATAAATTTGATTGAAATGGGTAATTAGCGATGATTACTCCAAGCCATGGAATTAGTTTGGACAAAATCATTTTAACAAACGATCACTGAAAATAATAAAAACATTGCAGATTTAAAGAAATACTAATTGCAGTTTAATCAAACTGTTTTTTGTTTTGTTAAAACTGTTTTGTTTTACAGTTTGCTTCGTATTTTTCCCTTGTAATGTCCATTTATGTCTTTTGAATCTGTCATTGCCTTTTTGTTCGGTCTATATGTATTTGTCCCATCTGTACTCCTTTGCGTCTCTCCATTGCGTGTTTAAAGTAACATTTTAAAAATTCATTAATACGCATTTAGTTTTTTCCTTTATTCAAACTATAAATCGGCAATCGCCGATTCAAAGCTTATAAATGTGACATTTTTCAACTTGCATAAAGGGGATGGCTTATTAACAATCTCACATTGTTTTTTTTTCCCAGTTCATGTTGAATTGACAACTTGACTTTTTTTGTAGTCCCTAATTTCATTAAAATATCCCATATCCCAAAAAAGTGTTTTTCCAATATCCCATATCCCTGTTAATAAAAAGGATTGAAATATCCCATATCCCATTAATGAAATATGTGAATACTGTGGTTTCAATTTTATTCAAGGGGTACCAATTTTCATGGTTTTCGTGGGTGGCCTATATCCACGAAAACTGATGTCCCACAAAAAGAAAATTTAACATTGATCCGTATGGTGCAGTGTTCAAAACCACGAATTTAAGAATCAATGAACTGATCCTTTTACATCAAACCACTAAAAATTGGAGCCCACCAAAATAACTGAATCCACAGTATTCCATATCTGAATATACCCTAAACCAGCCTTATTAGCAGTATGGTAAAACTTACAGTGAAGCATCATCAGGTTTATTCCAGTTCTGATAGAAAATTCTCCTCTGGTTAGGAGAGCTGTTTACCCAGGCTGCCCACTCTAGTGCTGCATCTGTATACCTACATTATAATAAATACATATAATTTTTCCAAAATGTAAATATTACTATACAATATTAGTAAGGTATTAAATCTTGTGAAAATTTATGTTTGAATAGTATTTTACAATTAGATTTCATAGGACATGTGTCTCAAACACAAATGTTCAAAATGTCAAATGGTACTGAATAGTACAAAAATACAAACACAGTTATGATTAGATTTTATAATTTGAGATAGTGATAACAATATTAGTGTGAAGATACACGGATGGAATAAACACTCACACAACAGACACAACTAGAAAATGTGTCTATGAGCCACAGGATGGCCCTCCCGTTCTTGAAATATCATTGACCCTCAATGTGTATTACCTGGGATATGGACCTTTACCAAGTAATTGATCATAATAAGTGTGCATGTGTAAAATATAGGTTGCTTTGACCTTATTTCTGGTGGGTGGTGCCGTGTTACCAAGACTCATCGAGAAGTGAAATATTATTGACCCCTAACATGTAGTATTCAAGATATGGACCTTAACCAAAGTCATTCATGCCTAAAGTATAGGTCACAGTGACCTAATTTCTAGTGGATGGTGTCACCTTACCCAAGATACATCTAGTGGTGAAAAATAATTGACCCCCCAACATCTAGTATCCAAGTTATGGACCTTAACCAAGAACTTAACCGAAGTCGTTCATGCATAAAATAAAGATCACAGTGACCTAATTTTTATTGGGTGGCAGAGGAGGGACGACAGCCTAAGGCCGTGTGCAAAGGTCACGTGGTCAAATTCACATCGTCTATCAGCATTTCAAATTTGATTTACGACCCTTAATTCAGCGTTTTTGTAACAAAATTATTTTACTTCTAATTAACCCCAGGTGTCCAGGTTTTTGTATATCGTAAGAACCAAGATCCAGCTTTCGTAATATACAATTTTAAACCTCAGATATACGATATCTGTTAATTAATTAACTCATTTACAAATACACATTTTTTGAAAATGTAGTTTTTAGATTTGACATGTCATCTTTAACATTAAATTCTGAGAAAACCCTTTGAGTTCCATAGCTGATTTTTCAGACATGGAATCTTTATATATTGGACATGTTAAATTCTTTCAGCGCCCCATAGCGCCCCATTATTTTGTTCGTATTTAACCAACAAACATTGCCAATTTTCTACTAATTTGCATATTTGAATCAACCATTTTTGAATTCTTCTAGAATCACCGATTTCCTATATCTCCAAAAAATAAATAAATAAACAGAAAAGTTCATTTAAAAGAATATTTATTAGTAATGTTTACGTTTAAAAAAATGAATTTTTAAAGATAGATTGATAAATCATTTTTAAGGGTGTGGGGCGGAAAGTTTGCAAAATTATTACGTACAGGCCTGAGAAAATAATTACTAAATGTTTACAGGCTCAGTGATTTCAGTTATAGACCTCAAGGAATTAGAGTATTGTAGAGCTGTATAAGTACACATTAGTATATATTGGTCCGAAAGATGTAAAGAACTTCGATTATGACAATTTGTATAACATATGAATAATCTAGGAAATCATTTAATTTATTTACTTTAGAGACATTTATTTGATAAATGCGTGGAATTAATTTGCTTCATAAATATGATCTTAGTCTTGCCATGTGAAACCAAAAAATATATATATAAACACATAGTATATATTTCGAAGGGGTTTGCAGCTCTTTGCTGTTAATCATTTGTTTTTACATGTTAAATAATTATCAATTTATTAGTGACCAGCGGTCGAATACACGTTCGGTTTCATGTTGACCCGTCGATAACCACTGTTAGACTGATTGTCTATAGGCCACGCAATCGATAATATACAAGATATATGGGTGTCGTGTGCAAAGTGTCCAACCTCCTCTGATTGGGTGGTGTCATTTTACCCAAGACACATCTAGTGGTGAAATACCATTGACCATCAACATGTAGTATCTGAGATATGGACCTTAACCAAGAACTTAACCAAAGTCATTCATGTGTAAAATATGGGTCTCTAGTGGGTGGTGTCACCTTACCTAAGACACATCTAGTAGTGAAATATCATTGACCCCCAACATCTAGTATTCAAGTTATGGACCTTAACCAAGAACTTAACCGAAGTCGTTCATGCATAAAATATAGGTCACAGTGACCTAATTTCTAGTGGGTGGTGTAGCCCTACCCAAGACCCATCTGGTAGTGAAATATCATTGACCCCCAACATCTAGTATCCGAGTAATGGACCTTAACCAAGAACTTAACCAAAGTGCTACGGACGGACGGACAAGGGTAAAACTATAGTATATGTCCGATCCACATACGTGGTCCGGCCATAAAAACAACATTTGTGGAGGACAATTTTATTATTGACAAATCTAAGCTTGACAACTATATTTTAAGATTTTGTAGCTGACAAGGGGTGTTATTTTCAAAAGTAAAATGTACTGAAGCTACAAACTACAATACTTATATTATATTCAATACAAAACTTACTTCTTATAAACTCCAGGCTGACTGCTATCTACAATCTGGTATTGTCCATTAGGTAACAGTAGTTTACACAGTCCCTGTTTACTGCTAGTCTCTACATGGGTACACAAATGTACTTAACAATATTTTAGATTAAAACTTACTTCTTATAAACTCCAGGATGACTGCTATCTACAATCTGGTATTGTCCATTAGGTAACAGTAGTTTACACAGTCCCTGTTTACTCCGAGTCTCTACTTGGGTGTGTTGGTCTAGCTGTTGTTGTAAGGTTAATTTCTACAATTAAGAACAAGTTTAAAGTTTCCCAATGTCTAGATATGTAAATATTTCACTCATAAAATCATAGCATTAATGGTTAATGTATATGCAATTGTCTTAATTAATAGAGATTGCAAAGAACATATGACGATAATGTAAATTTAAACAAGAATATGTCAAAAAGACTAAGTGCCCTATCTCGCAACATTTGGGACAGACCGACGGTCAGACGGATGAAACTAGACACTCTATGACTCCTACCAGGGTTCACCACAGGCTATTCAAGGGCGGTGCTCCGAAGCAATTTGTTTCCTCCACCCTTAAATTTTGAGCTTCATACAAAAGTTTGACAACAATAGATAAATATACATAAATATATCATGGTTTTGGAAAAGGATCATTGTCAGACATGCACTGCCCTTGAACTGTGGTGATCCCTGTCCTACTTTCGTAGATGGAGGTATAAAAACATAAATATTTTGCACATGTACAGGCATTGCATTTTTAAATTGCAAAAATGAATGGCACCATCTTGTTCATTTCAAAATATGGGATGATCATCTACTAATAGCACCCTATCAGTGTGTAAAGTTTCAGCAACATCCGCTCATGACAGGGGCCATATGTGTATACGGTGGTATTGAATCAAGACTCCAGCAAAATTGAAAGCTAAACTGCAAAATCCTCTGAAGTTGCAAAATCTAGTGATGTTATATTTTTTGCAAAATAGTATAAATTTATTCTCAATTTAAGATATCCATTATCCAGTTTTTAATATCAATACCTCCTTTTCATCATCACAATGCTCTAGACAGCTGACAAGTCTCTGTGTAAAGTCACAACCCATATCGAGAGATGTTCTGTCCTCAAATACTATCCTAACATGGCCGTTAGAGAATGCAGAGAACCGTCCGTGACCAGGGACTGAACATTCTTCTAATTGAGTAGCTGGCAAAGGTTCTATAACAGTGGTATCCTTATACTAAAGAAAATATTAATAACATATACATTTTCCTAAAAAAGAAAATAAACAGAACATATATATCCTTACACTAACATATAGATAGTCAAACAAAAGACATAATGCCCCATCTCACAACATTTCTTATCCCCGCAATCACTAAACAATAAAGTTTATTCCATGAGTATAATTTTTTTGATGATATAATGATTTAGAAAGTTTCATGATACTTTACTTCCTTCTTGGTAAAGTAACTTTAACCTATTAGTAGAAAACCTAAGTATTAAACCCCCTTTTTCTGTGATCAATCAAGCATGAAGTTGATGAGACAGGTGCAAATTTATGATAATTTTTGTTTGTTCATATCCTGATGTACATGTATAAATGTATAAAGTTTTATGATGGAACCACACTTCCTTTATATGATAAAGTAACTTCAACCTAAGTATAACACCCCCTTTTTCTGTGATCAATCAACCATGAAGTTGATGAGACACTGACAGGTAAAATTTTATGATGATTTTTGTTTGTTCATATCCTGATGTATATGTGTACAAAGTTTTATGATGATACCAAACTTCCTTCATGGAAAACTAACTTGTAGGTTAACCTGATATAGGAGGAGGGAGGAACAGATGGACGAACATACCTGAACACTATATGTCCCCTTACTTTTGTAGATGGGGCATTTGAAATTCTACATTTCTTTATAAAAATATTATAAAAATAACTTTTGATAAGACCATTATATTTCAGAAAATCAGTACGTAACATTTCATGTATTAAGTGCCACATATGATTTTCTTGATAATTTTTGTCAATTTCAAGTTATTTCATGAGAAAATTGTATGCATGAAAATACTACAAACATGATGAAGGACCTGGTTCTTGGTCCTTAATTGAGTAAAATTTTGAAACTAACTTTACTTGAACATTTAAAGTCTGTATATAATCCTTAATTATTGTTGTCAGATTAAATGTCCACATCATTTAAATGTTTTCATTAATGTACGGTAGATATTCTATGAAAATAACTCGAATTTTCCAATTTAGGTATAGTTTTTGGAGGATATAGAAATGGCACCACCTTTTGCCAACATATGTGTGAACTACTTAAAATTTATCTTATTGTATTCAATAAAGCTAGATAGAAAAAAATTGTGTGAAGCAGGTGGTGCCACCTCTCAAAGTGCTAATTACTTATCAAAAATAGGTACATTTTGGGGATTTTCCACAAACTCTACATTGACACTTTTATCACAGTACTTCTAAAATATAGGTTGGTTTTAGCAATATTTATGATTTTATTGCTCTAGATTTTTAAAATAAATCGATTCCAGATAATATATAAGCAATTTTAGTTTACATTAAAGAGGTTTAAGATTGGCCAAATCTGGTAGTTAATGAACTATGTCCTTTTTTTATTATTTTTCATGTAACATTCAAATTTTTGGCATGACTTTCATGCCTTCATACACAATTGTTTTGAAAATGTAGATATTATATCAAGTTTTTGAAAACAAATATATTCATGCAAGTCTTCTATCAGAGCAGAATAAAGGTCTTCTGTTATACATTTTTGTATACCTTCCAACAGCATGCCATTTTATCTGTGAATGATTTATCTTCCTGGCTAGACTGCAGCAAAAACCTACAATCAAAATATTAACATGAATCAAAACGAAGATATTGTACAAAATAAATGAAAAAATGTTTGTTCATAATTCAGAAAGTTTGCTCAAATTTTTACCATAAATACAATATCTAATAAGTGATGATAGTGTACAAAGTTTCAAGAATATACCACTTTGATTATTCAAGATATCCAGGTAACCTGCTTAAGGTTTGAAAAAGCAAATACACAAAACAGAGAGTAGACATAGCATGAAAATACAAGTGTCAAAATTATATATAAATATGTTTTGAAATTATTGTTTGGGTTTTTATGCCCCGCGACGACATGTCGGGGGGCATTAAGTTTTACTCATGTCCGTCCGTCCGTACAAATTTCCGTCAAGCTTTTCTCAGGAACCATACATGAGAATGATTTGAAACTTGGTAGGATGGTTGAGTATGACAAACTATATGTCCTAAGCGATTTTGAGACCTTTCGGACATCTACTTCCTGTTTGGGACTTAGGCCAATGTTAAAATATGTGAACATGACTATGAAAATTTCCGTCAAGCTTTTCTCAGGAACCTTACATGAGAATGATTTGAAACTTGGTAGGATGGTTCAGTATGACAAACTATACGTCCTAAGTGATTTTGAGACCTGTCGGACATCTACTTCCTGTTTGGGACTTAGGCCAATTTTAAAGTATGTGAACATGATGTGAAAATTTCCGTCAAGCTTTTCTCAGGAACTGTATACCAGAATGTTTTGAAATTTGGTAGGATGGATCAGTATGACAAACTGTATATCCTTAGTGATTTTCAGACCTGTCAGAAATCTACTTCCTGTTTGGGGCCAGCGGGGGCATCCGTGTCCCATGGACACATTCTTTCTTTATTTTTTTTTCTTGTTTTGTGTGTGTGTAATTTTTTGCCCTGCTTGAAGCTTTGTTAGGTATCATGTTCTTTTTTAAAATATATACATAAATAACATGTTTTTATTTAAGTTACCTAATCTAAAAATTTCATAAATTAAGATGTTCTATAAAATACTACTTTGTAAAACTGTTATTCACCACATAATTTAGTGTCCATATAGGCTGCATGTTACAATTTATTCCTGTTTATGTGTAACATTTATAATTAAAACTTAGTTGTCTCTCTTCTACCTTTAACTGAACATATGACTTACCTGCTTGCCCTTTTAACTAACTTCTCAATGCTATAAGGAGCATTCTTTGTAGTTGGAGGTAGAGCTTTAATGGAATATGTTCTTTCCTCAATCTGTAAATAAAAAAGCAATGAAAAAGGTTCATAATTTTGATATATGGTGTGGATATTTATATAGCATCCTGATTGTCGGTTTTATTCTCAAATAATATTTATCGTTTGCTTTTTAATCCGTATTGTTCCCTCAATCTTAATATTTCCTATTGTGTTTGACCATTTATACCTGCTATGTGTCAGGCTTTTTATCAAAAGCAGGAACTGCTTATTCTTCTGAAGCAACTGAGTTATTTTCTGGTTTCAACTTGAGCTCAGACATCTAAACATCTACCAGATTTAATCAATATTTGCAAATTTATACGAAATATTTACACAAAGCTAGAATCTCCTGGGTAGACTTGTATACTTTTAACTTGTTTAAGCTTTAAGACATGAATGTACTAAATTTAAATTCCATGTGTACCTCCATATATTATTATTATTATTATTATTACATTATTTATATAGCCCTTATCTACTATACAATACTCTAGGCGCTTTACAAAGCATAAAAAATGAGACACAGCAGTAAAAGTACAACAATTCAAGATATAAATATAAAAAATAATAAGATAAAAAAATGTACTATAGTTAACCGAAATGAACCTGCAGATAAAAAAAAAAAGTAGAAGTCATGTACAGACAAATATAATAGCCATAAAAATTTCAAAAATAAATAAATAATATATATTCTCAAAACTAAAAATTATGAAAGTCAATGAAAACAACATTTGAATGTAAACAAGAGTTAACACTAAAGTATGTCTCGCCTGTCGGCACCATCAGAAACAATTATTCTTTCTTACTTCCGCTATATTTTGAATTTACATGGATTTTCAGTTTCTGAGATCAAAAGATGTTTATAGAACTTAAACATTGCAAATATATGAAATAAAAATAATCAAAGTCACTCAACCAAAAATCAAGGTCAAGGTCAAAAGATGAGGATGTAACTGTGCTGAGCTACTACTGGGGCATATGCATACCAAGTTTCATCAACCTAGGACCTATAGTTCTTGAGATATGGAGGTGCTCGCAAAACTTTTCCATTGCTATTATATGTATTGAAAATTGTCAAAGTCACTCAACCAAAAAATCAAGGTCAAGGTCAAAAGATGGGGATGCAACGGTGCTAAGCTACTACTGGGGCATATGCATACCAAGTTTCATCAACCTAGGACCTATAGTTCTTGAGATATGGAGGTGCTCGCAAAACTTTTTCATAGCTATTATATGTATTGAAAATTGTCAAAGTCACTCAACTGAAAAATCAAGGTCAAGGTCAAAAGATGGGGATGCAACGGTGCTAAGCTACTACTGGGGCATATGCATACCAAGTTTCATCAACCTAGGACCTATAGTTCTTCAGATATGGAGGTGCTCGCAAAACTTTTCCATTGCTATTATATGTATTGAAAATTGTCAAAGTCACTCAACTGGAAAATCAAGGTCAAGGTCAAAAGATGAAGATGCAACTGTGCTAAGCTACTACTGGGGCATATGCATACCAAGTTTTATCAATCCAGGACCTATAGTTCTTGAGATATGGAGGTGCTCATAAAACTTTTCCAAAAAGTTAACGCCGCCATCGCCGCCGCCGGTAAAGTAACACCTATGTCCCGCTCTGCTTCGCAGGCGAGACAAAAAGGAGTCATTATACCAAAATATGAAGAAAAGAAAAAAACAAGTGTGGCCACTAAAAGTATGTCTCGCCTGCCGGCACCATCACTAAAATCAACCACCTAAGCTTTCATTTCTTGATATAAACACAAATTGTGTCTGTATAACCAGTATCAGATGCCTAGCTATTATACTTTTCAAGCAATTCATTGTCCACACAAGTATTACAAAAAGTTTTCTGCCTGAAAAAAGATCCAAGTTCACAGAGTCACTGGACCCTAAAAATGGGGTCATGGTCACATGGCATGGAGACAGTTACGTTAACCATAACCTCGAATGTCTGTATACTCAATATCAGATGCCTAGCTATTATACTTTTCAAGCAATTCATTGTCCACAAAAGTCTTACAAAAAAGTTTTCTACCTGAAAAAGACCTAAGTTCACAAAGTCACTGGAGCGTGAAAATGGGGTCAGGGTCACACGGCATGGTGACAGTTGCGTAGACCATAACCTAAACTGTCTGTATATCAAATATCAGATGCCTAGCTATCATACTTTTCCAGCAATTCATTGTCCACAAAAGTCTTACAAAAAAGTTTACAGCCTTAAAAAAGACCTAAGTTCACAGAGTCACTGGAGCGTGAAAATGGGGTCAGGGTCACACGGCATGGTGACAGTTGCGTAGACCATAACCTATACTGTCTGTATACCAAATATCAGATGCCTAACTATTATACTTTTCCAGCAATTCATCGTCCACAAAAGTCTTACAAAAAAGTTTACGGCCTTAAAAAAGACCTAAGTTCACAGAGTCACTGGAGCGTGAAAATGGGGTCAGGGTCACACGGCATGGTGACAGTTGCGTAGACCATAACCTGAACTGTCTGTATACCAAATATCAGATGCCTAGCTATGATACTTTTCCAGCAATTCATCGTCCACAAAAGTCTTACAAAAAAGTTTACAGCCTGAAAAAAAACCTAAGTTCACAGAGTCACTGGAGCGTGAAAATGGGGTCAGGGTCACACGGCATGGTGACAGTTGCGTAGACCATAACCTGAACTGTCTGTATACCAAATATTAGATGCCTAGCTATTATACTTTTCAAGCAATTCATTGTCCACAAAAGTCTTACAAAAAAGTTTACGCCGCCGCCGTCGCCGCCGCCGCCGTCGCCGGAAAGTAATACCTATGTCTCGCCTTCCGCGACTTTTCGTCGCAGGCGAGACAATAATGAAAAGAAAATAAATATGGAAATAAAATTAACTGTGAAAATTTCACAAAAATGATAAGAAATAAACTAGAGGCTCCCAGGAGCCTGAATCGCTCACCTGATCTCTTGTGCCAAAGTTTGAATCAATTTTACAAACTTTCAAGTATATAAAGTTGCAAAACAATCCTTTCAGTGGTTTCAGAGAAGATTTTTGGAAATCAGTTTAAATTAATAGAAAAAAAAACAGTTAAAGGGCAATAACTCCTTGAGATACCTTTTGATGCTGAACAAGAAAAGTTGCTTCAGATTTTCTCTATCTCTTATACTTTTCGAGTTATAAGCCAAAAACAATGGTCTGACCCCCCTGTTCTATTTTTAGCAACGGCAGCCATGTTGGTTGGTCGACGTGTATATAATTCACAAACTTGGTAGAGGACATCCTAAAGATCAAGTATACCAAGTATCAATGCAATCCCTTCAGTGGTTTCAGAGAAGAAGATTTTTGAAAATCAGTGTAAATCAATGGAAAAACAGTTAAAGGGGAATAACTCTTAAACGGCTGATCTGACAATTTTGACCCTGAAATCATTTTTGTAGATCTCAATGAGCTCAACAATTCTGCAATGCTAATTTTTCCTCTAGCTCTAACGCTTTTTAAGATATTGTCCAAAAACTGCAAAAATGGTCAATTTTGACAATTAAAGGGCAATAACTCCTATAAGGAGTCGTTTCACAACTTCGACTCAATAGAGAGAATTGTAGAGCTTTTGATGCTGAACAAGGAAGGTTGCTTCAGATTTTCTCTATCTCTTATACTTTTCGAGTTATAAGCCAAAAACAATGGTCTGACCCCCCTGTTCTATTTTTAGCAACGGCGGCCATGTTGGTTGGTCGACGTTTATATAATTCACAAACTTGGTAGAGGACATCCTAAAGATCAAGTATACCAAGTATCAATGCAATCCCTTCAGTGGTTTCAGAGAAGATTTTTGAAAATCAGTGTAAATCAATGGAAAAAACAGTTAAAGGGGAATAACTCTTAAACGGCTGATCTGACAATTTTGACCCTGAAATCATTTTTGTAGATCTCAATGAGCTCAACAATTCTGCAATGCTAACTTTTCCTCTAGCTCTAACGATTTTAAAGATATTGTCCAAAAACTGCAAAAATGGTCAATTTTGACGATTAAAGGGCAATAACTCCTATAAGGAGTCGTTTCACAACTTCGTCTCAATGGAGAGAATTGTAGAGCTTTTGATGCTGAACAGGGAAGGTTGCTTCGGATTTTCTCTATCTCTTATACTTTTCGAGTTATAAGCCAAAAACAATGGTCTGACCCCCCTGTTCTATTTTTAGCAACGGCAGCCATGTTGGTTGGTCGACGTGTATATAATTCACAAACTTGGTAGAGGACATCCTAAAGATCAAGTATACCAAGTATCAATGCAATCCCTTCAGTGGTTTCAGAGAAGAAGATTTTTGAAAATCAGTGTAAATCAATGGAAAAACAGTTAAAGGGGAATAACTCTTAAACGGCTGATCTGACAATTTTGACCCTGAAATCATTTTTGTAGATCTCAATGAGCTCAACAATTCTGCAATGCTAATTTTTCCTCTAGCTCTAACGCTTTTTAAGATATTGTCCAAAAACTGCAAAAATGGTCAATTTTGACAATTAAAGGGCAATAACTCCTATAAGGAGTCGTTTCACAACTTCGACTCAATAGAGAGAATTGTAGAGCTTTTGATGCTGAACAAGGAAGGTTGCTTCAGATTTTCTCTATCTCTTATACTTTTCGAGTTATAAGCCAAAAACAATGGTCTGACCCCCCTGTTCTATTTTTAGCAACGGCGGCCATGTTGGTTGGTCGACGTTTATATAATTCACAAACTTGGTAGAGGACATCCTAAAGATCAAGTATACCAAGTATCAATGCAATCCCTTCAGTGGTTTCAGAGAAGATTTTTGAAAATCAGTGTAAATCAATGGAAAAAACAGTTAAAGGGGAATAACTCTTAAACAGCTGATCTGACAATTTTGACCCTGAAATCATTTTTGTAGATCTCAATGAGCTCAACAATTCTGCAATGCTAACTTTTCCTCTAGCTCTAACGATTTTAAAGATATTGTCCAAAAACTGCAAAAATGGTCAATTTTGACGATTAAAGGGCAATAACTCCTATAAGGAGTCGTTTCACAACTTCGTCTCAATGGAGAGAATTGTAGAGCTTTTGATGCTGAACAGGGAAGGTTGCTTCGGATTTTCTCTATCTCTTATACTTTTCGAGTTATAAGCCAAAAACAATGGTCTGACCCCCCTGTTCTATTTTTAGCAACGGCAGCCATGTTGGTTGGTCGACGTGTATATAATTCACAAACTTGGTAGAGGACATCCTAAAGATCAAGTATACCAAGTATCAATGCAATCCCTTCAGTGGTTTCAGAGAAGAAGATTTTTGAAAATCAGTGTAAATCAATGGAAAAACAGTTAAAGGGGAATAACTCTTAAACGGCTGATCTGACAATTTTGACCCTGAAATCATTTTTGTAGATCTCAATGAGCTCAACAATTCTGCAATGCTAATTTTTCCTCTAGCTCTAACGCTTTTTAAGATATTGTCCAAAAACTGCAAAAATGGTCAATTTTGACAATTAAAGGGCAATAACTCCTATAAGGAGTCGTTTCACAACTTCGACTCAATAGAGAGAATTGTAGAGCTTTTGATGCTGAACAAGGAAGGTTGCTTCTGATTTTCTCTATCTCTTATACTTTTCGAGTTATAAGCCAAAAACAATGGTCTGACCCCCCTGTTCTATTTTTAGCAACGGCGGCCATGTTGGTTGGTCGATGTTTATATAATTCACAAACTTGGTAGAGGACATCCTAAAGATCAAGTATACCAAGTATCAATGCAATCCCTTCAGTGGTTTCAGAGAAGATTTTTGAAAATCAGTGTAAATCAATGGAAAAAACAGTTAAAGGGGAATAACTCTTAAACGGCTGATCTGACAATTTTGACCCTGAAATCATTTTTGTAGATCTCAATGAGCTCAACAATTCTGCAATGCTAACTTTTCCTCTAGCTCTAACGGTTTTAAAGATATTGTCCAAAAACTGCAAAAATGGTCAATTTTGACGATTAAAGGGCAATAACTCCTATAAGGAGTCGTTTCACAACTTCGACTCAATGGAGAGAATTGTAGAGCTTTTGATGCTGAACAGGGATGGTTGCTTCAGATTTTCTCTATCTCTTATACTTTTCGAGTTATAAGCCAAAAACAATGGTCTGACCCCCCTGTTCTATTTTTAGCAACGGCGGCCATGTTGGTTGGTCGACGTGTATATAATTCACAAACTTGGTAGAAGACATCCTAAAGATCGAGTATACCAAGTATCAATGCAATCCCTTCAGTGGTTTCAGAGAAGAAGATTTTTGAAAATCAGTGTAAATCAATGGAAAAAACAGTTAAAGGGGAATAACTCTTAAACGGCTGATCTGACAATTTTGACCCTGAAATCATTTTTGTAGATCTCAATGAGCTCAACAATTCTGCAATGCTAATTTTTCCTCTAGCCCTAATGGTTTTCAAGATATAGTCCAAAAACTGCAAAAATGGTCAATTTTGATGATTAAAGGGCAATAACTCCTATAAGGAGTCGTTTTACAACTTCGACACAATGGAGAGATTTGTAGAGCTTTTGATGCTGAACATGGAAGGTTGCTTCGGATTTTTTCTATCTCTTACACTTTTCGAGTTATAAGCCAAAAACAATGGTCTGACCCCCCTGTTCTATTTTTAGCAACGGCGGCCATGTTGGTTGGTCGACCTGTATATAATTCACAAACTTGGTAGAGGACATCCTAAAGATCAAGTGTACAAAGTTTCAAAGCAATCCCATCAGTGGTTTCAGAGAAGAAGATCTTTGAAGAAAAGTTAACGACGGACGACGGACGACGGACGACGGACGCCTAACGATGACAATAGCTCACATGACCCTTCGGGTCAGGTGAGCTAAAAAGAATTAATCATAATACATTAAAAGCTGAAGATTAATATGTAAAAAAAAAAGAAGCTCTAAATGGATAAAAATTTATGCATTTGAATAGTAAAAATATTATATACATATAATACAATAAAAATATTAAGAAGTGTAAAAGTGTATTAAAAGCCTCATCACAGAATGTTATCACCCAGATCTTCCACATTATCACAGACATCTATCACAGAAACAGTTATTTATCACAATGAGTACGCCTGTCTAAATAAGTGAGTTTTCAAATGTTTTTAAAGCTATCAATACTTTGGATACTCCGAATATTTAATGGTAAGTTGTTCCACAAAACAGAGGCTGACTTGTCAAAACGCCTCTCTCCGTATGATTTAGTTCTAACAACGGGGTTTTCTAACAACATGCTACTTTCAGATCGCAAAGTTCTTCGTGGTTTGTATATGGTTACGAGTTCCTGTAAATAAGTTGGCGCTTTGTCCTTCATTGCTTTGAAAACATATAATAACAGTTTGTACTGACATCGAAATTGTACTGGTAACCAATGGAGTGATTTTAAAGTAGGACTAATATGTTCATATTTTCTTTGCCTTGTAATCAATCTAGCAGCTGTATTCTGAACTCGTTGCAGTCTATGAATTTCGCTAGCTGGTACTCCGTATAGCAATGCATTCCCGTAGTCTAAACAAGAGGTGACAAGCGAACAGATCAATGTCTTAGTTGCGTCTTCGGTGATGTATGGACGGATCCGTCCGATGTTACGGACCTGTAGAAAACATGACTTCGATACAGATGATATTTGGGCACTCATTGTTAATGACTTGTCTAGATAAACGCCAAGATTTTTCACACAGACGGACTCGCTGATAACATTATTTCCGAACTTCAAACTGAATTCCTTCACATCTTTACGGGTCTTCCAAACAAATACTATAAGTACGGTCTTATCCTCGTTGAGTTTCAACATGTTGGAGCACATCCAGGAGCTGATATAGGCCAGACAGGTTTCAAGACGCTCCGCATATTATTATGATAACTATGTACATTAATATTACTCTTTTGTCACTTAATTATACTGTATATTCTGTATTTTTGTATCTCTCTGTACCTATTTGGTTTATGAGAATAAAGATATACTTCGCATAACAAAAAGATTGATAATTGTTGTTTTATCAACCATGTAAATACAAATATCTAATTACTGTTCTACTAAAAATTGTTTACAAGGTACATGTATCTTCTTATTGAATACTTGCCCTTTGCTCAACAGGAATAAGATGTCTATAGAAATGTCCTCCCAGTCCTTGGGATACAATCACACTGCCATCTCCTGGGTATATCTCTACAAACTTTGTTGCTGCCATCCTCACAACTCTGAAAATAGTATTCAATGAGAATTTCTATTTTTTTAATAACCATACATTGTAACAGTAGAATGTATGCATCATGTGGAATAAATGTACACAACACAACCAGGTTTCATCAACAGCAGACCATTGAAAAATCCACATATGTACAACTATGGAATATAACCAATAACATAATCAACTGAATTATTCTAGGTTATGCTGAATTTCAGAGTCATTAACTCATATATTGTTCTAATTGACATGAGTTGATTGAAATAGATTGTAAAAGGTCTGTCCAACTTTTAAAGCTTACAGATCTTACATACAAAATAAACATCAGTCTAGCTGAGGTTTTAGGTATAAATTAAGCCACAGTTTGGCCATTTGGTTGAAATATTACCAGTGAACAGTTCTTTGGCTGCCCCTAGGACTTTTCCAAACTTGGCATCAGACTGTTTTTATTGCTTATATTTTTACATATATTACCAATTAAACATGTACATGTACTACAAAATGTACCTGAATATAATGCCATCAATCAGAATGATTTTGAGTTTCCCTTTACTAAGACTTGTAAGATTTTCCACCAGGTCCCTTTCATCATCATGGACATATTTCCCATACTGTCTGTGTAGATGTTGTCCTGGGCAGGTCATTGGAAGAGATTCAGGTAATGGAGCCATGCAGTACTTCTCTGGATTAATCTTCTTTGGAACTCCTTTAGGTTTTTGGGTTATATGGACTGAAGTTGCAGCTGAAAAATAAAAGTCGTTACACTGTAAAAATGCAGAAAACTTGATGACTTGTACACTTATATATTATAGATGGATATTCGTTCAAATAACTCAAAATTTATGTTGATTGCTTTGTAAATGTTAAACATTAAGATTTATATTTAAATGCCATAACTTTTTTTATGTAGTTAAGTAAACATAGGAACATGATGATCAAGTTTACATGTGTTTAAAATACTATACAATTACGGCCCTTGGAAGAGGTGAATATCTAAAATTGTCAACCAGAGGTGGGGTTATTTCCCTGAGGGCTATAGCCCGAGGGAAATAACACCAACAAGGTTGACAATTTTGATATTCACTGATTTCAAGGGCCATAACTGTTTTATTATACCGAACAAACAGTGGACTGGAATATCATATGCTGTGTATTTATGTTTTTATCATATCCAATGGCCATTTTAAATTTCAAGGGTTATTCAACGGTGAATAATAGGGTTATGCAATGGACAGTGGTATTTGAAAAGGTTATTAAACTTTTGTACGAATTTGAAGGAAAATATCCAGATTATTTCACGTCACGTGACCTTATTTCATCCAATTAAATCGATTACTAGTTTAGTAAGGTATAATAATAGCTGTTATTAGTCTTGAATATTGGTAGTAAATTATGAACTAAATAATCGTCATCATGACCATTCACTCTTTCTATAATAATTTTTCAATCTTTTTGATATAAACTGATTTTGTGGTGTAACTTTAGTGAATGCTTTAAAAAATTATATGTGGAACATTCATGAACATTTTTTAACCAACTGTTATGCTATACCCAGCTACTGATATATAAGTATAACATTAAATAAAATACGTACAAGAAAATTTCTCAAGTTCTACCCTATTATCAACAGCAGCTCGAGCCATATTTAGAACATGATTCCATGAAACGGGACATTCTTCACAAGAAAAATGACGTGTTACCCATGAATATAGTCTCTGAGAATTTGATGCCCCATCTAAACTTTCCGCCTGACTACAGTCTGTCCCGCCCGAGTCTGTGGACAACCAGTGAACATGCTTTTGAGTGACCGATTCATCTGAGTCACTGGAATGTTTTGATATATTGGATGTGTTGGCAATACATGTTGGTTCAATTTCAGTCTTTAGTGTGTTTTTGTCCGATTTTCCTTGATTAACAAACTGAAGGAAAGATCCATCAATGGACTCCAGTTCTCCATGACTATTCTGAGCATTATGAACAACATTTGTTGGTGTAGAGTACCTCTTTCTTTCTGTTTTGCTATCCTCCACCGGTGAAGTTTCTCGACTTATTTGTGTGCTAGCAAAACTTATTGGAGAAATATTCAATTCGTCTCTTGACTTTTCAGAGTCACTCATGCCATCAGTATATTTACTTTTCACCAAGAAATCAATTTGGTTTGCCACAAATTTTCCAACCCTATCAACTTTGGTCTCTGTTTTTTCTTGCCTCTGTTTAGTACCCTGGCTTAGTTTTGTGTTTCTCGCAGCATTGGATTTTGCTTGATTTCTCTTTTTGTCCTGACTAACCCCACACAGATAACACACAGTAAAGTCTTGTCTATGGGGAGAGAGTATAAGACTAGCATACTCATCCTCAGATATGAGTCTGACTCCTCCATCATTCATGTATTCAAAGTTTGCCTGCTCCAGACCCTTAGGCCATGCCGTACTTGATATTTTAGCATACAATGCCTATAAAAAAAAGATTAAGGCATCTTTAAATATTTTCTTAATAAGTAACACAGTTCAAAATAGTCAACAATTTGTTATAAATTATCTTGTTTTTTTTTCTAAAGATGCTGTATGTTACTGTCAATACAAAGATGCCAGAACATATTGAGGCTTTTACATTGTAATCAGAATACATGTATATCAAAATTATAAGAAAAAATATGGCACACTTATTATACAAAAAGTTTTTCTATTAACATGTGGTATTTGTTTTTTCTAATGTCATGTACTGTGATTTAATCTTATTTGTATTTGTGGTAACCATCAAGACATGAAAATTTAAATGCAATAAGTATTTGGTCGCAAGTATAAATTATTTTTTAAATGCAAAAAGTAGAATTATCGTACCTTTATTTCTTAAAACAAAAACCTGAATTTTCCAAATACAAAAATAAAGCCATTTACACAGTACACATGTTAAATTATTTTTTGGTAGAAAGTTTCAACTTTTATCTGAAATATCTTATAATCATGTTGATAATTTAATTTCACTACTTAACCATTATCTGGTCTTGTTCAATCAAGGCCTGGCACAGAAATGGTCGCTCTGCAAATCTATTTCTGAAGTCTAATGCTTGGGTGACCTTCTCTCTGTAATCACTTGTAACAAACTCACATCTCTGGGTTATAGTTTTCATGCCTACAGAAAATAAAAAAAATATTCATTAACATGTACATGTCTATTGTCACCATTATTATATAAATTCTCTCCCCAAAAAGAAGCTGGTTATGCTTTTCCCTTACACAATTATCTTAAAATCTATATATAGATTTAAAACCTTGTAATTATTTAAAAGGCAAAATGACTACATTGTATCAAAACCCTATAGTGAATTCAAGAAAGTACCATTTCTTTGTCCTATCATGCTTATGTGCTTATAATTCCCCATTGTACAAGGTAGAGAAATTCCTTCTACACTTAAGTTGTTAGGAAGTTAATTTATTTGCACCTTGTTTATATGTACATGTACAATTAATAGGAGCTCAATACCACATATACAGTGCATTTTATTTAAGAAGATGAAATGTAGAGGCTTGTCCTGCTTGTAACATGCATAAATCTTTAAATAAAATATGTTCAAATAATACAAGTATAATACACAAACCATGTGCTGGGTGAACCAGTTGTCCAGGACTTTCATGGTGAACAAATGTTGAACCACATGGTGATAACTGTAGACAAGATTGATCTGTATAGCGGACCTCCACAGCATCATCAGTAAACAATGTCATTAGCACTGGTGCTGCCATTTTTCATTTCTTTTTCACTGGATGAACAATATACATGTATCAAAGATCATGGAAATCTAAAAAGATATCAGAACTTATCTATTAGAACAGAGACATTTACAATAAGGTAGGGGGCCATGGGCCATATGCCCCTTAACAAAGAAAATGGTCCCTTCCTAATTCAAAATTTCATATACAGATGGGTGCACACATAACCTGTACGGTGAGTTAACTTGAAAAGCAGACATCAAGTTAACTTCAAGTTCACTTGCGACTGGTCATGCGACTGCTTTTAGCAGACGCGCGACTGGTTCCAAGTTAACTTGAAAAGCAGTCATAATTCCACGTCTGCTTTTAAAAGCAGTCACATAATTATGACAGGTCTGGTCAAGTTAACTTCGTGAAATGTCTGCTTTTAAAACTGAATATAAAAGGACAAATTTTATTTTAGTTTGCCTAAACTGTATTTGAAACTCATTTTTGTCTGTTAATGACAGTTTTTTTTATATTAAACTAAACCCTTGCATAATTAAACATGTCTGGTGAGAGCAGACTTGTTGCAATGACTGGTCTGGTAAAAGCAGTCATGTCTTTGTGACTGGTTATGACCAGTCATGAAAAAGCTGTGACAAGTCTGCTTTGACAAGTCATGAGTTAACGCAAGTTAACTTGAATGTCTGCTATAGCAGACATGAGCAGACCTGAAAAGCAGTCACAAAGTTAACTTTATGTTAACTTCCGTACAGGTTATGTGTGCACCTATCTGTAGATTGTTAAAGAATGGCCCCTTCAAATTTTGACTTCTAATGAAAAAAGTGGTTAATGGCCCCTCAGTAAAAATGCTTCCCAATCCCTGTACATGACAATATTTCTGTGTACACTTTGTTTAATATTATCATGATTATTATCTTAATTTATGTTAATTATAAAACCTAAGGTTTAACTCCCTCCAATGTAGTTTGTCCTTAGATGTATCTTTATATCACTGATTATTTGGATTTCATTTGGTATTATCCATTTTCAACACTTTTTTTGAATTGTGGATTTCCTTTGTTTGAGTTCTAGTGCTGCTGATGAGGAATAATAAAATTCTGAAATGGCCATACAGCTCATAAAAATTAGTGCAGTTTGAGTTTAAATATGTCATGTATGTGTTATAGTCTCATGGCCATGGTCATTCACTCCATATCCTTTTATTAAATATCTAGAGTACATGTACATGTACTATTAGTAGCAAACTGAGAAACTTATACATGTACATATAATTAAGAAAACAGTGACCAAGCTTAAGTATACTTGTGTTTTGCTCTTTATTTTTCTAATTAGAGAAAAAAAAATAAGTTCAGCATGACAATATATTTTCTTATCCCTAAAAAGTCAGAGGGCCTTTAAAACTTTAAAACCAATATATATATATATACATTTTGTACATGTGCATCTTCATCGTCATCTTCATGTACAAATGTACTTGCAAACAAGTATGTTTCTACTGACTGGCAAAATGCAGCCTAGTTCTAATAATAAAATCCTCTTGACATTAATGTGCTCTCTTACTCGCGAGAGTTTTAATGGGGTTCCATTAATGTAATGGAGCAGCCGCCTCAAATTAAAGCACTTAAGTTTGAGAGCATTTTGGTGCGATTTTTTAGTTGCTGCAGATATATTATTAATATTTTGATTGTAAATTAGTGAAACTATATAAGAATTTAAATTTTTAATCACAAAGTCTTAATTTTATATAATTTTATCCTGAACTTCTTCATGTTAATACGCTCCCAAACGGAGCTGTCAATAGTTTAGTTGTACTATGAGCTGACTTTTTTACTTCAACGTCCAGTTTAACACACTTGCTTTCCCAAACTTTCAATGTCTTTTTAAAGTTTTTTTTCTTTAAAAATTTCCATCGTCATTAAGCACACTGGTGACCCACAAGTAAAGCTAGTTTGTTTTATTTTTTGAATATAAAATATTCAATTCTGAGTATTAAAAACATTTTTAAATATAATGAATTTAAGCTTGAGTACTATATAAAAATAAAATGTACATTGCAACTTCGGGAACGTCACAGATTAAACCTGCCTCATATTAGTAAATCTAGTTCAGGATAAAAATATTAAACATGTTAAAAGTGACAATATTATCATGATTATCGTCAAACACATACTATGTAATTCCTTGCGTCAAAGCTTGTATTTATGGAACTTTTCAACAAGAAAAATGTCTCTAAGGCGCTACATTATAGCATCTAATTAATGCAGCCTTGTACTATGTACTTATAGATATCATATGTGTTTCTGTGTTTCAACAAGATACATGTTGTATAATTTATATGTACATGTACAATTGGGTGGGAACCATACTGTGAATTACTCCAACAACATTGCAGGTTGGATGACATGCTATTTTTGGACTTTTCGCAGTATTGAGTTACGAAAACAAGACCTCTTATGTTATAGGAGTAACTGTGAATGAGAAACTATCTTGTGGAAAGGAGACACTATACACACAATATGTATATTTTTGTACAAGATACTATCTAGTGGGAACAAGTGAATTATCTTCAGTACAAGAATCTATCTTTATGCAACGAGATGTTTTCCATGTGGGAATATCAGAAGCTGTTTTGTCAATGTTTAAAGGGGCGAAATGTTTGTACATCTTGGGGTAACGAGATGGAACAAGATGTTATCATGTACAAACAGATTTGTATCTTGATAGAATGACAGTTTTTCTTTTCATGGCCCAATTCTTCAGTACAAAAATGTACTTTAATAGTCCTTGAGACCCTCCATTGCACTGACTTATTCCCTGAAATTTCAAAAATATGCTATAAAAGATTGTTATTATAACGATCTGTACATATCAGAATAAACTTGAATTTGTTAAATCCATAGGCATATATTCAGCTTGATAGAAATAAGTAAAATACTGAGAAAATTTTGTTTGTTTACATTTTTGTTTCGATTTGATTTTTCCGCCATCTTCAAAGTGAAACAAGATTCAACATGATTTACTTTTGTCCAATCAGCGTTGAGAAAATTAGTACGTATTGTTCCGTGAATTTACGGAAAATTTATAAAAGATAAACATAATCGGACAAGTTACGATTTATTTACATTACATTACATTACATTTCATTTAAGTAAATTAAGATCCTGCTTCAAGCTTAACTCTTTGATATCATATGTAAAAAGTATAACTCTCCTTTACATTAGACGGCTAATGTCTTAGTAAATCGATAGGCCTGTATATTAGAATATTCAGGTCTATAGTAAATCCGAATACAGAATAATTTTATTGTGTCAATTATGACACCCATGCAGAGCTGTTACTGGCAAATTAAAATAAAATAAAGAATGATCAGTATATGTTTAGACAACAAAGAAAGTGAAAACGATCTTTGCTAAGTTTTGGACACAGGAGAAGAAAATGAATTTCATCTAACACTTCTGCATCACACTGAATCCACAAATTCTATTTTCTGCAGGGACATTTTTACATCTTCCTGTTTCTATCTCTTACATGTGTGCACAGTTTGATTCTGAGATAGAAAGAATATCTTGTACACTTGTTTAGCGAAGAGAATTCAACGTAAACCTTAAGGTCTCCGCTAGCATTTGGATCAAAGGGTTGTTCGCGGAGGCGCAAGTTTGAGTCAGTTTTGATTTATTTAAACGTGTAAATATTAAACGCAAAAAGAAATTCTGCCCGCCATTTTTCATATGATCTAGTCCACAGGGGCTTGAGTTCTGGTCATTTATATCGACTTAAAAAATCGTATTATAGAGTAGGGGGGCGATTTTTTTTTTTAAGTCGATATAAAAATTCAAGCCCCTGTGATCTAGTCCAGCCTAATAAGCCATTTTTTTTTTGGTTATATATTGCCTCCATTTGCACTTGTTTCTATGTCCAGACAAAGGTTTTCATGATTGATATTAGATTGGTTTATAAACATCAATGGTATTCAATATTCGAAACAAATTACATCTTGGCTTTGAAAAAAATCTTATGACATAGCCATGATTAGTGAGCTGGCAACTTGGAGCATCAATCCCAATCATGACAATGTCAAAAAGAAGAGACAAAACAAGGAAGACATACCGGCAAAATTTTAAGATCGCAACGGTCCTGACTTTGTACTGCTTTTCAAAAGAAATGGTGGGTTGAACCAGGTTTTATGGTGCGCCAACCAACCCCCCCCCCACCCCCCTCTTCCATTGCGATCTTAGGGTCAGGTAGTAACACAAAACACAACACGGTTGTGAAGACATAAAAGAGGTATTGAGGTGGTCATCCCAGTACAACACTCAGCCAATCACTAATCAAAACAACCAATCAAAACAATATATATGTTTATATTTCATATATTCAAATATACAAACCAATAACGAAGATTGAAGATCGCGTCTTCAGATTTATTTTCACTAGATTGCATGCATTGCACTTGAAATATCCTCTTTTTTAATAGGATCAATTTAATAGGCAAATTTTACACCTTATAAAATATCACATAAAATATGCATTAATTCACATCAATGATCGAGCCAATAATTGTTTATAAACTTTAATTTGCATATTCAAATTAAATTTCACTGAAGTTCATGCTTACTCGAAATATTTTTATCCCTTTTTATTCTAACAATTTTTACACATTATAAAATAGGCATTCATTTATCAATAGGCCAGGGTTTTTTTTGCATGGTATTGCATAATTGACATAACTTTTAAAAAAGCAAACTTTATTCGTTTAGTCGCTATATCAACTAAGCAAATTATCCAACATTTATTAGAAAGTAATAAAATAGAAACATTTTTGCGAGGACATTAACCAGATAGTAACAAAATTTACAGGTATAACTGACTCAAGCTGCACCTTGCATTACCACCTTACATTTACCTTGCGAGACGTAACGAAGAGGTTAGCTAAGGGGAAGCCCATTTCGTGTAAAGGTTTAAATCACTTCAAGATAAAATTAAGTAACCGAACGCAGTGATCAATCGGCCGAGGAATTTTTATAAATATTTCTTACACATATAAGGTACACATTTGTACCTTACACACATAAATCTACATGTACTTATTTATTTATCCATAAATGTCAAAATAAGGACAGCATCATTATTCAATATTGTGACTAGTAATTGTTTCAAAAATACGGACGGATACATATCATAACAATTGGACAATTAACATACCTAATTTGGCATGAAATCGTCGATAGGAAGGCTCAAATATGTAAGTATTGTCGTATCATATAGTTTAAGGCATAAAATCTTTTTAAACCTATACTTTTACAGTTTAAAGGGTGTTTTCCTTTCTTTTGAAAAAATATTTTATTGTTGTAAAATGGCCAACAAATACACGCTGGTACGTGACTATTCACTTGAAAGTATAATTAGTATACAGATTCATTTCTATAAACAGTTTTAGAGAATTTTGGAGAAATGAATTACTTTTACGTAGTCTACATCCTTAGTCACCATTCCCATACTTTCAACATAGAACTAAATATATTTAGATAATGTTAAAATATGTTTTTACTTTTACTGAATGACTAATTCTGGATCTATTTTTAATGAAATAGACTTACTCCCATACTTGAGGAACATTTTTTAATAACTTGGACAAAAAAGAGAGAACACATGAAAAAGAGAGAACAAAAACAATCAGCCGTTCGTTTGTTAATGGGAGAATTATTTCGTTGCAGGTTTGACCCTGTGAAACGTACTTTATTACTGATTATAGCATGTGGTATGTTTACAGCAACTCTTAGTATATATTTGAATGTATGTCTATTTGGTGTCTGTACCTGAATGTCTTTATGTTTGCATTGTTTTGAAACTATCATGCAAAGGAATAAGGTTAGTAATTTACCGGTTTGACCTACACCCACATGTATCTAAATTCATATATTCATTATATCACTCAATCTTCTACCTTCAATTCTTATCAACTGCTATGGAAAGTTGACTTAATTTGGAAGATGATACTTACAATGTACCACCAAGGAGATGTCATTGCTCTAATGTATAAAGAAGAACTATCATAGTGCTTAGAATTAAGAATTGATATATACAAAATCTAAATGTACTTTATGACACAGTTTACATCAACTTGAATGTGATTTATTTTTGGTTTTTAAAGTCATATTGGCCATAGTTGATGCAAACACCCCTGTGTCATCATGGGGCAATTGGGAAGAATGGACCCCGTGTTCCGTAACCTGTGGGTACGGCTCGATCACGAAGACAGGGTACTGGTACAATGGGCAGGGTATAAAGACAAATGAGACGTACGTCCAACATTCTGGCTGTTATCTTGATATCAAGTGTCCAGGTAAGGAATATAGAAGGTTAAAGGTTTGATTTAAAAAAAAATATCTTAAATTCATTGTTTAGTTATTGCTTCAGTGCAAAAACACCCGCGTATATACATACAGATTGAAGGGTACGTCTTTGAATGTGTTAATGAGCAAATTAACCTTCAATCCACCAAAACATTAATGTTGGCCTCTATACAAGGCAATTGATAACCAAAAAAAAAAAAAAAACCAAATGCAATACTAAAAATAATATATTTTTTTTACATAATTTGACCAAATTATAAGATGTGAAATTAATGTGACATAATACTTCACCACCAAATTGAAAATTGAAGGAAACGAATTCGATTGCTAAGTTGTAGAATTTTCTGATTATTTTTGGTTTCTACAAAACTGTTATAAACACCCAGATTACTTACTTGACATAAGCACATGAAGCATTTCTTTCCTAAATTTAACAGAGCTATGAGTGTACCTTATCGATATAACTTTGTTTTCCATCTTTGCTGCTGTAACAGGCTAATTCGTGCATTAATGTGAAAGTTACCAGCATTTCTATACGCACTGTTATATATTGTTACTCTGATTAATATGATAAACATTGTAAGTATTTTTTTTTCAGTCAATGGAAATTGGACAATGTGGTCCCCCTATAGTGCTTGTTCAAAACCTTGTGGACCCGGTTACAGGACTCGGTCTAGAGAATGTACAAATCCAAGACCATTAAATGGTGGCATGGACTGTCTTGGAGCCTCAACACAGCAAACCTCGTGTAGCCTTCAAGACTGTCCTCGTAAGAAATCAAATTTTGAACTCTAATTCTTGAATTTCTTTTATTCTGCACTATATGTGTGAGTGTTATAATTTTTTTCCCTTTTCACTCAATTCGTGATCGGATGTGTTGCAACAATCGGGAACTGATAAATGTACCCTTCCGCAACACTTGAGTTTAGCCTCGTCATTAAAATGTACATTTGTATGTGAGTATGCAGTGCTGATTTCTTTTTCACAGTTTTTTGTCGTTTTGTTTGTGTCAGTTTATTGCCGTTTTGGGTTGTTAGTGCCTTTTGTGTCAACTGTATTATGCTTTCCTTCGTCTTTGCCCGTTTTGCATTTCCCCGTTGGTTAAAAATTGCTTCTGAGTCTCTGAAATTTCGAATGACCTTATAATGATAAGTTCTCCACTTTGGCTTGTTTTGATCAATCATTTTTATTTTTGGGCGGATTTCACGGAGTGAAAAATCCGGGATTTAAATTGGTGAATGTCGGGCGGCGGGCGGACATATAATTTTCTTTAACGTTTTCTCAGCAACTATTTTTACTACTAACAACAGGCTCTTGATATTTGGTATGGAGCATCAGCATTGGCCAAACCGTGGTATTCGATTTCGTATCTGTCGCTCACCTTTTTTCCTGGTTAACGAAATCCGGCCGTTTTTGGCTTTGACAGATTGTTAAGTATGTTCACCCGAGATAGAACTTTTAAACATATACCAATATCAAAATAAAATCATTAACTGATGTATAAGAACTGACGGATTTTCTTCCTTTTGACAGCTATTCCGCCAAACTTTGATTTATCAGTTTGTGACCAGTCCACCAAGCTCTGGTGCACCAGCAAACGGATGTGTGTAGAAAAAAACCAGCGTTGTGACCGGACTGTGCAATGCCACGATGGAAGTGACGAGTATCTTTGTTACAAGTATTCCTCTAATTCAGCCCCAAGTAAGTCATTTTGAAAAAAAATCAGAATTATACAACTGGTCCTTTGTGTCCCGTCCCACCCACATATTTCATTTATCATCATCATTTCATGTTCATTTTATCACCAAGTCAGGTTCATCGCCTGTAAATAACCTAAATAGCGTTCACCAACTCATTCACTCACTCACTCACTATCAGCCAATACGCTTACTGAATATAGATATATATTGATACCTAAAATGAAATGGGGGCATAATAATCTTCTTAAAGTCACAGTCAGTTCAGAGAGTTAATTGAGGTTGCTGATAAATTCATTATTTGCAACAACAACAAAATTATTTTAATGTAAACATATAATACAAGGGAAAAACCCGTTTATAGGAATTTTTGTCTGATGCAATTTGCCATAACTAATATTCATTTTTCTTTTTCAGCTTACCATTTTTCAGTCTTCAAAAGTTTGTTGACAATTTTACCAATACTATCATTGATAGTGTGACACAAGTACTTCAATTAAAAAAATGAAATTCGGCATGTTGCTGACAGAAAGAAGACCTTCATAAAATCTGCGAAATACAAAGCTTTTTGGTTGGACTTGCCATTTGTACCGTTGTCCTTTAAAAACGTAGTTATGAAAAGGAAAACACTGTAAAATTGAAGTAGGCTAGCTATATAATTTGCAATAAACCAAAGATCTGAAATCCAGGCATAATATAGTGCTTCTGTGCTCTTAAACCATATGCATTCATTATTGCTTGATTGTCATTTTTGTTTGTACTATTTGTTAAGTATATCATTTATTGTGTTTTTAATGTATTTTGTTATTTATCTCGAATGATTAGTAGTATCTTATTTTTATTTATACGTACTTTTCTATGACAATAAACCATGAAGTTGTTATATCAATCAATATTTTCTGAGAACAATATGATATACCTCCTTTTATCATTTTGTCAGGGTTTTTTTTTTTGGAAAAAGGAACAAAATCTATTTCTAAATTATTTTTTTTAACTACTAGTATTTGACTTGCATTTTTTTTCTTTCATTCCACATGAATTTTGATCAAATTGGTAATTTTATTATCAAAAATCTTATTATACTATACAAATTACCCAGGTTTCTTTTTTTTCCTAATTTGTTTTAGTTTTTTTATGATATTTGTCGTTAGTGGTTAATATCTTATCGTTAATAGCCGTATGATGTACACTACTATTTTTGAAACGCTCAAATGTTGGTAAAATACATCAACATCCTCAGACACCTCAAATTGCATTTTTATATATTTTTTCCATAATTACATGCATGCGTACATTTATGTTAACTATCTATTAATATGTCACACTATCAATTGCATTTTTGTATTAAATGTACTTAATGCATTTAGACAGTATACAGATTAATTTACAAATCTAAACCATTTGTTACAGCGAATAAACTGTTTCGTTACCCAAAACTGAATATGAACTTATCAATGAACTTTGGAGAACCTAGTCTGCCTAAAATCATCTTTTTGTATGTAATATGAAATCGGCTGTAATAGTCTTCCCCTTGGTCATATATTCCTTTAAGATAAAGATCAAATGATACAATTTTTTAATGTAGAAATATATACGATTTGTCCTGAATCATACTGAAGGTTTTGTAAAGAGCATTTTCTTGATTCTAACTTGGTCTGGCTTAAAGTTTCTAAATTAATTCAAGTTTCTAAAGAAAAGAAGAAGTCCTCGTTTTACAATGTAATTGTCATGAATATCGAATTGACTATTTTGTTGTTAATTTTACTATATAATATTGTAGTCATATTTTAGATAGAAGGGGGTTTTGAATATCATGAAAAGAATCTCTGACTATTTGAGATAGATTTTGTTTAATAATTTTAGACATGTTTTTTTAGGTTTTTTTTTGTACTTTAATCACAAGTGTTGAATTCTGTTGAATCAAAATATCAGACCGGTGCTTTAGAATAGAATCTCGGTAAATAATCAAATATGTATCAAATGCATAATGTAAAAGACTTTTACTGTAAGTGGTGTATATTGCATTGCTATGGTGTTCTGGATTTGTTAGCATATCACTAGATGACATTTGTATCTTTTATCTATGAAATAGCTCATATTGACAACGACTGCTTCTTACATCGTGCCTCGGCTTTTTGTGTCATTTCAGTTGCACTGATTTGTAGATTGAAAACGTATTTTTAATTGTAGAGATACAATTTTTATTTTAGTTTATGCTTATTTTTTTTAACATTCAAATACTGTTTTCGTAAAATTTGTGTATGTATATCCACCTTTTTTTTAATTCGAATTCCAAAAATGTAAAACAAAATGTCTAAAGATTAATTTTCCTCGATGTAGTTTGTTGTATTTTATATCTTAAACCTCTGTGAATACATCAATAAACCTCATATTTTGCTTGTCTCAATTCAAATTTACATCCAAGTTTTTGTGTCATGCCCTCTCGGTAGAGAACAAAGTTTCCCCTGTAGTTGTCATAGGCGGATCCAGGTGGGGCCCTGGGGGGGCCGCCCCCCCTTTTGGGTTGAATATATAGGAAATCATTGAAGCGTGACCAAAGCGGGCCCCCTCTTAGGCCAGTCAGTGGACCCCCTCTTTTCAGAATCTCTGGATCCGCCTCTGGTTGTATTCATTTACGTATATGAACAAAGTGGCAGGTAATAAACTTTGCTTCGCCTGATGCACATTTGGTCTATTCAAAACTCATCAGAGGCGCTCTACCCAAAAGAATAAAAATGCCAAGCACTATATGAACATGGAACCACCAAACAAACACCAACTTTTCTTTAAAGACTGTAAAATTAATAACATAAAAAATGTTCATAACACAAATTATGAGTGCACATTTTTGATCTGACTAAAAATTCATAGTACCTGAACAAATATGTATTTCCAGTGAATCTGATTCAAATTAGTTTAGTACGTGTACCGTGACAGTATGGAAGCAATGTATTAAACGTACTGGTAGCCGGGATAATATTTTTGACGATTTGGCTGGTGATTTCCCTCGGATACCACTGGGTGTATTTTACTTTCTGAAAAGCGGAACTAACATATTTGAACAATCTAAGCCATTTCATGACCCAAACAACACATTTTGTTTCTCGGGATCATTGCTGCTTTTATTCCTATCTTGTAGTTTTACATAATAACCGAACGAGTTTGATCATTTTCTATAATTCACGTGAATACAAGACACAAAAACCGACCAAAACAAACAACAACACTCAAAATTCTCAATTGTAAAATCAAACTTTTACAGTGTATTTGCATTTTGATTATAAATTGATATTTTCGATAAAAACAAACTTTTAACACACAATTAGGAAAAAAGCACTCCAGTAAAGTGACTGTTGGTGTTTTATCTTAGGGACCGACCATTTAACTTGAAGGGGAGGGGGGCTTGGTTTTTTCCTAAAAAAATATTCTGAAAATTATTTTTGATGAAAAAAATATTTTGGCAGCTGAGGGTAAGAAAAAAAATATTCTGAAGAAGGATTTCTGCTATAAAAAATAATGCTGATAACGAAAAAATATATTCTGTCGCGACGCCTTCGAAAAATAAATATTTTGTCCGCGAAAAAAATTTTCTGATCAAAACAAAAAAACCAAGGCCCCCCTTCAAGTTAAATGGTCCGTCCCTTAGAAACTTTACAGAGTGGACATGAAGTCACAATGAAATTATATTAAAGTGAATAACCTTTATATTGTATCTAGGTGTACATACATCGTCATCCTAACTAAACAAATAAAAAAAAAAACGCACAAACTAAAATAAGCAAGCATTCTAAAAATAATGCAACACAATACAAGGTCCCTAACGGCCCCATATTTCAGTGTTTAATTGGTAATACATTTTGTTATTCTGGTAAACATCGGTAATAGTAAAATAAAGAAAAAAGGGCGGAAAGCTGTAATTTCACGTGCGTGCGTGTGTTAAGCGCGCCTGGCCATATAGGGTGTAGAAAAAACGGAGTACCTGCACCTTTAAGTCAACATGGTTGACTCTCACACCAAATATTAGTTCATTAACTGCAAACGTTTTAAAAAAGTACGGAAAACTGAAAGTTCAGTGAATTTTCAAAGACTTGCAAACCAAAATTAAGCTCAGTTCATATTGAGCGTTTGGGACTAAACAAGGTGTGACAAACTGAGGCGTTACAGTCGAACGAAAAGACGGACGCAGCTCAAACATACAGTTCCGTTCGGCTTGCCGGTAGGGGACTTACAAATGAAATGAAATAAATGAAATAAAAATGACAACAAAGTTCAAGACAATCAACTTTGCTACGCCTGACGCGCGTTTCGTCTATTCAAGACCCATCAGAGGCGCTCTACCAAAAATATTGAAAAAAAATACCAAACTGGGGAACCAAATTATTACTAAGATGATCAACCTATGTCTGGGGTAGGAAGAGCTAGGAAGAGAAAGTTACTTTGTTTACAATTTTTATTTACTTGACTAGCAGACTTTATCAGTAACCATTTTAAAATGAGCTTGTGAAATATCAGCTTTGACATGCTCGAATGAGACCATGGGTTGGGTTGCTGTTTTGTCACAGGTTATGTAAAGGTTAGACATGTATTTCTGCCAATGGTTAATCGTGTCTCCATGGTACATCTGGAGGAAAACACCTGAAAGATAAATTATGGCATACATGTACTTTGATATTACTGCATCTTGGCAATATAACTTGATAAGTATGCAAATACTTGCATCATATATGACAGTTTATCTTGTTAAATAATACGAATATTGTTTTTTATACCTAGTAGCATACTTTTGCTCCATTGTTTATTTTTAAAGAATATATTATCAGATAGTTATATGAAGTTGCGTTTAGATCGTGTCTGCAGCTTTCTAAGAATATTCATTTTGTAATATTGTCTGATTTTGGTTGATAGATGGCCCACATAAAAAGTACCAAGATTATCTAAAGGGCTACTGTCCCATTGTCCTTTTTAAATTTTTGACAAAATGTCTTTTTTCATAGATTTGATTTCTTTGTAATTCTCTGGTTGGAAAGAATTCAATTTTATTTTTACATACTACGCAATTACACCTTTATAAACATGTTGCTTATATAAACAGACAGAAAGCTACACTTACCATCCTTATATGGAACCACGTCAAAGGCAGCTGTTGTAGCTTGTCCCCAGTTGATACAGCCATTGGTCGAGTCGTACTATAAAATTTAAAACATTTTAAAA
Organism: Arcuatula senhousia; assembly: GCA_963971305.1. Classification (NCBI taxonomy): domain Eukaryota; kingdom Metazoa; phylum Mollusca; class Bivalvia; order Mytilida; family Mytilidae; genus Arcuatula; species Arcuatula senhousia. The sequence goes on along the minus strand of OZ020304.1, from coordinate 51,377,435 downwards.
CATAAAATTACCTTAATGATTTCAAAATTCGTTTATGTACGTTTTGTTTTTAAAACTAAAATTAAAGGCACTCTGGAAAAAGGTCACAGATAAACATATTCTGTTTTGACTTCCATAAACAAAGATACCAACATTATAGAAAATAAGTTTTAAGATTACCTGGGAGTTTAATATTTCAAGAACGTTTTCGACCGAATTATGTTTTATGACAGTAACGTATTTTCCCACAGAAATATTGAATCGAAACTAACATTTGAATCATATCGACGCTATATTTTGGATTAATTACTGCATATGCCAGACCAATGGATAAGGAAAGGCTCCTTTGCGGTGTCAATATTGTGATTTGTATTTTTTTTATTACGTTTTCTCTTAAATATCATACGTTATTGCGACCAACACCTTTTTTTTTATCAAAATTATAATTATATAAAACTCTTGCAGCGCGACTCATGTATTATGAGAATATATTAGCGAAGCCACAAAAATTACAGAACTGATTTTCTTACACCGTGAAACAGTTTTAGTCAGAAACCTACCAGTGATATTAAGGATGTTCGCTACTTAACTATTATTGAAAATAAATAGGTTTCAAATTCGATGCCTTAAATGAAAAGATAATAATAACAGGTATAAAATAAGAAAAAAAAATGATAGGTTCGTGACCTCGTTTTCAAGATAATTGACGTTAAAGTTTTGGCGGGAAAAGGTTTTCTCTGACTTTTTCATAGGATAGCATTAGCACTATTTAGCTGTTAAAACCCATGACAGAATAAATAGGATTTGATAAAACTTTGTCTATAACCTCTTTATGACATACTAAAGACATTATTAACAAGAAAATAGGGGGTTTGTGAGCAAAAATTATAACCCTAATTTGATGGTAAAATCCAGAGGATTCCGAAAAAATGACAGAAAAACCAAAACAAGACAAGCGAGCATCCTTAACCATAAAACACTTTGAAAACTAACTCTTATCTACACGAAGCAGAGCAGAACTTACTGAATAGACAGCCCCTGTACTGTTACACTTTTGGAACTTTGGATTTACTATATTTCTGCATAGTTGTAGCTGGAACGAGATGTTGACTTGATCATCATTGTTAAGACTGTCCAGGGAATAACCGCCAATGGAATAAATCTTCTGTGTCCACATGTATCCATCAGGGTTGCTACATGAACAAATTAAAACGAAAGATTTAGATAAATAATAAAATATATATATATATATATAAATAAAACAAGGACTATCGCATATTTGAAAAGAGGTTAAAAAAAACATAAGGACGAAAAATACAAGAACTACGAAATCTAAAAGTAAAATTGAGGTTTCATATTTGCAATAAGTATTACTCTTCAGTGGATTTGCAATTTTAAAAATTTTAAACTGGGTATGAACAAAAGCTTATACAAAGCTAGTTTAAAATAACAACAAGATGATAATTCACTTTCGTTGAGTTCGCATTGTTGATACATTGTTTCTGTTCGGTAGAGTTTAATAATGTTCTTTGTGTTTTTTGTTTCTTCGTTCTGTTCGTTCGTGTTTACTGGTTTTGTTGTTGCCCATTCGGACTTTTGATACTCGAATGCCCCATTGGTGCCTCTTTGCTTCTTACCTTGAAATTAAAGGTCGAAGGTCGTATTTTCTGCCCGATGCTGGATCCATATACATGCAGTCTTGAATTGAGTATTGCCCAATAGGACTTGACGCACATATTGCAATAAATGCTACAAAAACAATCGCCTTCATGATGCTCTTTCAAGTTGCTGGTCACTGATGAATGCCGGCAAATGTAAATCGGTCACAAGATTTGCTTTATCAGCAAATTAAAGATCAAGATTTTTAAGATGTTAAGTCTTATGATGTTGACTTTGGCGATGATAAAATGCTCTGTTGTATTTACTACAATATGTCTGTTATCTATGTTAGGTTTGTGACCGTTGTGCACTACGGAATGGGATGTTTGTATTCCAGTAATTAATTGGTTTGTAGGACAGAAATATAAAATACTAGATATAGTACCAGTCTAAGACCACCAAATTTAGATGAGTATAGCAAAGATGGGAAAAAGATGTACCAAGAGGATATTTATTTTTTGTAAAATGAAAAAATTGTAGGCACTGAAAACAAACCAATAAAAACTGAGACAGCCAGATATAACTCAGATATGAACGCATGTGCTCCAGAGGAAAACATGCAGGTTCTGTATTAATTTTACCAAATATCAAAATGCATTCCTCCTAATTCTAACTAGGTTTACAGATATACAAGTAAGGATTCATTTTAACTACTTTGACTTTAAAGAAATATTCTAAATGCGTGTTTTTACGTCAGAATTTCTTATTGTGCAAAGAGAACAAGACGTGTAAAAAATTGCGTTTACAACATGTACAAGTCGCGTATCATGCTGAATAAGTTCATCTGGTGCTACCTCTATTGAACCAGTCGTGTGGGTTAAGCATCGGGCTTGGCATGATCGCCTTGAGGGATGAACGTCTTTAGAATCTTTCAGGTTTTATTTTTTGCTTGAGCAGACGACCCTCGGGTAATGGCAATGCTAGAATTCCAGTATTGAATTACTGCTAATTAATGAAATAGTAGCTAGTAGAGGGCTAATTAATGAAATACTAGTAAAGGAACACATTTTAATTCAAAATCAATTAGTATGATCGTCTTCTTAACAATTCATTCTTTGAGTCTTACATTAAGATTTCGAGAAAGAATATATATGTCAAAAGGAAATAATTAGACGTCATTTGAAAAAGCATTTCTGCAAAAGGATGAGCTATAGACCCATTAATTTGTAACAATGGAATCCAGGCAATTAGGGATCATATGTATAATAACAGACTTACAAATTGTCAGACATAAAATAAGTTTTAGAGGAAATTACACCGCAAATAAACTATTCAAAACACAGTTGCTAGTTAAAAAATAAGTTAAATAATGTGAGCTTGCTTTGTTTTGGAAGCATTAAAAACCCATACATTTTCTAATAGAAGTAATCTATATTCCGTATATAATTTGTTTTTCGTGACAGAAGACGATGCGTTGAATCAATACGTTTGAAGCTGCTATTGGTACAAAAAACAGCAAGCTGTAAGGACAAGAGCGAACATATTCGAAATAGATATTTACTAGGTAAATTCATATATTTTCGGGACAACGATAAATTTGTGAGCTCTTTTTCATATGAATTCCAAAAAAAAAAACCAAATAGAAAATATATGAAGTATATTTGATATTTTTAAATAGAATGGTACAATAATAACATCAAAATTAACCAACTAAATAAAGATTACTAAATTGCTAAAATTTTAAGTACATTTACATATATGTGGGATCGTAACACACCCTGCTGGGCTCCATAAAGGACAATTGTGTTCGCACCACTTATCCATATAAACACGATAAGACTGAGTAATATTTGTCATCACTGTCTTACATTGAGCTCCCAGTCCTTCAGACAGAGCACCATCTTTTGTACATTGACAATGGCTAACTGGACAGTGTCCGAGATTACAGTTCCTCGTGCACCAAGCTGACATGCCAGGATCATTCTGCCATGCCCCGGCACCAAAACATGTAACGGTAACAACAGGTGGCGCTTCAGTCGTTGATAACATTGCTGGTTGCTTAGTGTAGGTACTTATCGTCGATGATTTAGGAGATACAGTTGTTGCTACAGGAGTACTTTGTGGTGAAGTCGGCTTCGTTGATGTCCTAGTAGAAGCAAAACTTTGAATACAGCTAGGACTACAAATACTTTCAGGACAATTTCCAAGTAAGCAGTTTAACTTACACCATGTGTCCATTCCTGGGTTTAATTGAAAAACGCCAACTGCAAAGCATGGGTTCACTGCAGGCGTTGTCTGAATAGTGGTAGTTACTACATTCGTAGTTGATGACAAAGATGTTGTTGCTTGAGGCGTGATCGTCACTGGAAAAGTTGATTGCTTGGTTGTAGCTGTTGTTGTTGAGGTCGTCTGTTGAGAATTGTCTCCATTCGAAGAAACAATAGCTATGTCTGCACAAGAGTAAAATTCCTCCTGCCTTCCTTCACCTATCCCACAATTCTCTGGAACGGATGGGTCGTCATTTATACATCCCCAGCTATTTCCTATAAAAATAACTATGGTTAGATTTTCTCCTTGTCCTGAATGCAGTTTATGTGTGTTTTGTTGTGATTTGCATTTTCTTTTCATTGAATGTCAGATGATTTTATCTTTTCTTTTCTTTTCTTTGCTTGGAAATGTCCAATTGGTACTTTTTAAACATTGGAATATCCAATTTGGTACCCATGAAGTTCTTGTATTCAAAGCATTAATTTTGTTTTACCCTTTTATCATTTTTACTATTCAGAATTTATTTAACTCGATATATTTCGTCAGGGGCATTTCTATATATACCTGTTTTATATCGCCACTGAAGAACACATTGGGAACACGTCAGTCCCTGGGGTAATACAATATTGGCCCCATAAGTACCAACAGTAGCATAATTAAAGTAAAACTTCGTCCCTCCGGTATGTGTGTCTGCCAGGAGGTATTGATCCAAGCATTCTTGTGTGGCAGGTTTCGTGACGTCATTGTTTGGGCAAACTCTAAACTCCAAGAATCCTCTATGACTTGCCGTGATTTTGAACCACATGGTGACGTTTGAATTCATGGTATATGTTCTTGAAATGATGCCACGGGCAAACGGTCCTGGAGGCTGCTGTAGTTGATCTTTACCATACTCATCACCACAAACTCCGCATTTTCCTCCATTTTGAAAATGCTGGACCTAAAACACAAGAAATTTAAGCTTCTAAATATTAAATACAAGTATGCTAGTTCTTCTTGTTGAGTTATGTTTTTTTCATGAACCACGCATTAGCCCGGCGACAGACATAGTCAATATAAAAGGCGATAAAGTAATTCTAAATAAAATACTTGTAACGTTACGAAAGACTATTTCCTTTATTGCATTATGTTTAAGTGAATATTATATCACCGTGGGCTATTCTAATGAAACTACCGACTGGTATCTATCAGTGAGATTGTACCCTTAACTGTATATGGTTTGTTATGCTAATATAAGGTCTCATATATTTCTATTGAATGAATTTTACACTTAAACTCCTTTACAAACCACGTAAAATGCCCATTCATTCGTTTCATTCCGGAAGTAGCATTATGTCATCACAGTTCTCTACAAGGTTCATTATAGCACAAGATGATTTTTTTTAACATAAACACATATTATTTGTTATTGTTATAATCAAAATGGATAAGATGAAATTGCGCCAGCTTACGTGGTGTTCTCCTAACTAATGAATTGAATTGTTTATTGGAAAATTTCCTTGTCTTAATTAATTCAATGGTTCCTGTTTTATATAACTACGTCATGCATTATTTCTTGTTTGTAAAAGTTTTTTTTATTTTTTATTTTTTGGCAAAGGAAAGTAAGGGAGCATCATCTGAACAAGACCCCTTATTGAGACTTGTCAAAACATTTTTTTTAAAGATTTATTCAGATTGATTGATTGTAATGCACTTTATATTTTTTAACACTACCAATCAGTCTTAAATGAACGTTTCAAAAAATTTTAAGCTACCTGTGTATATAATATTGGTTTACTTCGATAACCGATTTTCACAGATCCTGGTTTAGTTTAGTTTAGTTTAAACAAATTTTATTTGTAATAAAACAAATTGAGTTGACCACAAGTAAATTCATACTTACTAAGTTCTCTCCAAAATACAGCAAGAGGCTCCCAGGAGCCTGAATCGCCCACCTGGTCTTGATGTGGACTGTATAAAGACTTTTGTAGAGCTAAATGAGCTGAACATTTAAGAAAGCAACAACTTTTCTCTGTCTACTATAGTTTTCATTCTGTAGGTCAAAACCATGAAAAAAAAGTTATTTTAGGGCTCATAACCTCTATAAGGATTCATCTGAAAACTTCAACCCTATGATGATTTTTGTAGAGCTAAATGAGCTGAATGTTTAACCAATCAACAGCTTTTCTCTATCTGCAATAGTTTTCATTCTTGGACCAAACGTAGATTTTTGTAGAGCTAAATAAGCTGAACATTTAAGCAAGCAACAACTTTTCTCTATCTGTAATAGTTTTCATTCTATAATCCCAAAACATGAAAAATTCTATTTTTCACCTTTAAGGGGTCGTTACTCCTATAAGGGGTAATCTGACAACTTCAACTCAATTGAGACTTTTGTAGAGCTTATGCTGCTGAAGCGGTAACGTGGCACCAGATTTCATCTAAATCTTAAATACTTTTTGATTTACAAGCCATAAACAGTAGTCTGACCCCACTGGGCTATTTTTAGTAACGGCGGCTATGTTGTTTGGACTGCAGTCACCATTTGTGCAATCTTGGTAGAGGACATTCCATACATGTAGTGTGCAAAGTTTCAAAGCAATCCCTTCAGTCGTTTTGGAGGAGAATATTTTCAAAGAAAAGTTAACGACGACGACGGACGACGACGACGACGACGACGACTACGGACGCCAAGTGATGGCAATAGCTCACTTGACCATCCGGGGGTGAGCTAAAATGCATAACAATGAAAAATGTAATAAAATACAAGATCGTGCATTTTACATAAAGTAAAATTAAAAAAATTACGAGCTACACGCAAATAGTAAAACAAAAATAGAAGTATACAAAAAAAAAATAATGAAATTTCACAAAACGAGAGAAATTGAGAGTGAGTGAGACATGGAAAAAGACAAAGGACTGATGAGATGATTGTCAACTTAGAAACATTAGGTAATTGTAAATCTTTTGGACCGTTTAATTAACTCAAAATAATATAAGAATATTTTCATCTACTTCCTTGGGTAAGCTAATTGGTATCAATGATTATTCTATTCGGAAGCCAAGTAAGGTAATTTAACAGTTGAATTCTTTCATTGTTATATAAATTAAAGGGCAGGCAATAAAGTAATGGTGTATGTTTTCGATCTTAATTCAATTAGTGTTATGGCCCTGTCACACTATAACGTTTTAGCCAACGTGTGCCGAACGTTCGAATAATTTTCTAAAACGTTGGAACACGTTGGCAGTCGCTGTAAAAAGTTTCAAAAAATATCTCAGTGAACGACCACAAAGCGTCAGACTAACTACCTGCAACGCACGACAAACTTATTCAAAACTTATCTTTAGCGTTTGTCCGGCGTACTTGACGTTTGCCTAGCGCATGTGTGACGACTGCAGAACGCATTCATAGCGTTAGTCTAACTTATATTTTTTTCTATCGGTGGGGAGACCTAGGATTTCTATTAATTTCTTTAGTATATTATTTCATAAAAGCCCAAATAGATCTATTATCTGGCTTAATGTATTGCTGGATTAATTAATAATGATAGAAATTTAGTTTCGTTATAAAAAATATTGGTTTTGAGCGTTCTGGTAATATGAATGTATAATTATTCTAAAGCCGTTTTTTAACCAATAGTGATGATTTTTGCACTCAGTCTAAAAGAATAAAATATAGTGTAAATTTTATATTTTGATATGTCAAAAATATACAGAGAGGAATGCATGCGCTTGCTAACAGACTCTCAAAATCTCAAATGAGTTTATACATGTAAGAAATACCGTTCTGTAGATTTTGCTTAGCATCCTTTTTATAGCACTTGACATGACGGAGATGTCCTTAATAGAGAAAAACGCGTGTGCTTATTGAATATTTTAAACACACATTATTTCAAATGAGTATTGGAGTTAGACTGTCGTTACTCGTTGTATTTGAGTATTTTTCTACCAAAAAATGTCAACCGAAAACACGACAGGTGTATTACAATTTGCAAGAATTACTTTCAATTCCAGACCTTCTAAGTTATCTTTGTTTATGCAAGATTTTTTTGGCTTTGTTCATTGTTTTTTTTTTTTTGTAAATATTTTTTTTTCAGGTTTGAATTAGTCTTTGAAGCTTTTGAAATTGACTTTCCCCCTTGTAATTCAATCTAACTTTCTGGGGTTGATACGCTACTCGTTCGTTACGATGACGCTCTGTGCGCTCTGTACACGTTTTAAACACGTTGAATAGGTTTCTTGGTCGTTAGACTGACGCTAGACGTGCGCTGCATTATCGCTAGACAAGTTCGTTTCCATTTAGCTTAGCGTTCTTCAAACGCATTTCAACGTGCGCACAACGACCACATAGCGTACATCAGCGTGTGTATAACGTCCTTCTAACTTATGCCTAGCGTTCGAATAATTTATTTCTAACACGTTGGCGAACGTCGGAAAGGAGTAGGTTCACGAACCTTCATATTTGGCCCTAAAATTTCAAGTATTAGATAATCATGTCATATTTGTTGTAGATATAGTACTATGGATATATGTCAGACATATGCATTTGACAGTTTGATTTGTGACATAACTACGTCGCAGTGACGTCACAATCTTCGGCATTTTGCAAAAAAATTTGAAAATCTTTAGATTTTGCCTTTTTTCAATGCACATTTGTGCTTTGGAAATATAGAGCGCACTCAAGGACACCCTTCATAATTTAGTGGATTATAACTATGACCATATTAAAGGTTTTCTGAAAATATGAAGGGTGCCCTTGATTGCGCTCATATTTTTCTTGACCAATTTAGAACCAAAAAGTAGCAAAATATGGTGAAATGTGGGATTTTTCGTCAAATTCCCCAAGTTTGACCCCTTTGATTGAATTGGTCTTTTGTAATATGTCAACAAGAAGTTCAGAATTAGAGAAACCAAGCACATGACTATACCTACTAAGAATTATAACATGAAATATTGAAGTTAAGATTTTTGCCAAATTGTGGGCCAAAAAAGGGTGTTCGTGAACCTTCTCCTTTTAAGCATGTTGAAAAATTTGCAACGCACTCGGCGATCACCAACGCACGCTGACGTTCGCTAACGTGTTTGTAGCGTGTTCATAACGTGTACAAAACTTACGCAACGCACACCAGCGTGTTGAAAATATATTCTAAAACGTCGGCACACGTTGGCTAAAACGTTATAGTGTGACAGGGCCATTAACAACAAGATTTGCTCTAAAAAGATGATAATTAAGAAACGAGGCAGAGCATCTAACATGTCTAAGTTGTGCTAAATTAAATTGAGTTTTCGTGGACTATATGAAAAAAAAAGATCCTGGTAATGCAATGCTAGTTAGTGAGGGCTTTGTTTAGCTACAAAAACAAGGAACAGAAAAACTTTGAGGTATAAATTTACATGTGGGTTTATCATTAAGAATATACTTTAAGGTAATATGACTTTACATGTGGGTTCATCATTAAAAATATCAGAGTTTCAAAAACAAAATGTGTATCCTATATCTCATACTTACAGCAAACCCTCCGCAGAATAACTGATTGTCATTATAATCAATGGGCGTATCGTATCCAAACCTCCACATGGACGCCCGACCGGGTGGGTCCATAAGATATCCATGTCCATTAAGTCTGGGAATGAAAAGGTTCAAAACTAGGAACCATGTCATATAAATTTCCTGGATTATATTTCTCATTTTTATGCATAGCAGAATTGTATTTTATATGCAGTAACTACAGAACTGAAAACAACTGAAAAACTCGTTTTTAAGTTTTGAGTTCAGTATTCATTCCACAAGCACATTATTTAGATAAAATTCAACCATAATGACTTTTTAAATCCAAATCGTTTAAATCTTTACTTCATCGAAACTTTTTAAAATGCACTTAAATCCTTCAAAAGAATTACTAAAAAAACAAATAAAATCCCGAAAGGATTTCTAAAAGATACATTTTGCTTAAATATCCGTACGAATATGTATACTTTTATGATCTTTTTGGTCTAGCGACAACATATTATAGATATTGCTGGATAACAGAATTATCACTTTCCATACTCCTTCAGGGTTTATAGATAAAGTGCGGAAATAGGTTATCATAGGCATGCATTGCCCTATAGCATCATTCAAAAATTCATGGATCTCTTAATAAAGTCAAGAAAAAATAAAATTTAAGATACATGTTATATGGAGATGTTTACAAAAATTGCACGATACACATTTAACAGGTTAAATCTATTTAGTAAATGTGCGCTACGGTCACGAATTTGGCTTTATCAGGACGATGAACATGAAAGGGATGATACAGTTAGCAGGTTATAACGATGAAGTGAGATTTGTGACAAGAGGGGAAAGGAGTATTGACTGACACTAAAGGATTGTTTCCCTGCTACGTTTACGAAATAAAACATTCGAATTATTTTTTGATCACATGGCTGTAAAAGCCAATCAAACTATTTAAAAAATTACCAAAACTATAATACTAGTTAATATGCTTTGCGTTTAGATTTTCTATATTATAGCCTTACAACGATACAATATGAAAGGATAACCTAATTAACCCTTCTGAGGTGCCACTGATACTGCAGACTATAGACCGAGGCAACGGTCAGGGTACTAGGTTCATTTTAGCGGAATTTTACCGATATTGCTATAATTCTTAAAACACCCGGGACATGCAAGAAGTAAACTGTTTAGCGAAACATTCCAAAACTAGCATTTTGAATAAATGCAGCTTCAAAGCTCAATTTTAGTTTAAACTGTATTCTATTGATTTAATGACAACAAATGGTTACAATATAAACATAATATCAATTTAAGGATTCGGAAACAAGGCAAGCTTTTTTATATCCTACTACTTAATTTTAGATGTGAAAATATGTACGGTATAAGTTATTAAGATATTCCGTTTTACAAAATTACTAATTTTGTACCATGCAAATGAAAATGCATTTGTTTCCTGCTATCGTTCTAACTATGCATCTTTATGTATTTTGTAAACATATCGTGTCTGAGAAAGCACGTTTCCGCACAAAGGATAAATTACAGTCTGAAACACGCAAACATTACCAGGTTTTTTAAGTTTGAAAAATAATTCTTGTTTATTATAACTGCTATTGAAGGAAAATATTTACTCTTTTCAGGATATTAAACATAACAGAACACAAATATTCCATCAATACCATCCATTTGTTTTCAATAATTAAAACTCCTCTCTGTAGTAATTTAAAGGATGAAATGTTTTGTGACTATACATGCGTGTATAACCCAAACATCTTTTTACTAATGAACTCAAAACTGAAAGAAAAAGGAAGTTAAATGTTCATTAAACCTACAATCACAGGGACTTGCTCACCTCTACCAATAGTTTTTTTAAGAGTCAATGTCTGGTACGAAAAAAAAAAAGAAATACTACTTTCATCATCCCGTATTCTTCAATTCATCATCCGTGCAGTTGTCCTTCTTTTACAAAATTGCCCGAACGAAGCCAGATTTTGAGGCCGCGATGCATTTATTTAGATATATTTGGGTGTTTTTGAAAGGAAAATCATGCATTTAACGAATCATAAAGAAAAATGTATGAGATCAAAGAACTAATACGCTCCCCAAGCGATGATGATAGAAATGTCAATATATATTTGTAATACTAAAATGAAACAGGTACACCCGTTTGAGGGACGTTAGTCGTAACTTGGTTTTGGTCAAAAATATTGGTTTTGTCTTACCATTGCATGTACTGTCTGTTTATTCTTTGTGAGGTCCGCGTCATGTGATCCACAACGTATCCCGTCCGCTGCCGGTCTGAATGGGCAGTCACTCACAGTGGCAGCCGTATGTTTGTTTATAACCCCAGTCTATAAGATGATCAAAGATTTAACATTTAACATTTTGCCTAAAATCACTTGTACAAATGAATTTAGATTGTTAAGAAATCCTATCTACTTGAGTAAGTGAATTTGTACCACTTAATTAGGTGAATAAAATTTACTGCTAAAAGGATGATCCCTGACTGACAGTATTATACATCTGTAATCAGTCTGTTAGTATATCTTCTTTTTCATTATAGCTGCATGAGCTAGTATATTTAGAATGTAACTCTAACTTTGATAGATAAAAGACGTGATAATGTCAAAACCACATTGGCATGTATTGCATGGGCTCAAGGATTTCTTAAGCCTATAAACTTTTAGAAAATACCAAATTTATTGATGTAGGACATGTTATTCTAAAGATACAGTAAGTTATATGGACTATTTAGTATCCTATTATGTACATCTTTATGTACTACTTTCTTATATGTGCATTGACTGGGTCCCGAATTAATTGTAATACCTTAAAAGGTTTTTTTAAGTCAGTTTACCACAGAGTTTGCTAAAATTAAGGTGGGACGATACCAATTGACATATATCCATATTTTAATGCAAATTGACAGAGGTATAGTCCATAGTGATATATATGAAATAAAAATGGGCCTCCCGGGCCTTGTTTTTAAATATATGCATTTGAAAACTGCAATTTTGGCGGGAAATTAATAAAGACATTTAGGAAAACCGCAACTCCAACACCATTAACTTCTACTTTTTTGACACGAAATTGGACTTGCGATGTCCAAGTTAAGAACAAAAACTAATATAATAATCCTTGGAAAATTTGCGATGCATTGATATAAAATGAAGGATATGTCACGGACTTCGTTTTCAAGATAACTAAAATTGACGTCGCGTTTTACAATGTTCTGACAGATTTTTCAGTGTAAAGCCAACCTACAATTTAAACGACAATTTAAAAAAAATCCACAATGAAAAACAGCCAGCATCCTTCAGTGTGACCAGTGGTCGCTGCTCGCTGTTTTTCAAATGGCCCTGGATTGAAAATAAACTAAATATGGTCTTGTTCTTCTATTTTGTAAAGAACAGTTTGTACATATATTTAGTTCTGCCTTTTAATGTTTTAGCGCTTTGATTATCATATTGGGAAATTTATAGCATTGAGTTGTCGTGAATGTGACCAAATTATCATTAACTGAACAGAAAACTAATTCTGATGCACCTATCTATCATCTTTTCTAGGTTTGCCTTCACATTTTAAACAATGCCAATGGACTTGGATATTAAACAGTTAATACTGAAAACAACCATCTTCGCTATCCAACATCACCCAATACTCTAAGTCTAGTTCAAATCATTCATATTTATAACGTACACTTGTTTTATTCTTATAATGTATTAGCTCCTTATATGTTTGAGCCAATGATTAGCTTACAACGTTTTGCTATTTAATCATTGGCACCAAGTGTCTATTTCCATCTCCAAGGACTTCGCATTGTCTGCTTGAGCAGGTAAGCTTTTTCACGGTATTCACCAATCATAGTCTGATTAAAGAAATGAACGAACATGTCTGGAAATCTTAATTTCTTATTTTTAACGTTTATGTTTCTTTACCAACTGGATTTGGTTTTATGTTAAGATTTGTTTGTTGTTTTTTGTTTGTTTTTTGTTTTTTGTTTTTATATGTGTTTTATTTTTTGGTTGATGCTGTTGTTTAAATTACGTATTTTCATTCTAATAAAGTAACACCAGCTAGTTGGATAATTTTGCTTTAGTTTTATGTAAACGTACCTAATATTTTGGAAATTGCTTGTTTGCTTCTTTGGTATATGACTTCATTTTAGATCCTTTATCGCGAGTATCGAAATTAGGTTTGTCAAATATCTACTTCCTGTTTACCGACTTAGTTAATTTTCAACATTGCTTGTCAACAGTTGAAAATTTCCCTAACAGTTTTCTCGACAACTTTTAATCACAGGGACTTGAAATTTGGTATGTGACTTCAGTGTGAGGTTCTCTGTTGCGAGTATCGAAATAAGATTTGTCGAATATCTTCTTCCTGTTAACCGACTTGATTAATTTTCAACATTACTTGTCAACTGTTAAAAATTTTCGTAGTAGTTTTCTTGGGAACTTCTCATCACAGGGACTTGAATTTTGGCATGTGACTTCAGTATGAGGCCCTCTGTTGCAAGTATCGAAATTATGTCTCTGTCGGATATCTAATTCCTGTTTACCGACTTCATAGATTTTTAGGTTTGTCGAATATCTACTTCCTGTTTACCGACTTAATTAATTTTCAACATTACTTGTCAACAGTTGAGAATTTCTCTAACAGTTTTCTCGACAACTACTAATCACAGGGACTTGAAATTTGGTATGTGACTTCAGTATTGAAATTAGGTCTGTCGGATATCTAATTCCTGTTAACCGACTTAATTAATTTTCAACATTACTTGTCAACAGTTGACAAATTTCAAGTCACTGCTATTAGTAATTGCTGAGAAAAAAATATGTTGCGTTCGGACGGACGGAAGGACGGACGGACAGAGGTAAACCAGTATACCCCCTCTTCTTCAAAACGGAGGTATAATTAAACAAAGAGGGACCCGCTAGAAAATAGTATGGAGGGATACTCGTTATGCAGGTTATGCACCCATAAACAGCGTCATCTTTTACGATTTCTTTTAATTTCCATTTTGTAATTCATTTTGCTCATGATTTCGTATATTTTGTCATTCTTATACATCCCATTTTCGGAAACCCAATGGTTCTTCTTGCTTACTCATTCTTAATACACCCTTTGACTTAAAATTTGAAGGAAAAGTTATTTGACCACCTCGCGTTGTTTAACCCTTTTAAAACAATATCAGACAGTCTGACCGTTAGATAGCAGTGATCTAACAATATATATATATATATAGATTTTTTTGTAAAACAAAATGACATGTCAAGGATAATGTAAAAGCTTATAATTATTTGCGTTCATATCAACATAATGGGTATCAATTGACCATGAGTGGAATAAATAGCGTAATAGGAAATAACAGGAGATTCCTGCTGAGTTCAGTTCCTTGTACGTACAATCGCTTATATGTAGGAAAAAAGCTTTACTCTTTGATATGCAATATAACACATACATAAATGCCAATACATTACAAAACATTACACGTAACATCTCTGTTTCTTATTCAATTTATCAAAAAAAATTATACATGTTTACCTATCACTTACTTAAGTGTGCCCATGTGTTGCTTTGCTGTAGATAAGGCCAGCAGCAGAACCCAGTTTGTCATGAGAGACAATTTAGAGTCTTGCGATTCGAACGGCGGTCGGTAATCAGCCAATAGAGCGATCGAGTTGTAATACAGAAAGCCTGATCATACTAGGCCAAAGTGTGTTGAAAATGCTTCACTTCAAGGAATAAAAAGACCCCATTTTGAAGCGCAATTGGCGGTTCCAATGACGATTTATTTTTTTCTTGTCACACATCCCATGCACCGTATTTCTTATCATTTCATTTTATCATCTTCATTCATTGTGCATTGTCCTGATATAATCTATATAGTAACTCAAGGGTGTAAAACAATTCTTATTCATTAAATAAATGTTTCGTCATATTGAAAAAAAGACCAACCACACACAAACATCACATAACAGCATAAAAAGAAACTTCCCTTAGGTCAAGACGAAAGCATTTGGTCATGTTCAGCATGAAGATGGTTTTTCTGAATTATAGCCGTTTGACCTTAATTCAACTCTCTAATCATCATGATGACTTTATTATTGTTAGGCCTTTCTACATCTGGTTTTTATAGGGTACAAATGCACCAGTTTGCCTTTTTCTTGAATTTCTTTTTATTTATTTTTGTTGGTAGATATTAGCTGTGTTTGTTTGTAAGTTTCAATAAGCTAATTTTTATGTCTTCTTGTTTTGCTCCGATTTCATTGTTTGGAAGACATAATGCACATCATGTTTAATCGAACGTTTACTGTTTTTACAGGTTAGTTTGTTACTATTAGTTTAAATGGCAGTACACTGTGATGTCAATACAACATTGAACAACGATGCAAACATCAGTTTGTTGCTAAACGGAACACGCCCCATTGCAGAGAAAGATTTCCAGACCCTCGACTATGTCAATATGGTTGTTATTCCTGTTTGCGTTATCACTTCTATAATTGGGAACGTTATAACAGTAATTGTGCTGAATACGAAGCAGTTCTCGCAGTTCGGCTCTCGGTTTTTCCTACTAGCGCTTTCGATAGCAGATTTAAGTGTTATTTTGTCGCAACCCCTGAAAAACATCTTCGTTATCCGGCTTATAGGATCCGATATCCGGTCTCTGTCTAGCTTCGGGTGCAAATTTTACTTTTGGTTTCATCGAATGGGAAAGATGGTGTCCTCGTGGCTTGTGGTTTGTATGGCTGTTGAAAGATTCGTTGCCGTAAAATTTCCATTTAGAGTCAAAACATGGTTTTCAAAGAGAAACTCTTTACTTATCGTGTTTCTGCTTACCATTGTGATAGGCGGCTTCAATTTCGGATACTCTTTCTACACTGATGTCGATAAAAACGGCATTTGCAATCCCGACCTCTTCGACAAGAATGACACGACTACAGTTATGATTCATCGCCACGTGTTGAATACAGGCGTAACGTTGTACTTCATCGCACCGTTGGCAATATTGTCGGTCGTTATTCCAATCCTGATCGTTCTTCTTGTCAAGGCAAGAAACCAACAGAGTCAACTTGGGGTACCTAAAGGCAAGAGTATCATTCTAAGACCGACGACAATGTTGTTAAGCGTCATGTTTGCCTACATTCTGTTTGTTACCCCTATCGGTATCGTACGAATCCTTGTCGTCGGGACGGACGCAAATCTATTCGACTTTGGCAACACGTGGTTTTCAACGTTGAGAGACGCTGCTCACATTTTAGAAATTGTGAATTATACTATTAACTTTTTCCTATATTTGTGCACTTCGATAGAGTTTAGGATGGGTGTAAAATCACTGTTTTGTGCTAGTGCGCGTTTTGATAGAGCCAGTTTCACATGTTGACTTATCTGAAAATCATGACTGTTCCACTGTCCTCAAATATTATTGTTGTGTTATTATTTTTCATATTGATATTAAATTTTAGTGACTGATTATCAAATAAATATTATAAAGACTCGGAGTATTGTATATAAAGATCACTATAATATCTACATATTCACTCCACTAAAAAAAAATTACAAACGACACATCCAAATTACACAAGAATCACAAACAATTTAAAATACACATATATTGCATGCTTAATCTACAAAAAAAAATGAGTATAACCAAATGGGCAATATAACTTAACAACGGAGAGAATCTTCGTTTTACTCCTAACTTACAACGGTATTGTAAATTTGTTTCTCGGTGATTTGATACTAGTATAGATGATTCAATTTAGATGAGATAAAAAAAACTATATTAAAGTAAAAAAAGGCCGGATTCGTAACACAGGAAGTAGGTAAGCAAAATACCTGAAATCGAATCCCAAGTTATGGGATTCCACGCTGAAACTGTATACCAAATATCAAGGTACTGCGATAAAAAGTTGCTAAAAAAACTGTCATGAAATTATTTTCTCGCCCGCACGCCCGCCTGTCGCTCCCGGACATAAAATATTTTATAACAAGTATTTTTTTAATTTTTGGAATAACTACAGAGTTTCAAGGGACTGAATCGTTCACATGACATATGCATGATTTCTAAAGCTTCGAAATCTTACCTAGTTTGGTTTGCCCAAGGGGGGGGGGGCTTATTTCCTATTCATTGGTATACAAGGGACGCCATTAAAGCGCCATATTGTCCTCGCTCAACTGATAAGCATCAACATTGACCTCGAAACAGCTTCAACGTCGCGTAAATTGGTAAGCTGTATGCCGGAAAACGGCTTGGTGACGTTTTCTCCTTTGAATTCCCTCAACATCCGGTACAAATGGTTGGTATACTCCCCTTAACATCGTCGAGTGTAGCGACAGGCAACGGATAGCTCATAAAAATTATCGTCGTACACCAACTGATTTTTCCGGTCATTTACCAGTGCGCAAAGCCTTATCTTTTTTTCACGAAATCCGGATGGTCCACGGGTTTCCCGAGGGAGTAATTCGTCTAATCGATGCAGTTTCCATTTGGTGTTTCTTTTTGTTTCATCGGGTAATCCTTTTTTTATAAGTTTGTTTATTTTTAATCCATATTTTCTTCATCATTTACACTTCTTATTGAATATAACCTCAAAGCCCACTGTACAAAAATTTCGGGGTCAAAAATCGCAAAGCAAGGAAATTAAGGGATGAAAATTTAATTAATTCTAAGTTTTTAATATCTCCCCGTCAAGATCTATGTTAAAAAAAGAGAGTAAAATATGATAAAAAGTCAATACATTGACTAGTACAAATATCAAAATGAAAGAACCTTATTGAGCACGCTTACATACCCCATGCACACGTCCACATTATGGACAGAGATTATTATAAGAGTTAGGAATAAAAAGGTCGGAGAAATTGTCTTTCCAAGTCGGCTCGCTTAACAGGAAGAAGAAGATCGAGAGACCTAAAAATGAATCACACCATATTTGAATCCAACCTAAAGTTACATACCATATATATCAAAAGCATATGAATAAAAGTTGCTGAGAAATGTGTTACAAAAAATTTGACCCTGCAAATTTGGTGAAAAAGTCTAAATCGGCAAGTTAAACAGGAAGTAGATGATAGACAAACCTGAAAACGAATCCCACTATATGAGACTCCAACCTAAAGCTACATACCATATATCAAAAGCATATGATTGAAAGTTCCTGAGAAATGTGTTACGAAAATTTTGACCCTGAAAATTTAGTGAAAAAAAAACAAGTCGACTCGTTAAACAGGAAGAAGATGATAGACAAACCTGAAAATGAATCCCACTATATGAGACTCCAACCTAAAGCCACATACCATACATCAAAAGCCTATAAGAAAAATTGATGAGAAATGTGTAACGAAAATTTTGACCCTGAAAATTTAATGAAAAGTTAAAGTCGGCTCGTTAAACAGGGAGTAGATGATAGACAAACATGAAAACGAATCCCACCATATGAGACTTCAACCTAAAGCTACATACCATATATCAAAAGCCTATGATTAAAAATTGATGAGAAATGTATAATGGAAATTTTTAACCTGAAAATTTAGTGAAAAAGTCTAAGATGGCTCGTTAAACAGGAAATGGATAATCGACAGACCTGAAAACGAAACCCGCCATATGGGACCCCTACCTGAAGCTACATACAAAATATCAAACCCTATGATAAATAGTTGCAGAGAAATCTGTTACGAATTTTTTTTACCCTGAAAATTTAGTTAACCAGGAATTAGATGATCGACAGACCTGAAAATGAATCCCATCATATTGGACCCCTACCTCAAGCTACATTACCAAATATATATAAAAAGCCTACGATAAATAGTTGCTGAGAAATCTGTTACAAAAATTTTGATCACGGACAGACGGACCAGTCAAAAACATTATTACCCTTTGCAACTTCGTTGCGTGGGGTATGATAAGAAATTTTTATGAAAAATCGGAACATAAGTTGATTTTTCAACCTACAAATTATATAACTTGTTTATTTTGATACTTGAAAAAATGTTTAGGTCAGAAAATCACAAAATAAGGAAATCTAACCATAAGACCATAGTATGGTATTATTTCTACACACTGATTTTGTTATGACTCCCATTTGTGACATTTGCTTCAGACAAGTAACTACTTGATTGATAAAAACTCTTAATTTGCATGGTTGTAAAAGGACACTTCTTCGTAAGTCAGACAAAAAGAACGTCCATCAAATGTCTTTTGTAAAATAGCCAACAACGTAAACCCGAAAGTGTAGATAGTAATACCATGATCTTCAGAACAATGAAATGTCTCTAAAACATGTGTAAATTCGTGGATAAGAGTTTTTATTTTTATGGGTTTTTTTTTCAAGTCGATATAAATAGATTTAAGGTGGTTCGGGGGTATAAGAAAAATCCATCAGATTTTTGTTAAATTTTGCAGAATTAAACTTTGATAAAAGAACATTAAAAAAATTCAAAAATAATTGGGGGTCACGGACCTTTTTACAGATTTATGACCTTGCGAAGTTGGTTGCCTAGAGATCGTTTTTCCAATAGATTATAAAGGGAAAAGAGTTATTTAGCATCACTGTGAGCTGGAAACCCATCAGATTTTAATTATATTTCACAAATGACAAGCCGCATATACTATCTACTAAAAAACATGATAAAAACTTGGGGTCACGGACCTTCTTTTTAAGATATTTAAGAAAAACTAATTTTTCCTACACATTTCTATATAAAAATTTGTCACACAGTTTCCCGCCAATTATCTCCCCTGATAATAGAACTTTTTAGAAAAAGCTTAATTTCTGTTTAAACATATTTGTTATATTTATTTCATTCATAGAATAAAATAAAGAATTAAATTTTGTATCTCTTGTGTTATTTTTATTCACTTTAATTGAAATCCAGACTAAAAATTTGCAAGATGTCTGAAATGTCTTAAAGATGCTCAGTTTTATACTCCCGAACCACCTTAAACTGCATCTCTTTGATGTGGAACAAATTTTGTTAGTCCAACACTTTCCGTATCTCTCCACAGATTTTTATCCATTATTAAACGAAGTTTTTGATGAGGGAAAGAACGATTGTCCAGAACTGAAACTAAATACTCAATGAAACCGTTTGCCAATGCAATACATTCGTCTTTATTCAATTCTTCTTTTGATTTCGATTGTGTTCCAATCAATATCACCCTCCTCGAACTCTAAACCTTTCTACAAAATGTTGTTCTAAAGCAATGTCTTTATATAACAATGGTCTGTAAATACATCCTTCATTTATGAAATCCTCCAATTTTATGTCATCCAATTGATAATTGCCACATCGGACGATATGCGGTTGTTCAGCACAAATCAAAAGATAATGGTTCTGTATATTTAAACATTCTAAAACGTAACGCGGCATGCTGAATTTTCCAAAATGCCGGAAACACCATCGTTCTGGAAATCTGAAAAGAAATTTTAAAATTATTTGATAGGTTCGTTTTCGACTCTTTTTTTTTAATATACGTATTTCAAAAAATCTGTTTCTCGAAATATAACAGTGAAAGTTTAGAACAATATGTTTAATACATTACTTTATCGAAGTCTTTGAAAAATAGTTAAGTTATTTTATATACTTACATGTAATGGCCGTATGTGATAGTTTTTGTCCACGATAACCAATCTAAGCCATGTTCTAGATCTTTTAATTTGCCTGAATCGGGTTTCGATCAACGATAAAAATTCAATTTGTTACAATTTGTGTGAGAGATTTATTTGCTTCAATTCTTCAAAGATATCAATTTACAAAAAAATGCATGCATCAATGCATGAACTGTTGCGTTTCTCTATTATCATTGGTAATTGAAAATTCGACAAACCCCAGTATATCTATAAATTTTGATGCTTTTAAGAGTCCTTATGCGAATTCAATAGAAAACTGTTTGATAAAAGACCAATGGCATATAGAACAAAGGGAAACCCGTAGTCCAAGTTTTCTTAATATCACGAATAGTCTTTTATGTTAAAATTGAAAATTTGATTCACCCAAGTTTATCTATAAATCTTTGTCGTGACTCTAAATTTTGGCACTTGAAGAGAAAACTGTTTGATATAATGTCATTTATCTTTGCCTCTGTGAAACATAGAGAATACCATAGCCCTCCCAATTTAGGACATTTAGCATCAACACTTTTCCGATTTTCCTCATATTTCCCCGATCACGATTAAAATGCAGAGCAGGAAAGGACATACTCTCAAACGACATTGCTACAAAGAATGAAATACGGCCGCCGGATTATTTTTCCAGGACGATGGCGAGGGGTGGTTCTGGGTGTGGACGGCTATTGAAGAAACAGTTTCACAGTGACAGTGAAACATTCGAAAAGATAATTTTGGGAAATGGGCTGCGAAATGGACGAACAGTCAAATCGGAAAGTTGGAATTACTACGTAGATCCTTCGACCTTCTGAAAGGCTTTGCTAGAGGTGAGAAGATGTAAAAAGTTGATCATTTTTGAACTTTGGTCGCAAACCGTCATTACAGCTTTTCCGGTGGAGTTACGAAGACTGGGGGAGAATCGGCGACAGGAAAAGAAAACCTCGGAGGAAAGTGGCTGGGACTCCAACTAGGACTCCTACAACAAAAATCTTTGGCTCCATTTTCGGCTTTAAACTCAAAATTCAAAATTTGCAGATCGACGTTTGCAACCTTCTCGTGGTGATCTGTGAATTGTCATGTCGAAGACCCTTACGGGGAAACCGAGATGATAAACTAATAGCAAACATGAAAAAAAACATGCCCATCATTTGGGGATATATATAACAGTTGGTCACCGCCCCTTACCAAACAAAAATATAAGATTATACAGACTTCTCTTCATATTAAAAAAAAACCATGTTCTTTTCACTTTTCCTCAGATTTCTCGATCAATGTACAAATGCACATCAACAAACATTATATTCTTTATACCCTCGATTTATCTTGGGGGAAATTTTTATGATGATATTTTCTGGTTTATCTGGATATGGTCTACAATTACCCATGTAATTCATCTTTATAAAAATGGGACAAGTGAAGTCATCATAAAAGGAACAAATGACAACCATGTTAGAATATTCATAGAATTCGACACACCAACTGGGGTATCCAGTAGATGAAAAAGAAGGGAAGTGTTTGGTATGACGGTAGTCTTTAAAATGATAAATCTGTAAGGCGAGTTAGGAGGATATATGACACAAGTTCCAGTATTGGGATTTAACTCGGTCAAGTACGACTTGGATCTGGTCAAACAGATGTTGGCCATGTATTTGGAGTTCCACTCGAATGCAGAAGAACGAACGCTTGTCGTCAAGAAAGGCAACAGCTAGGTCTGTCTATCTAATTCACATTTCAAATTTTGGACATGTTACAGTATCTAGTATTTAGAATAAACTGGTCTTTCGAATAATCTGCGAAGACTGTTAGTAGGTGGAATGAAAGCCGAATGCATTTTGGTAGCTACGCCTTTACTCTGGTCCGTTAGAATCTTCAACACGGAAAGTAAGTGACAAAGATTCACGGTCATTAATTTCAGAGTAAGCGATGTGTCGCCGGGTTTGAAAAGGAAGTGACTATAGAGTAAGACACATGGGTGACGAACACTGGGACATGGAAAGCATTTGTAACTGTTTTAAACTTCTTGGAAGCGGTTATGGCTCTCTTTGCCTGGAAAATAGAAAACACTGAAATGTCAACAACGTGCAAATGAAAGGGGATTACAGCAGGACGACTAGTTATCGTAAGATCATACGTTTTCGTCCGTCATATGAATTCGTACTTCCCATGTATTTTCAATGGAAAAGATGACGCCACAATCGTTTACTAATAGTACGAAAACCGGTTATCCGAGGCTAACGAAACCCTCTTTCGAAGGATGCAGTTTATCAGCGAAGAAAATGCCTACAACGGAGTAGAAGTGGCAAACGTGGAAATAAAACTAGATATACCCATCCAGCTGGCTAACATGATCTTACAGTATGCAAAATTGAGAACGTTGGAGTTTTACTACGATTTCCTAGACGAGTACTTAGACCGAAGCAATTTCGAGTTATTTGTTACAGATACGGTCAGTCTTTATTTCGCCTTCTCGAAAGGAAGTTTGGAAGAGACGGTGAGAAAAGAGAAATGGCTCTAAGGTTAGGGTCAGGTTTTAAGGTTAGGACCAGGTTTTGAGGGTTAGGGCCAGAGTCAGGGCCAGGATTTTAGGGTCATGACCTCTGTCTCTTAGGGCCAGGACCAAAATTGTAGGGCATAAAATATCTTCACTATACACTGACCAGACGTCAGTGATGTGATTAGCATAAATGACCTTATGGGTTGATTTCAAGTAAATGGACAACTTTATCCTGCCTTTTTCCATCACAAAAATAATCTAGATTAAAGTTAAAAACTATATCGGAAAAAAATACTTGATTTGTATGTATGTCCCAGGTAGAATTTGGGTAATAACCCCTTCACATATATGATATTCTTTTTCGAGTTGTTACAATTTTCAAAATTTATAGTTTAACGATATTTTCTTCCAATCTTTTACGAACTATTCCCGAGCTTTTAATATGGCGATAAAAATCAAGATAGAACTTTTGACGTTCATAGAGGAAGAGATGAGATATTTATTGTCATGCTTTGTTTGCACACTGAGAATTTTAATGCCTTAATTAAATTGCCTATGACTGGAATGCGACGGGTACCGTAGGTGTGTGGTCTGAAAGCCAGTGAATAGAGTAAAAGAAAATTGGAATCTCTGGTGGAAATCTACTCGAATCTTCCTTAATTAATAATACATATAATTGATGTTTATTTATTTACTTTATTTAAACATCAATTCAAAGATATCCCTGTTATACTAAATAAGAGTTGTTTCGTAGTTAGTAAACTAGGTTATTGCTTTACTCTATTAGGTAGAAGTGCCTGAAAGGGGTGATATTAAAATTAAAAACGAAAGAATATGAAATGGTGAATTGGAATAAATGGGACATTTTAACAATAGGCCAGTAAAGTTAATGAGTTTTGACGGCCGAATAAAAGGAGCGGTCGGGCAATGTAGCCTCTTGCAGGGTACTCTTATCAAGGCCTGCAGCAGGGCGCTTTATTTTATATGTACTCGACCCCCCCCCCCCCCCCCCCCCGTCCCCATTATTGATAGAAACAAGTGCCTGTGCATTTTTCCCCAACATGGTGACCATTATGGTTCGCGGTCATATTTCATGTATTTTCCGTATCTAAATATAATGGATTGTATAAAATGTACCAAGATAGAAATTTGACGTAAATTGGGTGTAATTTACCCGCTGAAACCGGTAGGAATATGACACCAGCATTATTGATGTCGTCTGGTAGCTTTATACCTGTACACAAGGTGGCGCTATTGTCTGTTTGTAGAAAGCCGGTAAGAAATTATTTATTTTTTCTCTCTTTCATCAATATATATAAACACATTCAAATGGTTGTTTAGTGGGTATACGTTTGAATTAAAAAAATAACAGCTGATAACCTTTCGGTCAATACTGATACTGTTCTACCTGGTTTAAGGTAACTATGTGTCACACCTGTAATTTGTAAAGGTAAATGATTGATCGTATCATGGTTTAATTTAACCTGAGGTCTTTCAAATACACACTATTTTATAACTTTATGTACTCACAAATAAACTGTCTCAATGTCTGCTAAAGAATTCATTTCAATTTTAAACATTTTTATTGGACAT